>PITA01001024.1:0-154223 GCA_004023965.1 Spilogale gracilis
AGAGAGAGAGAGAGAGAAGGAAAAATGTCAACAGTCCACTAACTATGAGAATGGGAGAGGCATACCAAGGTGAGCTTGGAGACCCTTGCTTTGAAATGGAAAAAGAATCCAGTCCTGGTTGAATCTGTCTGCCCACCAGTGGTACCAGAGTATGCAAGGCACCAAGGGGACAGCTGGTGGTGCCCATAAACCCCTCTCCACAGCATGGAACTCACAGGCAATGAAAGAATGGCCAGCCACGCAGGGCTTTGCTGGCAGATGATGGTGTGTTATTTAGAACTCATGTCTGTAACAGCTGAAAAGCACAGAAGCTACGGTCAGAGGAATTTCTGTTCTGTCACTCTCTTCGGGTTTTTCTGTTCTGTCACTCTTTTCTGTTCTGTCACTCTCTTCTGTTCTGTCACTCTCTGTCCTGATGCAGAGTCTGGTCACTGAGGTACACACGTGACCCTTGCTAATTCAAGAGTCTTGGTTGTTTCCCAAGAGATTATGTTGTGACCAAGGCACTCACAGAGTAGAAAGAGGGAATGGAGAGGCCAAATGCTCCAATTTCAAAATGACATGAATTGCTTGTGTCAACATTTGGAGAGAGCTGGGGGATATTCTGAGAAAAGAGATACAGAGCAAATCCTGTTATGATGTACATTTGAAGGTTTCCATAATGAGGAGATTTCTGTGTTCTGAGATGACTGGGCTGCTGGGAAAACTGGAAGGTGGTATCATTTGTCTTCTGGGTCTACCCTTGCCTCCCCGCTAGTCCCCCCACCACACTCACTAATAACTGCAGGCCCTGCCCAGACACTGTCCACATCAGCCCCCTTAAGCACCCATTGCCCTCATGTATTTCTCTTTCTATAAAATCCTTTAAACAAACAAAAACTTGTAAATATACTGAATTCTGCTTAACATTCACTAACCGCCTCCTAAATCCAAGGCACTGAATTTTGTTACAGGCAATACAAAAATACATAAGATCCAGATCATCTACAGAGTGAGATAATACAAGTATGCAGATATCATGTCTTATGGGAGAAGGTTCATGGTGCCCCAGGTGAGGCAAAGATACCATTAGAGTTGAGAGGAGGGTATGGACTCCCCATTAAAGATCATTAAGGTATGGGGCACCTGGGTAGCTCAGAGGGTTAAGCCTCTGCCTTCAGCTCAGGTCATGATCTCAGGGATTGAGCCCCACATCAGACTCTCTGCTCAGCAGGGAGCCTGCTTCCAGCCTCTTTCTCTGCCTGCCTCTTTGCCTATTTGTGATCTCTCTCTGACAAATAAATAAAATCTTAAAAAAAAAAATCATTAAGGTACTTAGAGTACTTGATGTTGGCTAATACCAGTAACTTTCCAGTTATTTATGCTTTTCTTTTTTAAAAACAAGATTTTTATTTATTTGTTAGAGCAAGTGAGAGAGCACAAGCAGGGGGGAGGAGCAAAGGACAAGGACAAAGCAGACTCCCTGCTGAGCCCTGCCCCAGTGGGACAGGATCCCAGGACCGTGAGGCCATGACCTGAGCTGAGGGCAGCTGCTTAACCGACTGTGCTACCCAGGTGTCCCTATTTATGCTTTTCTTGTGCTATTTTTAAAAAAATATTTTATTTATTTATTTGAGATAGAGTGAAAGTGAAACACAGAGAGCACAAGCAGGGAGAGTAGCAGGCAGAGGGAGAAGCAGCCTTCCCGCTGAGCAGGGAACCCCATGCGTGGTTCGATCCCAGAAGTCCAGGATCATAACCTGAACCAAAGGCAGACACTTAACCAGTGAGCCACTCAGGCACCCCTTCCTGTGCTATTAATTAAGAGGAGCAATTGGGAACAGGAACCCAAATACCATAACTCCACAATGGTAAACATTCGCTTATATGTGTGTATTCACACAACACCCCCCCACACACACACAGTGTATTTCATTAAAGTTAAGACTTAATTGTGAGATTTGTGGATTGCCCTGTACAGAACTCTTAGATTTTTAGAGTCTCAAACTGCCCAGCCACTTGTGCGGGGGCACCAAGAATTAACACAGTACTCCTTGGCCTGCCTCTGCCTGTTCTTTCCTTATTTCCTGAGTTGTAGGCCTCATTCCTCCAGGAAAACACCTAGCTCACTCCTGCCTCAGGCCCTTCACCCTTCCTGCTTTCTCTGTTCAGTGAGTTCAAGATCAGCCTCCACGAGGCTCACTGCTTGCTTCAGGTCTGTACTAAAACATGGTTCACTGCATCTGAAATAGGTTGCGCCTTCCCCAACATGCACCATCACAGTCTACCCCCCAGGACCTGCACAATTACTCTATATTTATTTATGTATTTATTATGTATCATTATGTGCTTTACATTATGCTCTATTATCTTTCTCTAGAATGTAATGTCAATGTAAGGAAAAAAAACTGTTTTGTTCACCTCTGTATTTCTTATGCATGCCATGCCACTGGCACTGAACAGTGGGGAGTTAGGAGAGCAGCTGTTTAGCACTCAGAGCAGGGGGATTTTAAGCACACTGGCCCATCCTGCCCTGAAATCCAGGCTATGTTCTGAGATCTTGGAGGGGAACCCACTTTCTAACATCCTAAATCCAACCAATGAGAAGTCGATGACTTCCAAGAAAGGCAATGACCACAACCTCCAGGAAGCTTCAAAGATGCTTCCCGTGGGGGCATCAGTCAGCCCAGGGAGTGCAGCCCCCCATGGCCAGAAGGTGAGCTGGGTCAACGACTCAACTCAGCTAGAAAAATGACAGGATCCCAGATGGCTCAGATGTCACCAGTCACGCGGAGTTCTTAGTGTGCAGAGCTCTAGAACATCATGACTTTTGCCATCTGAATAGCCAGAGAACACTTTTTGATAAAAGCAGTAGTAGTAGAAAAACAAACCAAAACAAGTAAAATTAAAAAGAAATCTGAAAAACAACATTGATCAGAAAAACAACATTATTGTTTACCAGCAATAAAAGGAACGTACTATTGATAACACTTGAATGGATGTGAAGGGTGGTATGCTATGTGAATACAGTTGATCAGAAAGTGACACATACTATGTGACTCCATTTCTACTGCATGACTGAAATGACAAAACGATAGAGATGGAGAACAGATGAACACCTGCCTGGAGTTGGGGTGCCTGTGTGTGTGCAGTGTAACTATAAAGGACGAGAGAACCAGGAGATCTCTGTGGTGGTGGGAGTCTGGACCCTGGTTTTGGTTGTGGTTACACAAATCCACACATATGGATAAAATGAGACACATATTTCACTAACTTCAATTTTGTTGTTTTGATATTCTACTATATCATTATATAAGACATAAGCACTGGGAAAAATGGAAAAGTATATGAGATCTCTCTACTATTCTATAATTTCCCATGTACCTAGAATTACTTCACAATAAAAAGTTCAGAAGACAACACTGTTCACATAGTATGACATTAGGAATGCTTATATAGCACACTACATTCAAGGTCATACTAGTCTCTCCAAGTTCATAGTTTTGTAACCAAGGAAACTAAAAATTCCTTCAAATACTACCAGCCAGCCAGTTTCCTGATTTGTTCTTCTGCCTTTCTCATGCTAACATTTTCAGGATGTTTCTATAAAAGGTAGCAATTTTGAGAACTTTCAAAGCTCAATGTAAAAAAACTTCCAGTTGTATTAACGTTTTAATTAGAAGGAGTAAAGAACTGTAACAAGATCAGAGGCTTAGTTCTGCTGATTAAACCTACTCTTGTAATAGGTATTTGAGGCAGATCAAAAATGGAATTCTTTCCAAACTCCATTAATTCAGAACAGAATTAGGATTTGAAAGAAAGGATATTCAACTGAGATTTTAATTTTCTGTCTTGAATTTTAAAAGTCAGAGTTCTAGCAGAATTTTGTACTCTTCTTATAAGTATGTGAGTGTTTATGTGGGCTAGCAGAAACAATCAACCTTGACTCAATGTTCAAATGGTAGGGTCTACATGCATTCAAAAGTACTGATTGAATGCTGGCAGGATATAGAGTTTGATAAGAGAGAACTAAGGATTCTATAATATAGTTGAGGTGAAAATAAAATACAAGAAAGAACTATAATACCAGGCAGAAAATTTAATTAATGTAAAAAAAAATGTTTTAAGTTTATCTCACAACACAGAAAGTCAAGATTAAGTTCATGTGGACAGACTGAGGAAGGCCTGAAGTGAAAGGTGGCATGGACCAGACCTGATACTGGGTGGGCAGGATTTCAAGAGGCCAACTGCAGACAGGGAGAGCAGACAAGCGTGTTCTGGGGGACAGCACAGGGAAAGGCTTGGAGGCAGGCCAGTCAGGTAGACTGGAGCAGTACCAAAGAGGTTTGTGTCTTATCAAGGGTCCCCCTGTGCTTTGATGTAGCCATCTCTATTAAAAGTACACAGCTTAAATCAACTTGCATAGATCTGTCCTCCACGTGGATTTCAAAAAATGATTTTAATAGTTTTTATAACCACCCACTTAAAACTACCAATCAATAATAAAGTCTTCATGACCAAGCAGTTTCATGTTGGGGAAGTCATGATCACAATTGTTCTGTATTTTGCTTGCAACATATCCTGACTGCTTATGTTGCTTTGATTCTTTGAATCGCACTGGCCCTAAACATTAAGAGGATTCTACTCATCATTTCTGCTAACACTGTTCACCTTGTGTACTTATTCAGTCTGGTCTCCAAAACCCAACAACCTGGCTCCATTAATGATTACATAGATACCAGAAAAATATCATTTAGAAACAGACGTGAAGCACACACATAAGCCTGGATAAACTAAGGTGTGTGACAACCTAATTTTTAGCAAATTTCTAAGTTTCATGGTGTTAAGTATTTAAGTCAGAGATCCCTAACCAGTAAATAAAGATCTATGGGAAGATTCAGGGGCCTTACTGGTAACTTTTGGAGCTGGCTGCCACAGACTTCCAGTTGGAAGTAAACAACCTGCCCACGACACGCCATACCCCCCCATTCCACTGTCAGCAGCACCCCCATATATGTCTCATCATGCAACATCAAGATCTCTAAATAAGTAAACGGTGATTCTTTTATACCAAAAGACGGAGAAGTTGTGGTATACCTGTAGCAAGTAAGCCACATAGACCCTATCACAGGATGAAGGAGGACAGTCTGGATCAGAGTAAGATGGAAGACAGTGATGCAGAGAACGAGCTTTGAGTGGGACAAATCTGGGTTCCAATTCCGAATCTGTTACTCACTTGCATCATGACACTGGACTATTACCTTGATGACTCTCTTATCCCTCATTACTAATGGAGATAGTGGCATCTACCTCCCAGGGTTGTGAGGGTTAATGAGGCGGTGGCTTATATAAAAGGCCTACTTTGGTGCCTACCTCTACTGGCTCTTGGCCAATCCCTTCTTTACATTCATGGATGAAAATAATACAGAGCTAGAAATAGGATCAAAAATGTATTGTAAAAATATATATATATATTGAATGAAATCTTTGTCCTGCAATCTAGTTAGGAAATGTGGCCAAGCATGTCTTCAGCCTGAAAATGTTCGGCAACTCCTTTTCAATAGACATTACTCAGGAAATAAACTCGCTCTTCAGTTAAGCGCTGATGGGAAACCTTCATTTCCAGCTGTTTATCACAGTCCAGTAGGCACTCACTCAGAAACATCAGAGGCAAATACAAGGTTTCACACAAGAGTGTGAAATTTAGGCACATCCTGTACTTCAAATACTTTGTGATGCAGCCTTTCTTTTTTTTTTTTAATTTTTTTTATTGTTACTTAAATTTTTTTTCCAGTGTTCCAAGATTCATTCCCCATTCCCCACACCCAGTGCTCCATGCAATAGGTGTCCCTAGTACCCACCACCAGGCTCTCCCATCCCCCCACCCCCATCCCTCCAAGTCCCTCAGTTTGTTTCTGTGTCCAAAGTCTCTGTTGTTTCATTTTTCTCCCTGGATTACCCTGCTTCCCATTTACTTTCCTTCTCCTACTGTCCTCCAGGTTACCCCTCATGCACCGCAAGTAAGTGAAACCATGTGATACTTGACTCTCTCTTCTTGGCTTATTTCACTCAGCATAATCTCTTCCAGTCCAGTCCATGTTGCTACAAAAGTTGGATATTCATCCTTTCTGATGGAGGCATAGTATTCCATTGTATATATGTACCACATCTTCTTTATCCATTAGTGATGCAGCCTTTCTAAGAAAGAGTCTGGTTTAGGTCCTAATTTTCTTCTCAAGTTTGTCTGGTTGTATGTCTTTAGGAACTTACTTTGTAATTCCATTTCACTTATGAAACAAGAATATCCAAATCTATTCCATTCCCTACAAAAGATATGGGGCAGCGTCTTTGCTTCTGTTTCTGCTTCTCATGATTTCAGGGGTCACCACACACCTCCTAGTCTTTATAGGTTTGCAGTTTTATTGTGACAGTTTTCCAGAAAATGACCATAAGCGTTAAGTACTTTTAGTAGTATTTTTAGAACTACTTTTAAAATGGAAAAATCATAAACTTAAAAAACTGCTGACAGGATACTAAAAAAACAAAAAACAAACCAAAAAAAAAAAAAAAAACAAACAAACCCAGAGATATCAGATTGTTCAAAATAATTAAAAATTCTAATCTACAAATGATTTCTGGTTTAGTCCAGTGTCTCAAGGACTTAATCTCTATCTTAAAGACAGCAAACACCACGTATTCTTTTCAAAATATAGTCCTACTCCCAGTGTTTCATAAGCTTTCTGCTGTGGAAACATTTGCATTTTAAAATTCAAAAAGATTTTGCTTTGTGACATCTGATATGCTACACATTAATCTTAGTCTTGATAAGAGAATGCAAATTTGATTTCCTTCCAAACCTAACATTTGGAAATGCATATTATTTCTCTTTTGGAATATGGGATCATTTAGAATATAAATAACTACATTTATAAAAAAAAAAAAAAAGCTTACCTGTTTGAAGCACATTCTCAGTTTCTTGTTTGTCTGCTCTGGGCATTGTTCCAGCTGTTTTTGCAAATGATAACAGAACAGGATATTAACTTTTAGAGAATGAGCTGTCTATGATGGAGTTACAACACGCAAGTATCTAGTATAAAAAGTCATCAACACCTAGAACTGGCCAGCCCTGGTACTGTGGGTCTTTTAAGCCTGGGTCTAATTAAATTAATTAACTAAACTATACCTCACTTTATTAAAAAAAAAAAAGATAAAGGGAGTTTACATAATTAACAAACAACATAGTTAAACAACTGCAGAAGTAAAAAAGAAGAAAGAAAAGTAAATGACAAAGATTATTCAAGAGGATGTCAAGAAGGTAGTTGGAGTCTGGATCTCATGAATGGGAACACCACAGAAATAGACTGGGGAGTCACTGGCATACGGGGTAGTATTTAAAGGCACAGACTTGTCGAGGTCACCTAAAAACAGCACTTAACGGAGAGAAGTAAAGGGCCCAGGAATTGTCCCTCAGATATGCCAGCATTTAAAAACCAAACAGAGAAGGAATTGAGTTGCCAGCAGAAAAGACGGGAGGAAGAAAAGCAAGAAAATACCAAGTGTGTTGTCATGGAGATGACACAAAGAAAGTGGTTGAAGAAGGAAAAAGTGGCCAGCTGGGTTGGTCTCTCAGAGGTCAGGTAAGATAAGAGTGACTGCTGCGTGTGTCAGCCCAGTGGTGACTGGTGCCCTCATCAGAAAGTCCCAGTGAAGTACCAGAGTCAGAACCCTGGTGGAGAGTGGAGGGGAGGGTGGGGAGGAGGACGAGGTGAGGAGAGAAAGTGAGGGAGCAGAAACAATAATTATACATTAGAAAATGAAGGGTTTCTCCCCAGGATCAGATTAAGGCATAAGGCACCTGTGTCAAATTATTTGGTGCTCTTTTCACTGATAGCTTTTCCATGTATATCCATCCTTTCCACAAGCGATGCTATGCATGAAGGCAGAGAAAGCATCTTTCCACCCTCCCATACCCCAAGGTTCTTCTGGGCTTCAGGGAACAGCTTCTGGAAGCCTCAGGCCTCCATACCTCACTCAGCCTCACCGTAGCCTGCAGTGGCTTACTAGCCAGGGGACAACCCACATGAGCCCAGGTAGCTGAACCAAGTTTTCCTTCTAACCGAATATGGCACTGTCCCTGAAAGGAGAGTTGGCAAACAGAATGTTCTTCATCTTTCTCTGTGATGTGTTAGTGGTTTTAGGAAGACCAGTGCTCTGGGCACCTGACATGGCCGACCCATCCAATCCTTACCTTAGCCCCCCATAAACCCTGGCTGAGGAACTGTATCTAAGCAACAGAGACTCTATTTTTGGTGTCATGGAGGGAAGTCAGGCACCATGTCCTGTTTCTTTTCATCTCTGCAACTTTGTTCTCGGTCTGTAAGATCTTCTCAAAGTTCATCTGAACCTTGGCCACACTGGTTTTATTTTATCTTTAATAGAGATTTTATTTTACTTATTTATTCATGAGAGACACACAAAGAGAGGTAGGGAGAGGGAGAAGCAGGCTCCACACTGAGGAGGGAGCCCAATGTGGGACTCAATCGCACGACCCTGGGATCATGCCCGGAGCCGAAGGCAGATGCTTAACCGACTGAGCTATGCAGGAGCTCACCACACTGGTTTTAAATGCAGTTTTCATTCTGAGTCATCCATTTGGTATGAAGATCCCCATCTTCATTCACTTAAACCATTCTAGGTCCTGTTCCCCTGTTCTCCACACTTTACAATGTGTCTTCAGTGAAGATTAAGTTTGGGCTGTTCTGTCATTCCCTCCAAGTTCCAATAAAGCCGGCTTACCTCAAAACTTGCCACAAGTTCCTTGACAGATGTGTAGCCAAATTCTGATGGTAGCTGACATTTAGGGAAAAAGTACAGAAGAATATCCCTAGGAATATGAGCAGAGCAGAGATGGTGATATACTGGGAACAGGGAGGCAGCACTCACCTGTCAGAACTGCTGGGGGTTAAACATTTGCCAGAGATGACATTCATGCCCCCCAAATTGTTTTTACCAAAGTCTTCCCCAAAAAGCACAGACTGGGGAAAAGGAAGTGAGTGTGGCTATAAAAAGACAACATGAAGAATCCTCACAGTGATACCACTTTTCGGTATCTTGACTGTATCAATGCCAACATCCTGTGATAGCACTAACCCTGAGAGCGAGTAAAGGGTACAGTGCATCGCTATTATTTCTTATAACTGTCTGTGTACCTACACTTACCTTAAAGTAAAAGTTTAATTAAAAAAGAAAGGAAGAAAGAAATGGAAGGAAAGAAATGGAATGAAAAGAATCAAAGGAAGGGAAAGGAAGGAAAGAGGAAGGAGGGGAGAAAGAGAAAGGAAGGAAAGAAAGGGAGAAAGAAAAAAGAAAGGCATGGAAAGGAAGGGGGAGGGAGGAAGGAAGAAAGAAAAAAGGGTGAGAGGGAGAGAAAGTGAGAGAGAAGAAGAAGGAAGGAAGGAAGCAAGGAAGGAAGGGAGGGAGGGAGGGAGGAAGGAAGGAGGAGGGAGGGAAGAGGGAGCGAGGAAGAAAAGCAGGCAAGTAGGCAGGCAGGCAGAAAACAAGCAGGATTCACAATGCCCATCCATAATCAGGCAGCCCAGGAAAGCCCTGCACCTGCTTGACTGTTGGTCTTGCAGAAAACTTCACACTGAAAAAATCCTGGAGGAAAGACATTGTCTCCTGACTTTTTTTCCCCCTATGAAAACCAAAGAACTCAATTCTCCAGAGCAATTCCTCTCATCCAGGGCTCTGCAGCTACTCTTAGGAATCACATGTGAACCCCGCTCTTTCCAGTGACTGGCCATTGTTCCAGTTCATTTTGCCAAGAAGCAGTCACGTGCCCCTCCCCCCACAGGGTGACAGGTTTTCTAGAATTAGTCACCCGCATGGTGCATATTCCATCCCTGGGAGAATGTGAAATCTAGAAATTTATAGCTACTCTATCTTGAAAGTACATAGAGTGTTTTTGTGTTGAAGGGTTCTAAGAACCTCATGCATATTATCAAAGACATTAATAAAACTTTTCAATTGTAAAATGATATGGTACATGAAAGATAAAATAGCTGTTTCTTACATAATTTACATTCATACTTTTTAATAATATGTTTTAATAGTCTCTTTCATTTTATTTATTCATTTGAGAGAGATACAGAGACAGTACAAGCAGCGGGAGAGGCAGAGGGCGGGGGACAGAAAAGCAGACTCCCCACTGAGCTGGGACCCTGATGTGGGGCTCAATCCCAGGACCTGGAATCATGACCTGAGCCAAAGGCAGATGCTTAACCATCTGAGCCACCCTTCATTTATAGTTTCAAAATTCAAACCAACTGTTAAAAATCCTCAGCACTGTACAACATCAAATGTAACACACACACACACACACACACACACACACACACACACACACACTTCAGAATTATTCACCCAGTTAGTAAGGTGTTTGCATTCTGGGTATTTGAGATGAGCATAAATCAGATGGGATGGAGACCAAAGCTACTACAAGTAGTGCCCTGAGAAAGGGGACCTATGGTCACCGCTAGGGCTGGTTTGGTGAGGCCAAAAGGGGGTGATCTTTTACACAAAGCAACCCCCCCAAGTCCAACTCCCATCTCCCAACACAGGGTTCAAGCCTCTCCTAAGCACCAGCCCTTGTCTTGGTGGGTATAAGCACTTTTGGGTTTAGATTTAGAGCAAATCAGCAATCTTCTGAGGAAGTGCTTCCAGAGTAGCAAATTTTAGGTGATGGTAGAACTGGGTTGGGACTGGGAGAGGGTGAAGGGACAGGCATGGGGAGAAAAAAGTTCTGGATTAGTTCAGAGTTATTCTCAATCTCGGCAATCTCTGCATCAGAATTTACACCACACATCGTCTATTGTCTAAATAATTTCTCACACATACATGCTGTTATTTCTAAAGCTAGATACCATTTTAAAATAAAACACAACTTTATATAACATTTTTACAGTTTTTGCCATGTTGTATTTTCTCAATACACTCAAGCTCAATAGTCCCCCAGATATTCCCTGAACCCCACCACCACACAGCTCTTACCTGGTGGCCCCCACCAGAGCCTGGCCTCTGCCCCCATGCTAGGAATCCTTACGTTCTTATTTCACAGAATTCAGCCTCAGGGGGAATGCAGACAGGGAAGAGAGCTTTTCTAGGGCAGTGTGATAAACGCTGCGATGAGAATGGGAATGCTAAGTCACAGGTACTGAGATGAGGGGCCCTCACCATTAAAAGGAGTCCCACAGGAGGAGGAGTTAGCCAGCTGTGGGCAGGAAGACAGGGGCACGGGAAGCATGTGAGACAGGTCACTGTGCTACGTGCTGGGGACAAGTATTTTCTGGCAATAGTGAGCCCCCTGTCACATTCAACACTCTTTATAAAGTGCTAGAAATGCGCCAAGTGTTACTACATGTTTGATAAATGTAACTTCATGTGATCTTTATGGAAACTCTTTGGTTGAAGAGTTATTCTTACTTTGAGCCTCTCTGGTTTCCTGATGATTAAGGAACCACCAGCACCAGCACCCCCACCACCACCACCACCACCGCCACCGGCCACCTCCCCAGCAGGTGTCCTACACTCTCTTTCTCGCTCTCCTTCCTGCCTTTGACTCTCTCCTTTCCAGAGCTTCTACTAATTAGTTTTTCCCTTGTGGATTCTGTCCCATAGGACTGACAAGGCAGAGGACATACTATACAGCTCCTCTGGTCTCCAAGCACACACACAGACCTCTTCCTTTTCCTGAAAGGTCAATTCAGAAAAACTGTTAGATTCTCTCAGGAAACTGTAAGACCCCCAAAAAATGGCAGAAGCAGGGTCTGAATGTAGTGAAGAACTCAGGAGAGTCCTTCATGCATTTTCAGTCCCTTTCTTCACTGGTATGCCTTGCTGTTACCTTCTCTTGTTCCTGCGGGTATGTCCAACCTCTCTGTACTCACCACACCAGGCTTCCCTTAGGACACAATGATCCTCTTATCCATGGAAGGTGCTGCCAGGAAAAGAGCCAGGAGGTGCTTAGCACCAAGCGGCAGGAGCTGCAGGAGCTAAATGGTGTCTGCTCCCTATAGCTACTGAGGCAGGTGGGTACTGGGCTTGTGGGGGGACTCGTGAATCGAGTGCCGCCTCATCAACAGGATTCTTGTCCCACAGGAACAGCCCTTTGTCCTTTGGAGCATCTACTCACAGCTCTGCCCTCGGACCTGATAATAAAATCAGGACAATGTCTTTAACACTGTCTCTCTTCTCTGGAGCTGTTACTTACATTCAGGATCCTAGGAGTTCCTTAGCCAGGATGCCCATCTCAGCTGAATTTCTATAAAATCCATATCCAGATCTGCAAATCTGCTCCGGAAGTTTTTAAAAGAGTTCGACCAGTGAGCCACAACCCTGAATGAGCACTGTTTCCACCTGTGATGGCCCAGCTTTGAAATGCTGCAGCTGAGGGTCACTTCCTTCTCATTCCCCAGTCCTTTTTTTCTCCTCTCTTTTAAGATTTTATTTATTTACCTGAGAGAGAGAGAGAGCACCAGAGGGGGGAGGAATCGGGTCGTTTTCTGACATACCCCAAGTGGTAATGTGTTTACTTTTGTGGGCTGTTCCCTTGCTTTGATAACCGGCAGCCACCTGTAATGAGGGACTTCCTTTTTCAAACTTGTTTTTGATACTTTTAAAATTTAAGCTAACATAAAGCATGTTTGGGCTTTTGTAGAGTTGAATAAATGAAGCCTGCTTTATTATTAATTTTACGCACACAACAATGAACTGAAACAAGGCATCCTAGGGTTAGTGATTCAAAGCAAGGACTATGAGACTGCCAGGATTGAAATTCCAGCTCTACCACCCAAGAGCTGTGTAATGCTGGGCAAATTACTCAACTTCTACAAACCTCAATTTTTGCATCCATAAAGGGGGATAATAAAAGTCTATTTATAGGTTGTTAAAAGGTTTAAGTGAGTTACCATTTGCAAAGTCCTTAGGACAGTGTCTGGCACACAAGAAGTGTGTAATAAATATGTATTAATATCATTACTATTGAAAGTGACTTGAGATTTAATACTACTCTAATATTAGGACCATCTGATACAATTTAATAGTCTGGATCATAGTTTAGCCAATCTATCTCTGACTGAACACAATTCAGTCATATCCCATAATCTGAAAATATTTTAACATCCAGAAATACTATTCACTGCATTTTACATTAATCCCTCTCAACTTTATTAAAAGTATTCTTTGAGGGGCGCCTGGACGGCTCAGTTGGTTAAGCGACTGCCTTCGGCTCAGGTCATGATCCCGGAGACCTGGGATGAGTCCCCACATCGGGCTCCCTGCTTGGCAGGAAGCCTGCTTCTCCCTTTCTCACTCCCCCTGCTTGTGTTCCCTTTCTGGCTGTGTTTCTCTCTGTCAAATAATAAATAAAATATTTTTTTAAAAAAAGTATTCTTTGAGGGGCCCCTGGGTGGCTTAGTCATTTAAACATCTGACTCCTGATTTCAGCTTAGGTCTTGATCTCAGGATCATGAGTTCAAGCCGTGCATTGGGCTCCATACTGGGCATGGAGGCTACTAAAAAAAAAAAATATTCTTTGAATTCTTTGAATACCTACTAATATATGCTAGACACGGTGTGAAAAATCCAATCTGTTTTCAGAGATGTTACTATATTTGGGGATTAAACTAATACACATAAAACAAAAAGTAATATAAGTCAGAAAACACTAAACCAAGCATAATCAGGTAATGAAAAGGAACAATGAAAACTAGTATTTTATTAATTTATTCCATTAACATGTAATAAACAGAAATGTCCAGACTCCATTTTGGCATTGTGGAAAGGGATAAGGATGAGGTATGTCCAGAGCGAACCAATTAAAGGGAAACAGCTCCAACCACCCTTTGCCATGTGACAAGGAAGGCAAATCTGGTGAGCAATGGTCAGCGTAAAGCACATGGAACCCTCTACATTCTACACCATCAGCCACAATCCTCATGCCCCGAGACACATGAAGTGAAAGACTAACATGTGGACCAGATACAGAATAGCGCAGTATAGGGTTAAGAATAACAAAGAAGAAAAGAGACCTGTTTTCACCAGTGAAATGTGAGAAGAGATACTACATGCTGCTAAAGGAGAAAGAGAAGATAGATAAATGAAGAACTCATTTTTTTCTAGTTAAGCTTTGTGTTCTGTACAATTCTTTTTCCACTTAATATTTTTATAAAATAATCAACACAAAAAAAATTCGAGCTGGAACCTAAAAAAGCTGATTTATTAATACATTTGGCTTTCAGAGTGTTCAGTTGATAACAGTGTGATGATTTCAAGCACCAAAGATTCTACATGTTCATTAGGGAGATGGTTTCCGAGAAATTTTAATTTTCTAGTGATGCCTAATTATAGAAGTGAATGTACTTTAAAGTCTTAGTACACTCAATCACATTATCCCCTTTCTGATCACATGTAACATCAAAATTAATAGTAATGATACACTTAAGTGCAGAACAAAGATGAGCCAAGGAAAAAATAAGGAGAATGATGAAATACAGCAGCATACCCAAACTCTGCTCCAATACAACCAGACAGGGCTCTCCAGATCTCAGTGTGAAGAGCAGCAAAGGGTGTGTGTGTGTGAGATAAAATGTGTACATGTATACATACACACACTTACACATATATATATGCATGTATACATTTCTTAGGTATATGCAGGTGTGCGTGCACCCCATTTGTGGGTATACAGTGGTTAAGATGACGAATCAGGGAGCCTCGGCTTAAACCCAGCCCTGTCCTAGTTGTTGTGTAATTGTGACTTTGAGTGTGTTCGTTTCTCTAAGATTCCATTTCCTCAAGAATAATCTCAATCTCATAAATTGGTGGGGGTTAGGAGCTAATATAGACAAGATACTTGCGTAAGCCTAAAATATAATAACAGCTCAAAAATGATAGCTATTATTATCAAGAAGCAATATGCCAATCATTGGACGTGTGGTCATCTCCATACATTTTTGTCATATGCACACACTTATTGACATATACAGGCACATTCCTATATATAATTTATTGCATACTACCCTGTTTTAGTGCTCAATTGACATGCCTGAATGTTGGAACCAGGAAGGAACAAACCAGATTCAAATTTATGGCTAACCAACTTCAAAACTGAGGAGCTTACATCTTACTTCTGGACAAACATGACAGAACTGCTTGGAGCGTCCCATTCTTGAGGGAATATACCAGACGGTGACAGTATAGGACTGATTATCCCATCCAGATCACTGGGTAAGTGGCCTTTTTCAACGTCGTATTATCTGTACAACACTGAGGTCTGAACTGCTGCCACGCCATTCCCAGGCAAGTGGAGGCTTGTCAGCTCAGGTGCCTGGAATATTAGTGGTCTGACTTAAGTGTTCAGAAATGTAGCCCTCTGGCTTCATTTCTTGGCCAACAACTTGTCTCTGGATCCCCAGTATCATTAGTGAAGATGTGCCCTGATGCAAAGTCCAAGCAGATCCACCTACATATAACCAAGAGTGCCTTCTCTTTTCTCCTACGGCAGGACAGATGCTAGGAGTGTGTTTCTAAGGGTTGGGTGGGACCTTCACGCCCATATATGCAGAGCCCCACTGCCCTGGAAGTTGCCACAGAAATTTCCATAAAGCCCAGGACTACTGCAGAATTGAGTTCAAGTCTTACGGTGGTTTGCAGTCTCCTTGCATACAGAAGACCTAAGCCCAAGCCTGAAGTTGTAACTCCCTAGACAGATGCCCCACTGCTACATTTCTCTTTGCCAACTCTCTAATTCCATTCTTTGCCAACTTTCTTCTTCAGGGAGCTTTTGCAATCAAAGTCACTGTCCTCATGGAAAATACTATTCTAGCTAGGGCATGTGGTGTGTTCGTCTTACCCCAAAGTCTCTTACTTTACAAGGCAGGCCACTCACAGGCTATGAACCCTACCCAAACCAACTGGCTGCACTAATTCTGTGGTGTTCCTGCTCTTGGCCCCTCCCTCTCCCTATGTTACATATTTGAGGAGAGCACTCTTCCATACACTAACTTCTTTGGCTTGATTATAAAGCCTCCTATCATAGGTCCTTACTTGGAAAAATTCGGAATCCAGGACTTTATGCCATCTCTAGCTGCATCCTTTGAGAACTGAGATCCAGACGTCTAAAGCCCTCATTTACCCTGCCCACAAATGTTAACATCCTACACTGAACCAGAAAGTAAAACTCAGTTTCCCTTGATAAGTTTAGTATCTAAAGCTACAAAAGGAGACTTTCCAGAAGGCCATTACAAATGTCATGAGGGTCTTCATCAGGCAATAACCAAGTAAATAAAAAACGAAAGAGGAAGGAACAGAGAAAGGGAGGAAGAAATTCAGTAAGAATTTTTCATTACATCCAGGAGAGAACTAGCATCCCCCATACTGCCAAACCATGTGACAGACCATGTGAGAACAGGCAGTTAGCAACTCTAGTTCTGTTTCAAGAGACATTGAACCCATGGCGTATCTGTAGCAGTACAATTAGGAGACAAGTCATAAAGTCATCCTATTGAATCTTCTTGGTAACTTTACCACTCCATTGGGGAAAAAAAAGATCAGGAGTCGTCACCGCTTAGAAAGTTCAACAGAGCGAATGGAAATACATTAGCAAAAATCTTTACCTTAAATTAGATGCCAGTTTTCTTACAGTTTCCTTGATAGATGTGCTTTGAGAAGACTCTGTCAGTAAATCCTCAACGTGACAACCACCACCCGCAGAGAAGCTGGCATTGTGTCCAGAAACCGGACTTAAATCTTCTATCAGTGCACTGTGCAAAAAGAAGCCCAGACACACGATCTCAAAGCGGGAATCATACTAGGTACCAAGGAATTCAGAAACATTAATAGATGACAAATGACATGTTAATACACAACAAATGAGAGCAAGGCCATAAATGTCATGCTAAAAACTGTCATTTAGGGAGTTACAGAAAATCAATTCTGAAGTAGGAAAATTACTATTTATTCCTCGCAAACCTTGTTTCAAGGTTTTTGGGGAACCACAATTAAACAGAATTGGCGGTAATGTATCCCTAACAACAGTAGTCATATAACATTTGTCTCATTTCCTGAAAGAGGCTTTTAAACCAAAGTTCTATGTTAGCCTGGGGGAAGGTATATATGGAAATAAAACAAAAAGGAGCAAAGTCAGTTGAAAGAATTATTTAGTCAAAATCTAAAGGAAAAAGAGTGCTCTGGGTGAAGCATAATGATCCTGGGTAGAAATGGAGCTGACGCTGGGGTGGAGTGTGCGGGAAGGAGGGGGAGTAGTGGAGGTGAGGTCTGGCACCCGTGGCCAGGGAGCAGGAACTCAAGTTTATTCTAAGCAGAGCAGGCTGACAGGTTTCTTGCAAGGAAGCGAGATGATCTGCTGTATGTTTTAGGTGTGGCGCATACAAAAATGAATCTTGGAACACTAAAAAAATAAAATAAAATAAATTATTAAAAAAAATAAAATAATAGGGGCGCCTGGGTGGCTCAGTTGGTTAAGCGACTGCCTTCAGCTCAGGTCATGATCCTGGAGACCCAGGATTGAGCCCCACATCGGGCTTCCTGCTTCTCCCTCTCTCAGTCCCTCTGCTTGTGTTCCCTCTCTAGCTGTGTTTCTGTCTGTCAAATAAATAAATAAAATCTTAAAAATAATAATAATAAAAAGATAACTGGTTGCACCATGGAGAATAACTCACAATGAAGATGCTGAGAAGAGTGCACTGTGTTAATGAGAACCAAAGCTTTCAGTAGTGTGGGAACAAAACATGTTCGAGAGGGCCGGGGACTTGTAATTGGGAGCCAAAGCTGTGTAGGCAGGTAGGGGGCAGATCACATAGGAATATGTTTGTCAAATAAAGAGGGGGGTTTTGTAACCCTTTCATGCTAATGTAAAGACCACAGATCACAGTTCTAGAGAGTTTTATATGTTTATGCTGTATGGGTCATTTAAACATTGAACAAGAGTTTATATCAAATATAATGTGTTTCTACTATCAACAGCTTTTTGGCATTAATTCTCCTAACTTCAGCTGATATTTTATTTAAGGTTAAGAATATTATAACTAATGCTTATCTCTTAAAGAATACTTACAGAATATCTGAAGCTTTTAAGTTTAACTTCCTTTATGCTAAAATTTTATTAAAGTAGTCCTCTAAAAAATTTTTATTTTATCATTTTTCAGGATGCTGAAAAGTCATGCTGGCACTGGGGGTAAAAGGTAAAATGCACTACACTTGGGCACAGAGAGTGCCTTCTGAACCCGTTTCTCTTCCTGCCAGATAATAATAGTGCCGACCTCACAGAGCTGTGCTGAGGATTAAACAAGACACACAAAGAACTCAGCCCAACTCCTACACTTAGTAAGTGCTCAGTAAATAGCATCTAATTACTACTGTTACTATGATCAACTTTATCATCTTTACTACAACAAATGAGTTTGATAAGATTCTTCCATAAAGACTGTTTTAATTGGACCACAGTTCTAACATTTCATGTTGCATCTACAAGTCAAAGATAATTTAAAGAAAAAAAAAACTCATACAAACCTGAAAGTAACATAATACACACAAACACACACACAAAATGTGTTTTAGTTTTTGGATGAATTTCAAATCTTAACTCAAATTTTAATAAAGAACTCTAGGCTGAACCATTGTCCATAAAGTGACCTAGTAACAGCATGGGGGAAAAACTGCACCACTGAGTCAATCGGCAAATCTACCAACTGTGAGTCAGCTGCTCTTCTGCACACTAATGACACAGAGGTGGGGAAGACAGCCCCGCTCTTGGGAGTGAATGAGCTCCTAGTTAAAAAGAACGAAAATAAGCAAGCTGGGATGTAACACATTAAAAGAAAAAGACGAGTCAATATGATACTTTAAGATAGTAATAAGTATTCTGAAAAAAAACATAAAGGATGCTAAGCTCTGATGGTGTGCCCTGTTAGAAATGAGTCAGGCTATTGTGGATGGAGTGCTATGGGAAGACAGCTCAGAATTATGAAGAAGAAAAGACATGGCCCAGTCCTTATGGGAAGACAGATGTTCAGAGAGACAATTCCACTTGACAATGGTGTTGCTCACCACTGTGTGTCAGAATACAGCTGATATTTAACAGATAATTTTTTCACAGAGAATTAATTTTTTAAAGATTTTACTTATTTATTTGAGTGAGAGTGAAAGCAAGAGAGATCACAGAGCTCCAGAGAGAGAGAGATAGAGAGAGAGAAAGAGAGAGAAGCAGACTCCCCGCTGAGCAAGGAGCCCAGTGCAGGGCTCAATCCCAGGAGACTGGAATCATGACCTGAGCCAAAGGCAGTCACTTAACTGACTGAGCCACCCAGGAGCCCCTAATAGATAACTGTTGAAATTGAAGGAGTTACAACTGCTCTGATCACTGCACCAGCAGCTCTCTGAAACTCTGAGTTTGCCTGCAAGAGTTGGGGGCCCCAGAGCAGAAAACACTTGAACCTGAACTTGAAGGAAAGAGTAATAGACTGGTGTACAGCTTGCAGAGGGCAAAGAAAGCAGTGTGGATAGAGATGCAAGCCAGATAAAACAGGACTCAAAACAACTCAGAAACTCTGGAAAGCAATGTGGGGCTCTGGGAAGGGCCAGGAGTGAAGGGGACTTGTGCCGTGCTAAGGACTTTGTAACTTATCTTGCAAGCAATGAGGCCATGAAAGGCTTCTGAGTAGAACAGTGAAGTGAGGGGGTTTGAGTATCAGAGAGACTCCTCTGTCAGCAAGTGTAGAAAATAAAACAACTCTTCTGTTTTTCCCCAACACTCAATTCAATGTACTCCTATGCAAAAAGGGCCCAGGATTTGGATTCACAGACACTGGGTCTAAATGCCTGGAAAGCACCCTTGACAAGTTTCTCTAAGTGAGGGTAAGAGCTCCCTTCCTTGAAACTGTTCTTTCTGTTTTACTGGGCATCCAAAACATTCAGCTGACTTTATGTTAAAAGTGACAAAAGTCTCATGTCAAGAAAATTCTAGCATCCAATGATTATCATACTCACAAAATACGTTAACACTAAGATAATGAGCCACAAAAAAAAAAAAAAACAGGCTCCTGACTGCATATTCACACCTTATACACATGTGACATTTTCAGCTCTTTGACTACATTACAGTAATTTAAATTAGTTCCTTGCTGTGAGTAGGAAGTTAAGCCTGTTCCATTTCATTATCCCCAAATCCTCACAAAAGAAAATAAAAAGGTTCAGGAAAAAGGTAAGAAACCTAGTCGCATTCTATTCTTTCTTGTCTCCTTTGTAAATTTGGTTCCATTCTTAATCGCCTTTGTTTGTTGCTATTATTTTCTTTCTTCTTGTATTTAAACATTGATAATTACTTCGCAACAGTATAACTGCACTCACTTGGAGTTTGTGTAATTGCAGTATACTCACCTTTCCTGGTTAGCTAATGAAGAGTTTCTCTTTATTTCTGGAGTATCACTGTACGGCTCCTGTTTTTCTTCAAAAGACAGACAAAATGAAGACAATCACATTTTGATGATCACACAATAATGTGAACTGAAAGAAGTGTCAGCAGTTTATTAACTACTTATAATTTGGCTTTGTATTCCAAACATCTCTTGCAAAAATGGACCAATATGTTCTTTTTTTTTTTTTAAGATTTTATTTATTTGACAGAGAGAAACACAGCCAGAGGGGGAACACAAGCAGGGGGAGTGAGAGAGGGAGCAGCAGGCTTCCCGCTGAGCAGGGAGCCCGATGTGGGACTCGATCTCGGGTCTCCGGGATCATGACCCGAGCCGAAGGCAGTCGCCCAATCAACTGAGCCAACCAGGTGCCCCACCAATATGTTCTTAATACAACTTATAATAACCTTTTAATAAAGTGTAGATGGTGCATATAATAATCCAAGAGCCTTTGTCACTTGTGTTTTTGTAAATTTTTTTCATGATGCTTAGAACCTGCAATTGGTGTGCGCAGGGTGACTGTTCGGGATTCCTTTCTCTCACCAGCCTCTGCCCAGACAACCTCCTTCCTGTCTTCCCCCTCTAATCCCACTCTAATCTTCTTTAGGTTTCAGTTCAGAATCATCATAACAGATCCCCAATCCCAAAAGTGTCTCTGATAGAGAGTCGAACTTTAAAGCAGGTAGAGACCTGGAGTCATCTAGTCGACCTTCTCACTAAGGGAACCTCATTACTGTATGTTCAGAGAGGTTCATCATTTGTTTACAGTTCGTGGAAGAGCAGAAATACTCTGACTCCTTGGATTGGTTTTAAGAGTGTCTTAGAGGTAGTAGGTGCAATAAGTAAATGTGTCTTTCTTCCACCTGTCTCTAGAATTCATTGTGGTAAATGTCCAAATATCTCATTCCACCAGGTAAATCCTTGCCGACAAAGTGAGGGCCATTGAAGGCCAAATGAGACAACACAGCAACAAAGGAAGTTTTAGATGGTGGGTGAATGGCTGAGGATCAGACTCCTTCAAGTAAATATAAAAGAGAAAACAAAGACAGGTTTTCTAAGCACGCTCCAAATGCCACTGGTTTGACTCACTGGCTTGCATACAAAGTGAAATTTTTTTAGCCTAACAGCCAACTAATCTATAATTAGAGTGATTTGAAATTATTTCACAGTTTGTTCTTTCCAAACCCAGGATGAATATTTGAAATAAAATATTAATTTTAGGATCAAAATTATATTAACAACTTTTCCATTATGATTTGGAAATCCAACAGGCACATACTTTAAATCGTGTTAATACTTTGTAACTTCTAGAAAAGACTGGCTTTAAGATTAAGAGATCCTTACAAAAGAAATCCTAATTGTGGAATTGCAAATTATCCTAATTAAGATGAGAAGTAAAAAATTTGGATTTCTTAGGGACCTCACTAATGGGTTCAAATATCAAGAGGGGTATGAATGGCTGATTAGGTCACCCAAGCAACAAAGTATGAAGGGAGAGCTTATGACCAAAAGTAAGCACAGAGTGATGCCATGGGCCGATAAAAGAACTAGAAATGATGAAGCCAAAGGACCTGAGGCTTGTGAAAGAGACTAAGAAAGGCTTCAGAACTTATTTCAGAATAAGAGGAGGACCGTGAAAATGATGGGCTTTCTGCTCTGGCCCAATGATAGAATATTAAAACAAAAGAGAGAATGGTATAATAATAATAAAACACATAATAAAGGGGTTAGTCATCATAATGAATGGATGCCGAAAACATGATTTTCTGAGTCTGGTTTGCTTCCAGCATTTTTATCTAGGGAAATCATTCTTTGGATTGAATATTCTAAGATGGCAACTGTAAGTTAAAAAAAAAGTTCAAGTCTCTTACTTGAGACAAAGGACGTCCCATGGGGATAAAGGAACTAATGGATATGTTTAGTGAACTAGTCTGAGGGGAATCATGAAAAGCAGGAAAAGGACTATATAATTGAAGATAGAGAGCTGTTACTATAATTTTCAAAATACAGTCTGAATTAAAGAGCTCATATCAATCTACTACAAATTTCTAAACAGAATTCCATGCAGAGAGTGGCCCAAGTCTACTGCTGGAGACATCAGGCCATGTGTGGCAGTGCTGGGGGGACTCTCCCTGGGAAGGAAGGGTCTCTTGGCTCCTCCCAAACATAGGAGATTGGTGGCTCACTCTCCCACCCCTCTTCCTACTTCTGGAACAACACATTTTAACTTTTAAAAACCTAAACTTGTACCAAACTTGTGATCTATATCCTACATCACCATGTGCCTCATAAGTCATATTGAAAGCAACTCAAACATCACAGCTAATATAGGTAAACTGAATTTTTTTACCTTTTTTCATAAGAGAAACTTCCTTTTTTTCTTGCTTCAGTGAGACCTCAGTGTCACTTTTATCTAAAACCTGAAAAATAAGCTGTTTACTTAAAGTTGCACAAAAACATCGGATATATTATAGGGTGTGAAATGACCTGAGTATCAGTGCCCATTTCAGAGAGAAAGGCCAGAGGTACAGTTTATGCATATGTTAGGAAGGAACACAATCATGTGCATTGTAGAAAAATGACAGTTACATCATAATTGTCATACTAACTTTTACCATTTCTTTATCAGGACTTTTATACTTCTATCAATATTTGTACAGGTATTTTTAAAAATCCATATCACATGTGGATGTAACAATGACTCCAACAAATGAGCCAACTATTTATTCACCAGGAGCAACCATGGGGCCTGAGCTGTTTTGAGGAGGCTATCACACCAGTGGTCGATACAGAGCATAGAGCATGAGCTCAACGTCAGTGCAACGAAATCCTTGGGGGAGGTTGGGGTTTGGGGTCTAGAGGCCCCACAGCATGATGGGGAAGAAGACAGGAATGGGGGTGTCGAGTGCAGCTGGGCCAACCAGGGGACAAAGCGGGGACACCTTGGCTTATAATAAAATCCCAGGAAATCTGCTTAAAAGGGGTTACAGGGCCTTAATGTGTTCCATACAGGAGCAGGAGAGTTGGTGGCACCTGACAGTGAGGGTGTGTGTGTGTGTGTGTGTGTGTGTGTGTGTGTGTACTTGTATGATGTCTGGGATGGGTGGGCAGAAGTGGGGTTGGGAGAGCTGGGGAGAGGAGAGTGTGCCATCCAGAAGTCATGTCTGCCATTGCTTTGGGAGACCCAAAGACCCTTTGGGGCCCAAAGACCCATTTTGCAAGGCTCACACAAAACAAACATATTTTGGAAATGTACTTCTTTAGATCAGAGAAAAAGAGTTAGTTCATGCCCTTCAGGAAAATGGACCTAGAATGTTCCCTTTGTGTATTTTGTAAATCTGTGGGAAGGTGGGGGAACAGGCAGTGAAAAAAATCAATGGAGAAGGCAGGGGTGAGGCAAGAGCTCCCTGATCTGAAGACCCTTCAACATGCACTGAAATACAAGAGTGTTCCCCACTTCTATGTCCTGGTGGAAGGCACAGAACTTTGGGTTCTCTGGAGATTGCCCACTTGTGTCTGCATCCTTTGCCTTTCAAGCCTGCTGCACCCTGCTAAACAAGTATGAGAGGGAGAGGCTATCATCTCCTCTTTTCTCCCCTCAGGAAACACAGGCATATATTTTATATGGCATTCTAGAAACTGCTGTCAGGAAGCAGGTTAAATAGGCACACATGTAGCCAAGCAAGAAAAGACTAGCAAGGCTCTTCATCATTACCGCTTCTGTTTCACTCAAACCCATAATAAGAAAAGTCTTCTTAGGTAGGGGGAAATAAATAAAACTGATCATGGGACACCTGAGTGGCTCAGTCCGTTAAGCGTCTGCCTTTGGCTCAGGTCCTGATTTCAGGATCCTGGGAATGAGCCCCATGTCAGGCTCCCTGCTCAGCGAGGAGTCTGCTTCCCCCTCAGCCCCTCATCCCACTCCTGTGTGGATACACTCTCTCTCTCAAAGAAATAAACAAAATCTTAAAAAAAAAAAACCTGATGCTAAGCTGCTTTGTACATTTCAGAATAGGTTTGTACTTATACTGTAAATTCCTTCCCTAGAAGTAAATAAAACACATGTTATTTTTTAAAGTTCATTTTGCAAAACAACCTTAGTACATCTTATTTCTCTCTGATGGACCATAAAACTTAGTTTTCTTCTAATATGCTGATACATATGGGAAATCTACATGCGTTTTTAAGTGCCTCTGATTTCGAACTAAATATTTTTTTGACCAGTTTATAAGTAGCATAGACTATTTCCCACAGCAATTAAGAGCAACAAGATAAACTGATAGATGGGAGCTAGTTAATGCCTTTAGTTACAACCACTTTGTTGTAATCCATGATGATCCAGCTCAGAATGTGCTCCTTTCCTTTGGTAACTCACCCTTGTGATAAAAATCAGACAAGATGGAAGCATCCAAAATTAACCAAAATGACAGCACTCCCCGTAGGGAACTTTTGCTGGTGGCATTATTAGTACAGCCTCAAGAAATTGTTTCTGCATTTTATCATTTAGTTGTCTGCTTTGAGCCGTGCCTTAGAGAGGCTGTTTCTAGGAGGGTCAGATGTGTCCTCTTACTCCAAAAATGATACTTACAAAAAGCTTTTCCATCTATATTGGAGGAGAGATTACCTTGTTTTTCTTTCCTGTATTTTCTTTATTCTTTGGCACAGAGATGTTGAAAGGATTTTGGATAAACAATTCACAGCTACAGTATTCCCTTTTAAATAATACTCTAAATAACTGAGTTCATTGGATGCTCTCTTCCATCACAATATACTTGTGGCTCAGAAGGTCTGAATTTTTTCAAGCTGAGACAAGACATATGGTTGCCTTTTCGATGACACTATTTGTGTATTTTGATACTGCTTGCAAAGCTCTTTCAGATACATTGTTTCATTTCATTCCAGAAGTGTTCTTCAGTCTCTTAGGCTTAACTATGTTTCATACTCTGCAGCTGAGAGAGATCTCTTTCCTAAGATTTTACCTCAGTCATGAACTAGATAACACCTCCCACACAGTAAATGAGATTATAGTCAAGTCTTCACATGGGGTTTTAGATACCTTAATTAAAATTGTGTTAACAATGAACAGAGCAGGATTTGTCAGTTCCTCAAGGGATTCAATGGATGAACATAATACCACATGCTCAATTTTGTGAAGTATCTATTTAAGAGGATAAATAAATCACAAGTTAGAGAGAGGGGAAAGAACATACCACAGTCAGCTGTGTAACACTTCTCTAATTCAGCTGTTGTTAAGAATGCTTACGAGCTGGTTGGTATCACTTTACCTGCTTCCTTTTCTACCATTTCTTTGCTTCCCTATCTCCACTGTAAGCCTTTATTATTATCAAGGACCCAAAAAGGCCACTAGACTAGTAACGCCTTTCTGCCAAACTCCTTTCTGTTTTCGTTCTTCCACAGTGAACGTTATGTTCTGTGCTCCTCTCTCTCATTCATAAGTTTATTCCCTAAAATTGAATTCCAGTATGAGTCAGGCGCTGTTCTGATAAAGAAGACAAAGTCCTGCCTTTATGGAGCTTATATTCCAATGAGGGCAAAAGAGATGTTAAGTAGATAAAAAGATGGATATGTGATATGATGTCAGGTGACATTTAGTTCCATGAAGAGAATAACACAGGTGAGAGACCGAGCCCAGCTGCCCGCCCGGACCTCATTGTTCCTACCCCGCACCCTCCGTGTTTCCTCCTCTCTACCACTTCTCACAAACAGGCCAGGTACCTTCTTCTCTCAAGGACTTTGATTAGTTTGCTGTTGATTTGCTTGTTCCTCCAACTTTTTTCTAGTTTTTCATCTCACATCCTTCAGTCGGGCCTTTCATGCCAACTCTATACAGAATTGTACTCACTCATCCTACCATATCCAACACTGACAGTTTCTACCCCTTTCCTCTGCTTTCCTTTCCTCCTGAGCACTTGCCACCAGCTACCCTGCAACACAGTTTACTTACTTCTCTTGTCTGGGGTCTGGATCCCCCCTGGAATGTAAGGACCATGAGGACAGGGAGCACTGTCTATTACCTTCTTGCTGTATCTCCAGTGTCTACGACAGCACCTGACACTCACTCAGTATACTCACAGCATCACAGAAAGTCCTGACCAGATGTTCATGGTGCTGGGGGCTGGGGGGAGTGGAATCGAGGCACCACAAGCAGCAAAGGAAAAGTTACAGAAGCAAAAATAAGCTCAGGGTGTTGGAGGCCAAGGAGGGTCAGGATGGCTAGAGTGAAATGAATGAAGGGATGAGTGGTAGGGGATGAGAACTCAAAAGAGATCAGGCCAGGTCACCTTTGGCCTTGGAGGACACAGCAAGGATGCTGGATTCTGTCCCAAGTGTGAGCAGAAGCCCCCTGGAGGGTTCTGAGTAGGAGAATGGCATGACCTATCTTTGGATGAAGTCGTCAGATGTTTAGGCTGTGGATGCCAAGAGAAGCGGTGATATCATTTATAGGGCTATTGCTACAGCCCTGATAAGAGATGTTGCTGAACTCACCAGGGTGGCGGCTGTGGAAGAGAAAACACAGGGTATAGGTTCAAAGGCTGATTGTGCAGGACTGGCTGCCAAGTTGAGGACCGGATGTGAAAGGAGGAGAGGAATTCAGGACGCCTCCTAGGCTGTGGCCTGAGTCGCTGTAAATGGTGGTGCCATTTCCTAAGACCAGGAAGCAGGAAGGAGTCTCCCGCCGCTCCTTCTTCCCTTGATTTCTATAACCTTCTGTGTCCCAAATCTCCCGGGATTTTTATTTTTCTGTCCACATTTAATTCCTCAACGAACCTATTAAAATCTCAGGGGTGCAACCATCGACATTATGCAAACACTGGCCTGATGAGTATCACTAGCCTTAACTTTCCGCCTTTGCTCCAGTTTACTTCCAACTGACTTTGTGACACCTGCAGGTTTTGCTGGAACTTCAAGTCTTCAGTCTCACACGTGCCCACTCAGATCCCCTGTCAGCTCTTCTCTTCCTGTCTGCAACAACCTCTCATTCCCCGCTGCCATCTCCAAGCTGCTCTCTCTGCCTCATCTTCCATGCTTCCCTCCAGCATCCGCTCTGGGAAGCTCTTCCATGTTTCCCTCCAAATAGTTCCATTTGCCTTGTCCTCCTTATACTGAAATCTCTGGGCAGCAGATCCTACTTGATTTTTCACTCTTTAGCTTCTCTTCTGTCCAGCACAACAGCATTAGCACAACCTGATTCATTTTCCTAAACAAAATCCCCATGATCAAATGTTCCTTCCCATAGGTCCTAACTGGTTCCTACATCAAGTACAAATTCTGAATCTGTCTTTCAAACCCCCCCTTTTTTATTCAAATGTGAAAATATTATAGACCAATTTTTTTGTTTCTTTTTTAATTAACACATAATGTATTTGTTTCAGGGGTACAGGTCTGTGATTCATCAGTCTTACACAATTCACAGCACTCACTATAGCACATACCCTCCCCAGTGTCCATCACCCAGCTACCCCATTCTCCTCTCCTCCAGCAACCCTCAGTTAGTTTCCTGAGATTAAAAGTCTCTTATGGTTTTTCTCCCTCTCTGGTTTTGTCTTGTTTCATTTTTCCCTCCGTTCCCCTATGATTCTCTGTATTGTTTCTCAAATTCCTCATATCAGAGAGATCATATAATTGTCTTTCTCTGATTGACTTATTTCACTCAGCACAATACCCTCCAGTTCCATCCACATCGTTGCAAATGGCAAGATTTCATTCTGTTCGATGGCTGCATAGTATTCCATTGTATATATATACACCACGTCTTCTTTATCCATTCATCTGTTGATGGACATCTAGGCTCTTTCCATAAGTTGGCTATTGTGGACACTGCTGCTTAAACATTGGGGTGCACGTGCCCCTTCGGATCACTACATTTGTATGTTTAGGGTAAATACCCAGTAGTGCAATTGCTGGGCCATAGGGTAGCTCTATTTTCAACTTTTTGAGAAACCTCCATACTGTTTTCCAGAGTGGCTGCACCAGCTTGCATTCCCACCAACAGTGTAAGAAGGTTCCCTTTCCTCCACATCCTTGCCCTTCTTAATGTGATTCTAAGTTACATGAACATATTTCCATTATTTCTTAATAAACACCCTCTGCCATAACCAGAAGGCTGTCCTCAAAATCCCCTATAAGCACCATATATACTTTTGCCTCCACTCTCTAGATGGTATGTACGCCTCTCTCTCCAGCCCACACTGATTTCTTCCTTTCTCTGAAAAACTATTAATAGTGAATTAAAGTTCTTTATTATTATTAATAGCCAAGCATCTTATCTATGTTACCGGGATAAGATTGGGATCCTATAGTGGCCTTGATTCTTGAATGATACTTCAGAGCAGAATTCAAAACTTGCGTCTAGCTTCCCAAAACAAATCCAACTCTAGGGACGTCTGGGTGGCTCAGTCATTAAGCATCTGTCTCCAGCTCAGGTCATGATCCCAGAGTCATGGGACTGAGCCCCACATCAGGCTCCCTGCTCAGCAGGAAGCCTGCTTCTCCCTCTCTCACTCCCCCTGCTTGTGTTCTCTCTCTAATGGTATTTCTCTCTGTCAAATAAATAAATAAAATCTTTTTAAAAAATCCAACTCTACAAAGCATTAATGAATATGCAAAATGTACTGAAGATTGTATTGACAAATGGAGGAAGTGGTTACATAAAACAAAAATCTATTTCAAGTCACCATGAAGCACCTCTATTCCTACATCTCTGACTGCCAGCTGCTCGCTGACCTCTCTCTCTCCCCACACTGTCCCCTCCAGTTCTGCAGCACCATGTTCCTTGACTCCTGGGATGACCTTCCTACTTTCCCCAACTGCTTACACACACCCCTCTAGCTCTCCCTTTCCTTCCACAGATTTCAGTCTCTCAACTTTGATTCTTTACTCCCATGTCCTGGCCCAACCAATAGGCTGAATTTGCCCTCTTCAGAATTACAGAAAATGATTTTTAAATATGTTTTTCTTAACACAAATAATTATTTTCATTATTTCATTCTGTCACAAATCATCACATTAGTTCTCATAACAACCTTGAGAGTAGGTAAGATTATCTCCATTTTATAGACAAGAAAACAGAAGACCACAAGTTGATATAACTGATGAGTGACCTGTAGGTCTGACTTTAAACCTGGGTCAGTCTATCAGAGTGCAACTTTCTGTAAAATAACATGAACACGTGTTCTCTTCCAATTTTCCTGCTCCTTTAGAGCAAGAATCTCATATATATATATGTATATATATGTATATATATTTATATACTTATATATACATATATATATATGTATATATTTGGCGTCTCTCAGGATCTCTGATATAGTATTGTTTATAAATTTTTCTTCACTGGTTCATGGTCGCTGGTAGTCTACACACTGGCACTTGAATATTCAGGTTCATAATTTGCTCCTGAGATCGTCCTTTGGGTCAGGGGCTGTATCACACGCTGTCTCTGTTGTCTGTTCTAAGTCAGCTGATGAGCTGACAAGTTATGCTGTGGAGAGTGAGTATAGACATTTTTTCCTCCATAACCCTTACGGCAGCTCTGGTTTGTATCTCGTAAAGGAGCTGGCTCTGCCTGTGAAATTTCTGATGCTGTTAGCAACAATCACAGCCTTACACAAGTTCATACAGAAAGCAAGGGTAACATCATCAACCAGGAAAACCAAGAAATGGCCTGCTTTTGAAGTTAAGGCAACTTCAATCATCTGAAATCATGTTCTTGCAATACTATTGCAGTTTCCCCTTAAAAAACAATTTCTGTTAGGAGCTGGAAAAATGATGCAGATTTAGAGCAAATGAACCTCTATGATTGAGGGACTGGCTATGCAGGTTACTTGCTTTCCCTTTTTTTTTTTTTTTTTTACCTGCTCTTGGGTTTCCAAGTCATCTTTTCACTTCATTGTCATGTAGTGACAAATGCCAAAAATGAAGAGCGTATAGCTGTTGTTTCTGAGTGGTGTGGTGTGGTTTTCTTTTGGCTACTACAGAGCACAGACCCAGACACTAGAGACTCATCAGCCATTCCTGATGGCCCCTAGCTTTTCTGACATACCATAGAGACCTTGTCAGTGGAACCAGAGATTCAGAACTGTTTAACGACTTTCCTGAGCTGGAATCAGCCTCTTCTGAAAGATGTCCCCAAAGAGCTAATGAGGTATAACTGGTAAAGGACTTCATTCTGACACAGGGAGATGCTTCCGTCCACTCATTCCTTTATTCATATGTCTCTCCTTAGCCCCAGAAAGTGCCATATTCTGGACAACACACTGGAGGTCAACATCTTTCATAATCAGAGATTTTATTGCCAAACTCTTAAAATACATCTGTCAATGATAATCTGGCCATCAAAAATTTTTTAAATATCTGCAGATTGGGAAAAATGAAATGAATCTATCTGCCAATCTGTTCTCGAGACCAGGTGCAAGTTGAAAAAGGCCTAAATGACCACAGAGGACAAAAAGGCTCAAGGCAGGCCAACCAAAAAGGGAGTAGGGTTTCCGGTTATTAACTAAGCAGGTCCAACCCAACTTGAAGGAACCAAAAGGGATGTTCTCTCATTGTCTTAGCAACCTGGGTTTGCCACTGATATTCAGAGCAGAAAAAAGAAAATAAGAATATTATATAATTTAGAAAAATGACAAATACCAGTATTGAGGAAGAAGGTAAATGTGGCTTGATATTAGACTCAGAAAATATGCATGTTTATTAGGAGCACATTGCTCCTGCAAGATGAATAAAAACATGCACACAGGCAACAAAAAGTCAATACTTTTACACCCTGACTCAAGTCTCAGGAAATAATTCCCACTCGACTTCTCTGACTTACTGTCAGCATCGGTAATGTTATTCCCCTGGTGTTCTTGAATTTTGAAGCTTTCTTCCAATTGATCATTTGCTTTCCTGATCATCTGCTGTAGCCTGGCAACCTAACTTTCCCAATCCCCTTCCAGAACAGACCCCCTAGGACATCTCCTCTGTATAGTCTCTTCTTCCTATAGCTCATCCGGTGACATAACTTGAGGATGTTACCTCTTTGCTAGGATGCTCAGCAGTCTAGTCCCACTGTTTTGCTTTTATTTTTATTGCTTATATAAAACATGGTGCAGTGCCCACTGCTCAGATGGTTTGATTTTGTGGGGAACCAATGTGGTATGGGCCTCATACGCCAAATTTTTGTCTTGAGTAAAGTTGAACTGCCCATATATCACATAGCAGTGAGCTTAAGTTTTTAATTGAACTTAGACAAACTCTTAGTTACAACAGTGTCACAGGGCAATGCTCTAGTAAAAGCAGAACAGTAGCAACCTTCACTCAGACAGGGATCCCCCTTTGACAGAAGATGCAGCATCTATAGAGGGTGACCTAAAAGAATTTCTACTTCCTTCCCATCTGGGGTTAACTGGGACAAATTTGAACTTACAGATGGATCTGAAAATGCCAGAGACAGAGAGAGTTCAGAATCTGAGAGGGCAGGGTATGCATTTTGAGCATGGGAGATGAAAAACAATAGGTCAAAAGTCAGGGAACACCAGCTCATAGGCTTGGTGATCAACTTATGACCACAACCACGTTACTACAAGTGGTAATCTTGGACAAGAAGATGATTCTCCTTTCCAGGAACCATCCCTGTGATGATTGTCCTAATGATGTCTTTGTGACTCTGGGCTGACAGGAAAGAGAAGGGCCAGATCTTAAGCAGAAAAGAACCTTAATGGATAGGTCAAATTTGGGGTAGATAAGGGAGAAATGAGCTAAAGAGAAGTTAGCTTAATGTGGGCAAGGATGATGGATGATTGATTTTTTTTAAAATGAATTCAACACTTTTGCCTAGAGAAGGCCCATCTGTGGAATTTAGGAAACCTGTCTAAGCCAAAATGTTGAATGCTAATCAATGCAGTATTTCTTTGTCCTTTGAAATCCTTGCCTCTGAGTAAAGTATATCTGTGTACTCCAATCAACCTGTGTGGAATGGGCTGGATGAAGAGACATGCGGAACACTGCAGGGAAATGGAAGATAAAGGAAGAAGTCATAAGGAGATGTGGTTAAAAATGTGGGAGCTCAAGCTGAACAGCTAGGGTTCAAGGTGACTACTTCCTGGCAGTGTGACCCTAAACAAGTCTCCTCACCTGTAAGATGGGGATGAAAAGAGAATTTACCCCTCAGATTACAAGAAGAATTAGATGAGATGATATGTGTGAACCAGGATACCTGAAATTCATCATGGCCACAAAGAAAGAGGAAAGGCTCACCCCACTCACACACACATAGACAGGCATACACACAGAAGAACTTCAGAATACAATTTTACAGGGTCAGAGATAATAAGTCTGGATTTCATTAGCTACCCTGAAGGGGTATAGGGAACTGTACCTGTGCTAATGAGATCATCAAAAATAATGAAAGAAGCTTGCTGCAGTGCAAACGGATAGTCCCATATGTAATGTCTCTAAGGGAGTCCAACAGAGAGGCTACCTAGGGCATTCTGAAGAGGTTTAAGATGTTCCTTAAAAACTCCTCATTATTTTCATGACAGTTTTTTAATCTCTAGAAAATAACTAGAGTTTTAAATGAGTCCCAGTTGGAGACTTCCACAGCACCAAATGACCTGCAAGGTCTTACCAAGAACACTCCCATTGCACGGACTTTGAAAATGAACAGACCATGCTGGCTAGAAGACCAAGCATAAATTATTATCAAGAAGGAAAAAAAAATGTCACAGAGGTGACTCCAGAAAATTATGGGATCAGAAGCAACTGGAGAAAAGGAAAATGAAGCCCAGTGCCACATGGGTGATCTGGGAGCATGTTAAGTGTGAGACACGGTGTAGAACAAAAAGACAAACCTTAAAAATGACTAGATAACAAACATTATCTCAGTGAGAAAAAAAATGAAACAAAGAATACGTTTTTCCTAAAAAAAAAAAAAAAAAAAAAAAAAAAAAAAAAAAAAAAAAAAAAAAAAAAAAAAAAAAAAAAAAAAAGCTTCCATAGACCAAAGGCCTTAAAGAGAAAAGAAGAATGGGGTAGAGTGAGAGGAGGAGGAACTTAGGAAAACAGGTCAAACTGCTGTAATCCTAAGCCACAGCAGATGAGCCATCTGGGAGAATGAATGATAACATGGCAGCAGTCAGCAGCAGCAGTCAGATTCGAGAGAGAACTGAAAAGCCACCAATACTCTCATCATTTCAGGCGAAGTTACACAACTGTCAGTAGGACAGCCAGAGTGAGGTGTGCCCAGAACTTGGAAGAGAGAAAAACAAAGTACACTAGTATGAAAAAAAAAGTCATTCAAAGACAGACAGACACAGCAAAGGAAAGAGGACGCTTTACTGAATGGACTCACTTTCCATACAACATAAGAAAGATACACTCCTAGGAGCACAGGTGGAACAGGGCCTGGGTGATGGGCCAGTGCCCCTTTAGTGGTATAGTCACTCACATGCGTAATATCACTGTCATGCTTTTTGGGGAGGTCGACATGGCAGCCTGTCTTAGCTGGAAGCCTTTTAAATTTTCAGACACATAACTCACCAGCAAGTGTCAGATCATAATTGGCCAGCCCACGAAAACTGGCATAAAGGGAGAGAATGCACGGTATATGTCAGCATGTGCCTTCCAATCGGACAGAGGCTATATTTATCTTTCAAATGACCCAACTGCTATTATGATATTATACAATGGTCTCATCTGTTTGCATAATGTAAAATCATCCCTGTGCAATGGGCTTTCTTTGATGTGCTGAACATATACTTCTAAGCCTATCACACTTGAAAATAAGTGTGGCTCCAGTAAATTCATCAAAATAACAAAAGCCACCTGGTTGCAAGGGGATGAGAAGTGTCCTATGTAGTAGCTAATTCTTCTTCTCTAAGTCATAACCTCTCACAGCAGTCTTGGCCCTGAGTGCCCTTCTTCTATGAATGAGACAGATACAGAGTAAGAATTAAAGCACGTGCATAGATACACACACACACACACACACATACACAGAAGCATGACAGGGAGAAGAGAACTGAGTAGAAAGCTAAGGGTTAAGAAGAATCATCTTTTAATTTGTGAGTTTAATAAAGTACAAACATTTGGAATTATTGCAACTACAACCAAATACAGAAATTGATGTGCACCTGTGGATAATTCATATTTATCTAAATAAATCAGGCACCTTGAGTTTGAGAACAGATGTCCCACGGGGATCAATGGGACACAAATAAATCCTACCTCCACCACACACATGAATAACATAAAACTTGAGAAATATTACATAAAAAGACAACAACAGTTTTAATATAAATGTCACAACTAATTTATGAAAAAGGACTCACTAAAAGCTATCTGCAAAGCTTAGGGATGTGGAAGTGATGGCTACGTGAAAAACGTGCCGACAGGACTGTGAAAGCTGGCAGTGACTAGTACGGCTCACAGGGACGGCGACATCATGTCCTCCACAATACTAGTTGCACTTCTGCTTCCCTTCCCGTTGCCGATTACATTTTGACTCTTTTCCTTTTGAAAAATACTTTGGTGTTTCCTTTCTTCCTGGGTTTAGTTGTTCCTTTTTGTCAATATGAAGATTTTTCCTTCTCCCTTTCACAAATGACTCCTAGACCCTTTCAATATCCCTTCAGATGGCCTTTTTTTTTTTTTTAAGATTTCCATCTATTCGACAGAGAGAAACACAGCTAGAGAGGGAACACAAGCAAGGGGAGTGAGAAAGGGAGGACTAGGTTTCCTGCAGAGCAGGGAGCCCAATGGGGGACTCGATCCAGGGACTCCAGGATCATGACCTGAGCCAAAGGCAGACGCTTAAGGACTGAGCCACCCAAGCGCCCTGCTTCAGATGGACTCTTAATGCAAGAAGTGATGTGGTGCCTAGGAGTAAGGGGGTAGGTAGAGAATGTGGATGTGACAAGTCTGGCTGTGAGGTGGTCCCTGTAGAGCTGTGAAATGGGCACACAGGAGTTGATGGCACTATGTTTGAAAAATTTCATCATGAAATTTTTCTTTAAATAAAACCTCCATTATTGTTATGCCATGTACTTTCTGACAATAATTTTCTGCTGATGGGCACAGAAATTAGGCTGAAGTCAGAAGACATATGGTCTTTATTGGCTCACTGGTAAATAAAACCTAATCTATAATTCCCAATAGTGTTCTAAGATATCTCACCTAAAAACAGGTATAATGAGACCAGGCCCCTTTCTCTTTTTGAGAGAAAGAGAGAGAGATAAAAAGAGAATGCTCATATGCACTGAGGAGGTGGGCACAGAGAAAGGATATTCGGCAGGCTGCACGCCCAGCATGGAACAGGACACAGGCCTTGATCTCAGGACCTTGAGATCATGACCTGAGCCACAATCAAGAGTCTGACACTTAAGACTGAGCTATTCAGGCAAGGCCAGGCCCTTTTCTAAATACGCTCCCTTATATTATCATGTCAACAAATAGCAACCATCTAGGTGACTATAGTTATTCTTATTTAAAGGTTAGATACAATCTCCTGGATGATCAAAGTAAAAAGAGAACTCACTATAGTAAGCAATTCAGGTCGTATTCTAACAAAAGAATGCACCAGATTTTTTCCTGACATTAAATTCTAATGTCTAAATGAAGTTTCAAATTACAGTGCAAAGAACATTAAACAGCATAATAGACAATGTCTTTAACATGGCTTCACAGATGCAGTGTTCCTCACATGGCCAGTCCCTCAGTCAGTTCTTCCTAAATACCAAAGGCTTTCTTTCACACAAGGCAAAGTGAGTCTGCTGGGATCTATAGGATAGTCAGATACAAAGGCCTCTGATAGCAACAACCAAAGTTAGAATCAGGGGTACATAATCTAGGGGAAAAACAGAAATACATCTATATTTCTTGAATAGACTTCTCTAGGGCTTTTGGCAGTGGCCTAATGTAAGTCAGTTGAGAATTACACTTTCTGGTGGAGATCCATGTTACAAGTTATAAAGGGTGATATGCTGTGGATTTGGGCATGTAGGTTTCAGGATGACCTTCAAGTCAAATTATATATATATAAATATATAATTTATATGGATTTGCATACTATTAAAGCTTTCTCACCCTAACAACTCAAATGAAAAGCAGCATGGATTAGTGGTCAGGATGTACAACTCCCAGTATTTTCACTAGTTTCTATAGCTTTGGATATATAACTAACTTTCCTGAGTCTTGGTTTCTTCACCTAAAAACTGGGTTATTCAATTAAACGTTTCAGTAACTTTGAGGTATTAATATGACATGTTTCTTCAATTCCTGTAATTTTCATGAATGTGAACCATCTCAAGGTGTCATTTAGCCTATGAAATTATCTCACCAGGATTATATCTGGATAATCGCCGGTGCTGGTTTCAATTTCAATCAAAGTTTTAGATTCCTGCACAAGGTCTTGACTCTGCTTCCTATTCATTTCCCAAGAAGAGGCCTATGGGAAGATATGAATAGAAAATACACAAAGGTTAGCAGCAATCACTAGTATGTATTAAAGCACATTTATTCAGCCTCTATTCAGTTCCATACAGAAGCAAACTTCTGTGGGATAAACAGGAAATTCAATTTCTGATCTTTGCTCTTAAGAAGTATATGATTTAGATAAGTACTTGTGAATGTCAAAAAACAATAGACAACAATAAAATAAGAGTATCATAAGGCAAATTAAATATGAAATGAGTGCTGCAGACTATGGGCCTCAGTAGTGAATCAAAGGGCTGGTAGTGGTATTTTGCAATCTCCATGAATAACTGCCCATACACTGAATAAATACATCTCATATGGATATGCACATTGGTCTTAAAACTTAGGTAGATGTTGCTGTGGGGACATTTCAAAATATGTATGATGGATTTTTGTTGTGTAGTTCTTAATCAGAAGATACCAGGCACACTTAGTATTATGTGAGATGTCTGCGTCCTTTTTATAAGAAGATGTCCTCGGGGCGCCTGGATGGCTCAGTTGTTAAGCGTCTGCTTTCCGCTCAGGTCATGATCCCAGAGTCCTGGAATCGAGCCCTGCATCAAGGCCCGCACAGAGCCCCCTGCTCGGCAGGGAGCCTGCTTCTCCCCCTCTCACTCCCCCTGCTTGTGTTCTCTCTCTAGCTGTGTTTCTCTCTTTCAGATAAATAAATAAAATCTTTTAAAATAATAGATAGATAGATAGATAGATAGATAGGTCCTCATACTTAAAAAGATGGGAAACAAGCTGGTATAAAATAGGTATGATGCAGGGAAAGGTCTCCTTTGACTGGAGCGGCAACCAGTAGACTCCCAGCTTCTCAAGAGCAAGAACTGTGTCAACCTCTGAGTCCTCAGCACCTGGCCCAGCATAAATGCTTAGCATATGTTTGCTCGGTGGAATGAATTAACAAAGGACATTGAGAGAACATTACAGGGAATTAAAAGCTGCAGATGTAAAAAACAATAAGAATACTATTTTTACTGGGAGCCCTGCTTTCAGGAAAAGTTGTTGAGGATAAAGAAAGTGGAACCTTCTGAATAACACAGGGTGTGATAAAAACAATTCTCTAGGAAGAACAATTCATTAATCACCTGTGTTAATAAAGCTGAACTGTGGCACATTTAAGCTAAAACATTAGCTAATTCCAGAGCCACCCTTATCAAGCTTTTGGAGCACATTATAAGATTGACTTGGACAAAACTGCCTTCTTAATTCCACCTACTTAGGCTAATGTTAAAATTAATGGCTTCCCATGCCTCCTCTGGTAGTGGTAACGCCCAGTGTGCTTACTGGACAGAATATCAGAAATTTACCGCAAATACTCCTCAAGTAATTGAAAGTTGTTTCAACTGCAGTTTAAAACTTGGTTAAATTCATTTTTCAAATGTTAGGGAATTCCAGAGTCCCCTGATCTATCTGTCCCAATTCTAGATTTTTGTAGAGAATATCTTCTGAAGTGAAATCATCTTGCATTTCCAAGAGTTGACATTCAACCTGGCTCCACGTCTTCACCTTCCACTTGCTGATCAGTCCGTTCCAATATGGTTTCTGCCCTCTCCACTCCAACAAAAACAGTAAAATTGGTCCTGAGATCATCCCTATTACCTCTAAGTCATTAAGAAAATGGACATTTTTAGGCCTTTCAATAGAAGCTGTCCTCTCTGACTAACTCTCCTTGAGCTGACATTTTCTCCCTCTCGGCTTTAATGAGGAAGCAAGCACCTGGTTGTCCTCTTCCTGCCCAACCATTCCTTCAGCATCACCTGGGCACACTTACCTCTACAAGCTAGCCATTAGATGGTAAAATGCCTAGGCTTCTGTCCAGTATTTCCTCTCTTCTTCCTCTTACTCCTCACTTGGCATGTCTTCTCTGAGGTCTCAAACTACAGAAACTGATTTCCCACCAACAGGCCCAGCCACCTTCTAGGAGTCCCTATTTCGAAGATTGGAGCCACCATCCAACCAGGTGTAAGAGCCAGAAATTCTGTAGTCCTTGACATTTCTCTCTGCTTCACCTTCTATACCTAATACATCACCAACAAAGGCCAGTGTCTCCTCTTCAAGACAAACACACAAGGAACAAATGCACCCACTCCTCTCTGTTTGGCCACCACCACCCCAGCCCAAGTCGCCAGTGTTTCCCCCAGGAGACCACTGTTAACAGCCCTCTGACTGCTCTGCCCACACTTCCCACAGGCTTCCATACTCAGCCAACAATCTTCTCTAAAGGAAGATCTGATCACACTACTTCCCTTCAATGGTGTCCCACTGCTTTTAGGATAAATGCAAAACCCCTTGTCAAAGCATATAGGACAGGCATGGTTCCAATCACTCCCTAAGCTTCTCAAACCACAGTCCCTTTCCACCTCTCTGCCCTACCTCGTCTTCTTAATGCACTCTGTATTCACCAGCATCCTTCTTTAGCGTATGGCTGCATCCTTCCTCTCTTTTTACCAATTTAATTGGAATTCAATCCTAAAAATTCAGTTAATGCTTTTACAGGATTTTTCATCACTTTGTCCCACTCAGTCCTTCCAGGCAGGGTCAGATCCCCTATTATAAGTACTTGTGCTACCAAGTCATCAACAATTGCCACAGTAGCAATTTACATTCGTCTAATTATTGGATTGTCTGTCTCCATCTGAGTTTAATGCGAGCAGGGACTGTATGTGGCTTTGCTCCCAGTTAAATCCCCTGTAGTTGGCTAGCATACTGAGTAGCACATAATAGATTATTTTAAACACACATACACACCACATTAAGTGAATCTTTATACTTAAAGTCTAAAATACCGAGGTACTCTTCAATTTCTCAATCACCTATATGTTTTTAGAGCATACAGCCTACTCATAAAATATGCCAACAAATCCCAAATCTTGAAATTACCCACTTAATGAGTGGAAATCAGGCTTAAAGAAGATATGACTATAAAGTGATATAACTACTTTTTATATTACATACATGTAGCATTTTTGACATAGCAAAGGTTAAATAAATATCTTCTGAATATATGAACTTGTATGTATGTAATTCAAAGTAATTATGACAAATAATTCTGTCAATTATAGACGGTTTTTTTCCTATAGTCTTGGAGAAAGATTTAGGGCCCAAACTTCAAAATCACAAGGAACTGGACCTCAAATATTTTAAGAGAATGAGCTACCTAAAAATGTAATGAGAAAGATGTAACATCTACTTTAAGCTGTAACACGTTTCTGCCACTAAAGATTTTCTAGAGGAGTCTATACACCATTTTCCAAAGACTTTACAAAGGAATGCATGACATATTTCTGCAGTGTAACAATTTTTCAGAATAATTCCTTTTGAAAGAAACATTCCTAAAATATCTTGTCTCCCACAAAGCTTAACATGGTGTCTTTACACAGGGCTAAGGTTCAGTAGATATTTGCTGATCAGATTAGTTTATGGCCTTCAAAACCTACGGCAACTTATTTGAATATTTTCTCTGGTGGCCCATCTCTACCCTTTAAAAGTAAATTTAATTTGGGGAAACAGTAAAAAGGCATTAGAAATCAATTTGAGGAGCAAAACAAATAAAGTACACAATGCATTTCGGTTTATGAAACATTTTAAATGGTGGTGCAATACTGTCTGTTATCACCTCCCACAGAATCTGGCACATGTTAAATGACCACTAAATCGTAGGTACTCTTATTAACATACGCTAAACCCAAGAGCAAGTTCTCAAAAAGGAATTAAATAAGAATAATATTGCAAGAACGAAGGTTTCTTTTCAAAGAAACAAACTCATTTGGAAATTGTGGGGTGGTGCATTGTTAAAATAAGTCCCATCAGTTAAGTGTATTATCAAAGATTATATCCCATTTTTCCAGAACTTCAACTACCAAGGTAAGTATGTCTTGTAAAACCTGGCTAAGCATTTTTGCTTTAAAGCGTTGAATGCAGAATCCTCACGGTTATAGGCTCATCCTGTAAGAATATGTTTCTCTTAAATACAGATTTTAAATTCTTTTCCCAGGCAGACATTCTTTGGGGCCTATTAGTTGTTTGAGCATCACGCAGTGCCCTAATGTGCTGGTAATAGCCTTCTAACGTTTCCTCCAAAAAGAGAATAGAGAAGAAAAAATAGAAATTAGGACCTTGTCCTGGAAACTCAGCTGACAATACGCATGCTATAATTAGAGTGCTTTAAAAACGTGAAAATGAAGCAAAATCTTTGCCCAGTGCTATTTCCAGAATAAGTGAATGACTATACATTTTGTGGATAAGAAAAGAAAAACACCTGGGACTTCTGGGCGGGGCTGATGTTTTCCCGCAGGGTGGCTGGAGGTCTGGGCTGGTGAGGCTTCACTTCCTTCTGTGGAGACTTCATAATTTTAGCTTCTGCTGTACACTCCGCATCAGAGTCTGTCCCTTCTGCGTTTCTCTTCCAGCCTCTGTGGCTAACAGGAAGCTCAAAGGAGGCAAAAGATTCCTGCTTCATGTCATTGCCCCAAGGTCTGACTTTGTGAGTTTTTGTATTTTCCTGGAATAACAAAGAACACATTTTCATTTTGGGGAGCCAGCTTATTAATAATTATCATTTCCCTTCAAACCTTATGACACTAGGCCATACTTATTACTAATAAACATTTTAAAAACACTTTAAAAAGCAGAAGTGTAGAAAATAGGCTTTAACAAATATATACCACTATACGGGCTCACTCAGAATTTGATTCAGAAGACAAGGCCTGAGCCAAGAAATATGATTCTGGGCGCCTGGGTGGCTCACTCCTCAAGCATCTGCCTTTGGCTCAGGTCATGATCCCGGAGTCCTGGGATCGAGCCCCCATTGGGCTCCCTGCTTGATGGGAAGCCTGTTCTCCCTCTCCCATTGCCCCTGCTTGTGTTCCCTCTCTTGCAGTCTCTCTCTCTGTCAATTAAATATATAGAATCTTAAAAAAAAAAAAAAAAGTCTTCTGATTCTGAGGATGCAGAACATAGTATGCTTCCTGACTTCCTCCCAACAGAGGTTCACTTGGTTCCCTGGTGCATATATGTCAGTAATCTCGCTAAAGGTTGGAGGGAGTGTATCAATCCTACCATCTGCTACTAAGAAATAGGAATAACTACAATTATAGAGGTTTCCGCATGTGTCCACATGCATTATTAGTATGTGATTAGTGTAACTGAAAAGCCCTAAAGGTCAAAAAATATTCTAAAATTTAAATTTTAGATAGTAACAGACATTTGAGGAATATAATAGAACATATAGGAAACATAAGAAACAATGTAGGAATTACATATACAACATATTTCTAGGCAAATTTATATCCATAGACTGAATCAATGTCTCTTTCGATATATATAATTACATACACATGTATACATATACATAACCACAGAAAATATGGAATTACATTAAAATAGTTAAAATGGTCATCCAATATCACCTCCAGAGAGTAAGACAATGGTGATTTAAATTTTTCTTATTTATCTCCTATTTACCTTATTTCTAAGTTTTTCCTAATAAACATGTATCACTCTAATAAGACAAAAAAAATAATGGCAGTTAAAAATATATGTTAGTGCTTCCCTCTCTGAACCTCATTAACTGTGGTGACATTTGGCCCTTGAAGTCTTACTCTTCATATGGGAAACATGATACAAACAGCTAAATCCTGCTGTAATTACTCACCTTAGATGCTGAAGTTTGGCAGATAGTAGTGAACTCAGTGATCCTACTTGTTGGTATAAACTGAGGCTTTTACGGAAAAAAAATTATGAGATGAATGTAAGTAAAAATAACTTCCAATTAGAATATTAAAATAATCCAATAAACCTCATTCCTTAAAGGAGTTTCCAGATTGCACACCCTCACTGATAACTGTTTAAGGGGTCCATTGTTGAGATCTACAGCAACAATGTTCTGATGAGTGGTGACCATGTAACATAAAAGAATCCAATAGTTTGTCAAACATCACAGATCAGATGTCTCCTGAGAAATTGCAGGGTACCATCATATCCAACAGACCTGCAAGCTCCTGTCCGCTTTCTCTGGAGGCCTTTTGTTCCCCACTTGTAGATCCCAGCATCTGGAATGAATCCTGACCTTCAGCAATAGCTCTGTCTGGTTCGGAACTCGGGGCTGGAGCTTCAAGGCACTTCTCAGGGCAGACTGGCCTCAGCGGTGTCCCTTATATCTAAATGCTGCTTGTGCTCACAGGCACAGCTAGATGGAGAGAGGAGGCATTTTCTCTCCCAGAAAAGGAAGTGCCTTTTAAGCTAATATTTTGATGGGATGATGGCCATGTTAAAATGATGAGATGTTAATGAAATACACCGAGAGAAGATAAAGAATAATACAGGCCCTATCCCCTAGGCTCAGCTTCATTCCCCCTGGGATACGAGGCTGGTTAGGGGTCTGCTTGGACCTCCTTTATGGTAGCACACCCATTCATGTTTACTGGACCACAAACACGTGTGCGGTAACCAGATTCTCTAGGACATAAAATTTCCTTTCCTCTTGTAAGTACCTAACCCTGAAAATTGAGAGTCCAGACTAATGAAGGGTTGGTTCTGCTCTTTGCTGAAAATTTTTCTGATGTGGATGGCCTGCATAGATTTTGAAATGGTGCCTTTTCTTCTGTTCTGAGACCCAGATGCCTGTTGGGACAGCCTGTAAACTGCAGGTATCTTTCAGAGACAACCCTCCCAAAATGGAATTATTTTGCTTCTACACCTGCACCCGCCTTCAACCAGCCCTTCCTAATCAATTCCCCTTCTGACTAGAGACATCACCAAATACCCAGATGGCAGAGCTAGGTTTCTTTGGTCCCTATCACCCTCAACCCTCCACCTAATCAGTGATGAAGCCTTGTAGATTTCTCCACTTAAATCTCTTTTAAATTCAGAATTTTCACTTGCCTCGAGTCACCATATTGTTTTAAGGTTTTCATCATCTTTTGATTGGACTATTTTCTATAATCTTGTTTTTCTTGCTTCGGCTCTCTTCCCCCCAGATTCCTTAAAGGAGACTTAATTGCTTTATCTTCTATAACCCCATAGCATTATTTCTTTTTAGGTATTTATGCAGATAATATATTCACATGGAGCAACATACATTTTTAAAAGTCTCCTTACTATTTCATTCATTTGTCAAGTTCACATTCCACTGCTGTTATTTTTCTGTTTATCTTTCCAGAGATCTGTTTATACCTCATACAGAAGCATATATAATAAGCTTCCCCCACCTTTTATGCGGTAGGAAAAAATGGCAATATATTATACACGCAGTCTGCATCTTGCTTTTGCACTAAGTACATATCCTAGAGGTTTTTATTAGTACCAAAAAAAGTTCATTTCCTTTTGCAAATGTATCATATGCTAATATACTGTTGTACAAAAATTTATTTAACCAGACCTGCTGATAAACGTTTAGGTCTTCTCAATATTTTATTCTACAAAGTATTTTATAATGACATGTAAAATGGGTAATTTTGTAAATAGGTAATTTTATGGGGTACCTAGGTGGCTTAGTCATTGGGTGTCTGCCTTCGGCTCAGGTCATGATCCCAGAGTCCGGGGATCGAGTCCCACATCGGGCTCCCTGCTTGGTAGGAAGCCTGCTTCTCCCTCTCTCACTCCCCCTGCTTGTGTTCCCTCTCTAGCTGTGTTTCTCTCTGTCAAATAAATAAAATCTTTTTAAAAAGTAGGTAATTTTAGGGGCGCCTGGGTGGCTCAATTGGTTAAGCAACTGCTTTCGGCTCAGGTCATGATCCTGGAGACCTGGGATTGAGTCCCACATCAGGCTTCCTGCAGAAGGAAGCCTGCTTCTCCCTCTCTCAGTCCCTCTGCTTGTGTTCCCTCTCTCGCTGTGTTTCTCTCTGTCAAATAAATAAATAAAATCTTTTTTAAAAAAAGTAGGTAATTTTATATTTGTTTATGTATATATAATCAATTTCTAAAAGTGCAATTTCTGAATCAAAAGGTATATGCATTTGTAATTTTGATAGACACTGTTACATTGTCTCCACCAGGCTTTTAGGTGGCTCCACAGACAGTCATCCTTGTGAATATTTTAAGAGTGGTGATAAAAAGTACACTATTTTGAGAGTAGAGAGTAGGTATCAATTATATATACATTATTATTATTATTATATATTATTAATTGTTTAGATATTCCTAGGTTGAGGGCCAACTAAACTTTCCTATTACCAGCATGACTGATTCCTTTTCCATGTATCATTTGTAGGTTTTTGCTTTATGGAACTCATCAAGTTAGCTGACATGAGAGATCCATAAGGATACATTGTTATTATAAACTAAAGAATTTAGTCTAATTTAATACCCTTCCTTGGACATTTAATGTTTTTTCTCTTGAATTCCAAATTAATATTAGGCTGAACCCCCATTTGATTTTTGTGTATTTGTTTGAAATCACATGTTCAGTCTTTCTGAATTGCCATTTTAGATGGATATCTTGTATACAGCACAGGATCATGCTCTGTCTTGTGATGCAACCTCAAGTTCCTTGTTCTTTATTAAGGTAAGGCTTAGGTCATTTACATTTATTGATACCATATTTGTGGCTTGTACTAGTTGTCACATTATTTTATTTTGTCACATATTTAATTTCTCTTAAGTTTTTAATGATACAGTCCATTTTCTTTTGTTTTGTGTGCGTACTTCTTCTGATATTATGCAGGGTTTTTCCTTTCCCCTGAGAGGCTACCATTACAATGATAATTTTATAAACCTCTTAGTCTTAATTCTTCCATCTTTAGACAGTATCTATAAGTTTCCTACTCCAGATGACAACAAAATTTATTTTCTCTACCTTCTTTTCTTCCACTGTTACTGTCTTTCTCCATATTTACATCAAGACCAAAAAGTACGCTAAATTGCTTTGATACCTATTGATCTTTTCATAGATGAAGAAAACAAATTCCCTTTTACCTTCTTTCATCCTTGACTTTGTGAGTTGAATTATTTCTATGTTGCCAGGGAATTTACACTCAGTTTGGTACCTAATGTTACATATGGCTTAGCCTGTAGTTTAGCTATAGTTATAGCCTATTGCCTAATAGATAAATACAGTCAATGCTATTTCCAGTTTTTTTGCTGTAGAATTTTCAGGTATCTCTTGGCTGGCTGAAGTTTGATTTTGTTTTCCTCTAAGAGGGATTCCTGAGTGTTTTTTTCTTTTCCTGTTTTCAAAACTATTTTCTTTGAAGGATGGTGTGATGAATATAAAATTCTTGGTTTACACCTCCTTTCCTTGAAGGTCTTATAGTTATTACTTGACTATCACCTGAGCGAAGTTTTTTGTAGACAACTTGAAGCCAATCTGAATTTTTTTTGTCTCTGTAAGTGGCTTTGATCTGTATACCTACTTATCAAAACATTTTACCTTTTTCTGTATAGTTGAGTATATGTCCTATTCTTGGGATAGTTTACCCTAACCATGCAGTGTACCATTTCAAATGTGTAGCTTCAAGGTTTTCTGTTTTTAATTAAAAGTTTTCCTGATTTATATCTTTAAAAATGTGTTCTTCCCTTACTTTTTCTTTCAATATTCCAACTATGCAAATACTGAATCTCTTTTTCCTACTTCTACTATCATTTCCTCAGTAATTATAAGAAGTTCTTCCTAATTTCTATTAATTTTATTTGCTTTTTCACACTTATCTTCTATACCAGCGAATAGATAGCAAACTTTTTCTGTGAAGGGCTAAACAGCAAATATTTTAGATTTTGCTGACCACATACAGTCTCTGTTGTATATTCTTCTTTTTTCAATCATCCAATAAATTCAAGTCATTTTTAGCTTAAAGGCCATACATGAATAGGCTATTTTGGTCAATGGGTAATAGTTCACTGACCCCTGCTCTATATCCCCAGTGTGTCTATCAGAGTGATAAACTGCCTTTGTATTCTTTCCAGTTGTATGATTTATTTCTTCTCTTCTCCCTTGAGTTCTAACAAATCATGTTTCATTTTCCTTGTCTCTTGCTGTTTCAACATCTATTCCTAAGTTCTTATATTTCTTCTTTGAGGTCTTCCTTCATAAACATAATTTGGCAGGGGACACCTAATTGGCTCAGTCTGTTAAGCATCTGCCTTCAGCTCAGGTCATGATCCTAGGGTCCTGGAATCAAGCCCCACATCGGGGTCCCTGATCAGCGGGAAGCCTGCTTCTCTGTCTCCTACTCCCCCTGTTTGTCCTTCCTCTCTCGCTGTTTCTCTCTCTGTCAAATAAATAAAAATTTTAAAAATAATAAGTAAAAACTTGACTAAGTAAAAACTTGTTTCTAAATGTGTATGTAAAATTGCTTTCAGATCTGTGTCAACATTTTCTTTTTTTACATGTCCAATGTACTGAGATATAACTGACATGCAATGTTCATTGCACATAACTCAAGTGTATACTTGGATAAGATTTGACATATGGATAAAGTCATCGTAAGAATCAAGATAATGAAATATTGATCAAGCCCAAAACTTTCCTTGTGCTCCTCTGCAATCCCTCTCTACAGCCTTTCCTGTGCGCTCTGATCTTTCTCTCAATATAGATTATCCTCATTTTTTTTAAGATTGTATTTATTTGACAGAGATAGAGATCACAAGTAGGCAGAGAGGCAGGCAGAGAGAGGGGAGGAAACAGGTTCCCTGCCAAAGAGAGAGTCCAATGAGGGCCCTGGGATCATGACCTGAGCCAAAGGCAGAGGCTTTAACCCACTGAGTCACCCAGGTGCCATAGATTATCTTCATTTTCTAGAATTTTCTATTAAGTGGAATCACATAGCATGACATTTTTTTCTGGTTTCTTTCACTAGGAAGAATTGTTCTGAAATTAAACCATGTTGTTATGTCAATCAACAGTTTATTCCTTTCTCTTGATGAGTAGTAATCTACTGATTAGACAGACTATAATTTGTCCTCTCATTTATTAATGGTCATCCAGGTGACTTTCCGTTTTTGATGATTATAAACAAAACCAATATGAGCATACAAGCTTTTGTGTAGACATATGCTTATGTTCATGTGTGTATTTGCCTGGTGAAGTGTCTCTTCAAATAACTGCCTATTGTAACAATGTTTGTCTTCTGAGTTTTAAAACTTCTTTACATATTCTAGATACAAGTCTAGTGTCAGATACTATTTTATAAGTATTTTCTCCCAGTCAGCGGCTTGCCTTTTTAATTTCTTAACTGTGTATTTTGAAAGGCAAAAGTTTCTTGATTGTAAAGAAATCCAATTTGTCAAACTTTATTTAGAGCTGATGTTTTTTGTATCATATTTAAGAAATCTTTGCCAAACCCTAGGTCACTAAAATGTCTTCCTATATTTTATTCCAGAAGGTTTATAGTTTTAGCTTTTACATTTAAGCTTATAGTCCATTTCAAGATCATTTTGGTACTGAAGTAAGATCATTTGGTACTGAAGGTTCATTATTTTGGGGGACATATGGCTATCCAAGTGTTTTGGTAACATTTGTTAAAAGGTTACTCTTCCTCCCATTGAAATGTCTTGGTCTCTTTACTGCAAAACAACAGAATATGTATGTGTAAGTCTATTTCTGACTCTCGATCACACTGCTTTCTAGGTCTCTTTTTACACCAATATCACACTGCCTTGATTACTGTAGGTTTATAGTAAGTCTTGACATTAGGTACTGTCAGTCTACCAACTGTTCTATTTCAATGTTATTCTGACTACTGTTGGCACTCTACATGAATTTTAGAATGTTGGCAATTTCTACCGAAAAAGAAAGTCTTTCTAGGGGTGCCTGGGTGGCTCAGTTGGTTAAGCGACTGCCTTCGGCTCAGATCATGATCCCGGAGACCCGGGATGGAGTCCCACATCAGGCTCCCTGCTGGGCAGGAAGCCTGCTTCTCCCTCTCTCACTCCTCCTGCTTGTGTTCCCTCTCTGGCTATGTTTCTTTCTGTCAAATAAAAAAAAAAGTCTTTCTTGAATTTTGATTGAGGTTGGGTTAAGCCTATCGACCAGTTGTGAAGAAAGACACCTTAATAATAGTGAATCTTCAAGCCCATGAACATAGGTCATCTCTCCATTTATTTGTTTCATATAATTTTTTCAGCAATACTTTTTAATTTCCAGTTTACAGGTCTTGCATATTTTTTGTTAAATTTGTCCCTAAGTATTTAACATATTTATTTTTATTGACTATATTTCCTATAGTATTTCACATATTTTAATGCTATTGTAGTTTTATTTTTTAATTTTAGTTTTTAATTATTTTCTGCACGTATGTAGAAACAAGTGATTCTTACATACTGATTTTGTACCCTGGCAACCTTGCTGAGGTCATTTCATCAGTTTTAGTCACTTTTTTATAGATTCCATCTGATTTCTACATGGAACTGTCACAACTAAAAAGTTTACCTCTTCCTTTGCAATCTGAATGTCTTTTATTTTTCTTTCTTTCTTGCGCTGTCTAGAACTTCCTTTGCAATGCTAAATTGCAGTTGTGACAGCAAACCTCCCTGCTTAATTCCTGATCTTAGGAGAACAGAATTTAGTCTCTCCTGAAAGGAAAATTCTAGGTGTAAGTTTTTTGTAGATCACCCTTTATCACATTGAGACAGTGCTCTTCGGCTCCTGATTTGGTGTGAGTTCTCAACAGAAATGCATGTAGTTGCTTCTTATCATGTCATTTATATATCACTGGATTTTTCGTCTCTTTTCTTATGGAATCTTATCTTTATATTATGTATTTTTATGGTGCCTTGCTCATATTTTACTGGAACCTTTTTTTTTTTTTTCTTTATGTAGGGTATCTTTTTTAGCTGCTATGCTAGGTCTTTTCTTAAACAGTCAGGTTTTCCAGGACTAGCTTTTTGGCAGAGTTTTCTATTGGAAGGGAGGATAAGATTCTAGGCAAGTTTTCTTTTTTTCCTCCACAAGCCAAACTTTTCTTCTCCTCTCTCCTTAAACACACACACATACACACAACCCTGCGACTATGACTTTTTGAGTACTGTCATGTGCATTCCACACCCACTTCTATGAAACCAGAGTAGATCTAGTAGGACCCCTGTTCCCTCCTGGCTAGAGCAGACAGTGACTATCACTTTTCTCTCCAGATCCCTTCTTCACTAAGTGTATCCATATTAACCCTTTAGATGTGCTACTGCTGGGCTGCTTCTTCCATTGCTTGCCCCTGCCCCCTGTGGAGGTTCTGCATTATCTTGACTGCCTTGAGCAGCCATGCCATGAGCGATATTTTAGTGCATGTCTTCCAGTATGACTGAAATTTGAGTTTACATTTTTGTTGTCTGTTTTCCTTGCTGCCCTTAGAAGACTTCCAGAAAAAGAACGGGAAAATGCTAAGTCTGTAGAGCCATATTTATATCAGAAGCCTCCTATTACAACACTTGACCCTCTCTTTATCATGGCATGTATCACACTTAGAGTTATATGTTAACATGTGTGACTCTCTCAATAGACTGCAAACCTCCAAACTCATTTTTTACCTGCAGTACCTAACACAATGTTTAGCACTTTATAGATACCCAGAAAGACATTGATGATTGAAAGGATAACTAGAAGCCCCCCAGAGCCTATGGCTCATCTATTTCCCACAGCTGAAACACTGCCACAAGTCTATTCTGTATGCGTAATGTGACTACTTCTCCACTCCTGCTGGATATTATCACATCTTTGAGGTGCTTTATATTAAATTCCAGGATATATTCTCTTCTAATGCTTGCATCACTGGGACAAGATTTGTTCCTGATATGTGCAAATGGATTGAGCCTAGTCTAGTAACAAAATACGAGGCAGTTCAATGATGTAGGTTTGCATCATTTTGGGTACTGGCTTAAAGATAAAGACTTTTGCTATATAGTTTTATTGTAATGACTTTTGACCTGCACTAATCACATCACTAATCTAGAATTGTGAGTAAATAGAAAGTTTTATAAACTCCATAAATTTTCCTCTTCTGTTTTAATTTCAGAGTTGTGTTTCTACCAAACTTCAGACACTACAGAAAAACACTGCAAAAATTAAAATGTCTCAACTACATTTTGAACAGAGGAAGATCAATAATTATGGTCAAATAAAACATTTTAAGGCAATACAGAAGCCAATACCAGACACTAGGATAACCTCCAGATGCTAGTAATAATGCCTCCAGATGAAGGCAAAATTCACTCATAATTAAAACACACCGGTAGTTGGGGGAAGACGCATGCAGTGACAGCCACACTGACTACCTACCTACTTTTCCCCACATGGTTCTATACCCAGAAAGTTTCACTACAGTCAGTGAATAATTTCACTATATCTACAGTAAAGGTACACCAAATCCTTCATAATATTGGGTCCAATTCTTTTCCTCTTCATCTTTTTCCTTAATTTCATCACATGATTTCCCTCCCTTGGAACTCTATGGATTGCTCAATTAAGTGAACGTCTACCAATCTTCCCATTTCTTAAACACTATCCAGCTCTGAAGTCCTTTTACTTCCTTACAATTTACAGTTCTTCTAATTCTCTCAGGATTATCAACGCTCTTCATAGCTACTGAAACTTTTATTCTTTTTCTCCTTCAGTTCTCCTTTCTTTCAATTTATCACGCCCCCTCTTGGCTTGCATTTCTTTCCCTATTCTGCCTGAGGCAAAACAATTCATCACCTCAGCTCCGCTCTGCCACACCCATCATGACCCAGCCTTAAATCAATCAGATCATTGATCATTTTCCTTCTCTCAGAAATTTCAGGCTACTAAAACTTGCATAGCCATTGAACCCACGCCATAAAAAAGGCATGGCTCTTTTCCTCTCTGTATTTATTCTTTTACTTATCCTTAGTGACTTCTGTGCTCCTGACAAGGGTTGTTCCAAATATTCATTATGCTCTGTACACAAAGCTTGCCTCTCTCGCCATCAGTTGATGGCCCTGATTCTTCTTTAGAAAAAAACAAAACTAGATTACAAAAAACTAGGTTTGTATGACTGCCCCCCTTTACTTTCTCTGACAATCTCATAAGGAAAAAATGTCCCTCCTCTTTTCCCGAGTTAAACTCTCCAACTGGGCCCTAGGAATCCTTCCTTTCTGTCTTTGCTGGAATCTTTCTGTATCAGTCATGTCTCTTCTCTGCTCTGAAGTTTCCACAATTTCACTGGCTCCCTTCTCATAGTCCAGAAACAATCTCGAACTCCCCAACCACAAATTCACTTCAACCCTACCACTTAATCCTCTAGTTACCAACCTCTCTTTCCCTGTTCCTTCAGCACAAAATTTCTTTAAAAGTGGCTTATTGCTCATGGCTCCCACTTCTTTGCTTTTTATTGACCCCTCAGCCCACCTAGCCTCCTTTCAGAAACTTATCTTGCTGATCTGAACAATAACCTTTAAGTTGTAAAACCCAATGGGATAAAGACAATGAGAAGGTAACCCATAGTCTCAGAGAAAATATTTGTTAAAAAAAAAAAGAAAGAAAATCTGATAGAGGATGGTTACCCAAAATATACACACATGCACACACAGACACACAAAACTCTTAAAATTCAAACCATGAAAAAATCAATCTGACTTAAAAATAAGTCAAAGATCTTAATAGACACATCACCAAAGAAAATACACAGATGGAAAATAAGTATATTAAAATAGGTTCCATATCATAGGTCACCAGGGAAATGTAAGTTAAAACAATAATAGGATATAATAAATAAATAGCAATAAGATACCACTACATATATGCTAGAATGGCCAAAATCTAAAATACTGACAACACCGAATGCTGATGAAGATGTAGAGCAACAGGAACTATCATTTGCTGCTGGCAAAAAAGCAAATGGTACAGTCACTCCAGAAGACAGGCTGGCAGTTTCTTAGAAAGCAAAACGTATTCTTACCATTTGAACCAGCAACAGCACTTCTCGGTTTTACCCCAAAGAGTTGAAAATATAGGCCCACACAAAGTCCTGCACGTGGATGTTTATAACAGCTTTATCCAACCTTGGATGTAACCAGGATCGACTTTGGCAGGTGAATGAATAAACTGGTATATCCAGACAACGAAATATTATTCAGTGAAAGGAAGAAATGAGCTCTAAAGCCATGAAAAGATATGAGGAACCTTAATGCATATTACTAAGTGAAAGAAGCCAATCTGAACACTCTACATATTGTATGACTCCAACTATGCAACATTCTGGAAGAGGCAAAGCTATGGAGACAGTAAAAAGATCATGGGTTGCCAGGGGTTGAGTAGAAAAGGTGAACAAAGCACAGGGGAAGTATTTTTATGGCAATAAATATACTCTGAATGATACTACAATGATAGATACATGTCACCGTACATTTGCTCACACCCATAGATTGTACGCCAACCTAAGGGTCTATGGATTTGGGGTAGTTATGACGTTTCAAAGTAGGTTCATCAATTTTAACAAAGGTACCACGCTGAGAGATGTGAATAACAGGGGAGGCTGTGTATGTGTGTGGCAGGGAGTATAGGGGAAATCACTATATCTTCCTCTCAATTTTGTTGTGAGCCTAAAACTACTCTAAAGGAAATAATGTCTTTTAAAAAAAGTGAACTTAGTGCAATGCCCAGATCATAATAGATACAAAGGTAATACTTACAGACTTCATAATTTCACAGAATTAAAGGGGAAAGAACAAAACAAAACACTACAGAGTAAGATCAGAAAGAACATTTTCTAAAGCATTTAGACAAAAAGTAGGGTATTTTCGTTTTACCTATTGAAATACCTTCTGTGGAAAGAGGATGACATATAATTAGTGAACTAAAATAAACTGGCCCATGTTAAGTGTACTAAATTGAAGTTGACCTTAATGAAAAGTGTTACCAGTTCCTGCAAAAGTTTTCCCTTCTTAATTAGAGATAGACATTTCTACCAATAGATGCATTTCTACTAATAGATAAATGAAGATTAATTATGGAGTTGGTCTATACTTTTTTAAATATGGTTTTAAAATCATGTATATGCCTTCTTTATTTAAAAACACATTTTTACATCTTTAACTGAATATTTTGTAAAACAGAAATCTATGTTCATATGCTTCTAATTCAATCTTGCTTAGTTAAGGAGTAGTTTACTAACAACAGCATTTTTTTTTTTAAATCATCACCATCATCTTCAGACTTTAAAGAATCATCATCATCCTAGAAAGCTGGATAATACCAGCATTCATTTTTCTAGGACACTTATAAACTCTCCCAGAAAGACTCTTAAATTTCTTTACATGTTTGGGAAGTCCTGAAAATCACAGACTGAATCAGCAAAAGCTGCATAAGATGAAGTGTCTCCAATAGCAGAGAAGCTAAGGGTTTCCCAAGCCAGGCGGATCTGAAGGACCCAAGAATCATCTGGGGAGCAAAGAAGTGCCAAGATGCCTAGGCTTCAGTCCCCAAGATTTATGCAGTCAGTCCTGTAGATCCCAGGGAATCTGCATTTTTACAAACCTGTGACATTCTCATTTAGATGACCCAGTCATCGTAAAGTCCCAACCCTGGAAGGCAAGGGGTTCTTGCCTCTGACTGTATCTGTGCTTTGTGATACTAGAGAGAAAATATGTCTCTGTATCTATACCAGATAGGGGATTTCTGAGCAAATTTTACTAAAAATTGAGACCTTGAATAGAAGAACCAACCTTGGGAATTAATTTGTGACTAATTATTAGTGAGAGAGTATCTGAACACATTACCTCCAGAGAAACTTATCTCCTCGGAGGTATGTGTTTACATTTTAAAGGAAGAATGGAATTTGAGACCATGTGGCCACTGCCTGGGTTATAAATCTGGAGAAGCTAGTTTTATCTTTCCCTAGAAAGATGTATTAATACTCCAAAGGGTAAGAGTAAGAATCCAGGATGCCTCCCAAAAGAACAAAGGGGGGGGTGTGTGTATGGAGGGGAGTAGGAAGGTGGCTGCCCTTCTCTGATATAAACATCTAGATTTTTTCCTTTCTTTTTTTTTCCTTTTTTCTCAGAGTCCTTTACCAATAGTACAAACTCCGATATACATAGGACAACATCTGATCTGACTCATCTCATCCACTGCCTCAGGGATACATATTAGGACAAATGCAAATTGGCACAATTATTTGTTATAATTAAATAATAATTTCCTTTGCTACAGAAACCTCATGTTTATATTCAGAATAAAATGAACAAACACAGATATTTAAAACTTAACAGCTTGTAACAGAGATGGGCAATATTCACAGGCTCTAAAATTTCAACAGGTCTTCATAAAAATCTAGTTTAATCTCCTTTTTATTATTTATTTATCAGAGAGAGAGAGAGACGGAGAGTGAGAGAGTGAGTGCGGGGGTGGGGGAAAGTGGCACAGAGGGAAGAGGAGAGAGAATCCCAAACAGGCTTCAGGCTCAGACTAGAGGGCTCCATCTCACAAGCCTGAGATCATAATCTGAACCGAAATTAAGAGTTGATCACTCAGCTGACTGAGTCATCCACGTGCCCCTAATCCACTTCTTTTTCTCAGGCTAGGGGATGCTGAGATCAAGCAGGCCTGAGGTCTGCTGCCCATAAACAAGAGCTGGGACCTGCAACTCAGGATCCTGACAGCAGGCCACTGCTGCCTATCACAGTTGGCTGCCTCCAGCACTTAGGAGCCCCTAAGCATCCTCCCTCCATACCCCCTTCCAGAGAGATCGCTGCCCTCTGGATCTGCCTACATAGATACAGAGCACCTCAAAAAGAAACATGATGATTGTTGCTAGCTAGCAATTTCTCAATTTCTCCCACACTGAAGAAGTAGCAAACTAAACTGAAAGTGAGATATCAGAGTAGTTCAAACAGCTTTGAAATAAAACTCAATCTCCTACTTTGTCTCTCTCTAGTCTTGTCCTGCTTAGGTGACTTAAGCCAAGAGAAGGACATGGCTTGATGACAGAGTGAGGGTCTGGAGCCTGACCGTGTCAGAGGACTGTGTTCCCCAGTTTCTAAACTCCACTCTTGGCAAGTTACTTCTCCGGGCCTTAGCTTCCTCTTCTAAGAACAAGGAATCATAAAAATCACAGGACTGTCATGGGGTGTAAGTGAGTCGGTACACTTAAGGCACTTCTAATAGTGGTTCATTCTAAGCACTACTGTCATGTAATCCTTCCCTTCATTCTTCTCCTTTAACTCCTCACCGACAAGAGGGAAACAAAGCATAGGAGACTTGTAACTATAAAGAACAAGCTGAGGGTTGATGGAGGGAGGTGGGTGGGGTAGGGGCCAGAGGGATCAAGGAAGGCACTTGTTCTGATGAGCACTGGGTGTTGTACATAAGCGACGAACCACTGAATCGTACTCCTGAATCCAGTCTTGTACTGTATGTTAACTAAGTAGAATTTAAATAAAAACTTGAGGGGCACCTGGGTGGCTCAGTCAGTTAAGCATCTGCCTTTGGCTCAGGTCGTGATCCCAGGGACCTGGGACTGAGCCCTGTGTCAGACTCCCTGCTCCTCAGGGCCTCTACTTCTCTCTCTGCCTCTGCCCCCCTCTCTCTCTCCCCCTCTTCTCTCTCTCTCTCCCCCTCTTCTCTCTCTCTGTCTCTCATGAATAAATTTTTTTAAAAAATTAATACCATCCTCAGCTACATAATACATACAGTTAATCACTCAGGGTAATTTTCGAATTCACCAAAATATACATGGTTATGGAAATTTCTGGGAAGAAACTGGAGAGGAGAAGGGAACTGGAAATATGAAAAATATAAAATTATCTCTAATACAAAAAGAACATGGAGATCAAATGTCCCAGTATATGCAGAAACAAGTGGCAGATAAACCATGGAGCAAATGAAACTTTGGCTTCAAGACCCCTCCCCAACACAGGCCCTCTCTAAGGCTCTGACTCCAACGTCATACTTACATATTTTGCAGGTTCTTTTTTTCTTGGGCGGGAGGGGGGCAGAGCAGCAAAATTGTACAGACTTCAAGGTCCAAAACAACTAGATCTGCCCTTGTTAAGAAACATTTTAAATAATACTTAATTTCAAATACCAGGAATTATTATTAATGGTCTTAGTTAGGAGACCTCCTTGAGGATCCTCTGAATCGAGGAAGGCTGATTCTAGACCATTAGAAAGAAAAGGTTCTGGGCCAGTAACAGTTAATTCTCTGGGTCTAGATAAGAGCCCCCAGGTGTGTCACGAGGCTGCCCCGTGTTGGGCTGGGTTTGGGCGAGCAAGAGTGACTGGAGGAGCAGGGCCTAAAACATTAGCTGGTCAAGGACACGGTAGAAAATAGAGGTTACATGTGACCTTCACTCAAGCCTACAGGAGTAGGGACAGAGGAAGGAACCAGACTCAAAGTAAGAATACAATCAGATGGCAAAGGCTTAACGATGGTGAATCAAGAGGCACAAGATAGGAGGTTTGACTTCAAAATTAGAACAATCAGGAGTTCCTTAGACCGAACTGAAAATGTGAAGTTGGGTCCTGAGGAACAGGGGAGACGAGGTCTGACAGATGAGAAATGGAATTCAAGCTTCAGGGGGAAGACTTCAGGAGTGCTGGGGCTCAGGGGCATGGGCTCAGAGACACAGCATTCCTTTAGAAGGGACAAGGGAGTAGCCCGCTTTGGAAGAAAGCCAAACATTTGTACCTTACACTGAGCAGTCAGGAAGCAGGCCCTGCAGTCTTCCAAGTCCCAAGCAGCCTCTGATCGTCCCTAAAGAGCACATGCACTAACTGAGAACTCGCTGTACATGCAGAACAGGTGCCCAAGGAATTTTTATAGGGCAGAGATCTACTAGGTGTGCTTGCATTGAAGCCCAAATTAGTATCCCCCCTGCCCGGGTGAAAATCATTTCAGAACAACACACCTGAACTTCTCTCTCCATCCCTGTGGATGTGAACAGGACTGACCAATGGACACACAGAGGGAGGGATGTAATGTGGCAAGACTGTCTCTGTCAAAGCTGTGCTTCAGTCCTTTTTGAAGGAAGAATGAGCTCCCCCTGGACTCCCATTCCTAGTGGACCCCAGCAGCTGCACCGCGGCCTGCTTGGGAAACATGGGAACAGACAGAAGTGGATGGATTTCTTGGTCCCAAGCTGCAAGACAGAAAAGGGTGTCTTATGAAGCCAGGAACAGGGACTGTCCTGGGCCCCTCACACCACACTGCTCCCTGCAGGCTTCTATTCTGGGCTGTTCCGTTGCACCTCAAACTACTCGCACTCTGCTGGTAGTTTGTGCAGAGAGCCACAAACGGTGCAGTTCTGTCAGGGAATGTGACATGGGCTCCTCAGGAGAGGCTGAGTCAGAAAATAAGTAGGACAAGCAACTCTAGTTAGGAAGGCGAGCATCTTCTGGGAGACCTCTACTGTGCCCGACACGGAGCCAGGTGTGGAGGTGGGAGGCACATGAGAGAAAGAACACCTTGTATCCACTCAAGGAACTTCTACACTCGTGCCACACAAGCCGTCCACTTTGCATCTGTGAACACGGGGTCCACGAGTGTGAGTATATTATGCATTAGCCCTTTTGGAAAACAATGCACCACCACAGAGAAAGGGGATCCTTGGAGCAAGATTAATAAAGTAAAATATTTCAACTACAGTGAAGATAATAGCTGCTTGTTAGATAAGGATCTTTACCATAAATTTGCGATCACAGCAGTTTATGTAAGAAGGCTGAAAAGTACTCTTGATGAATAAATTTATTTTCTAAGGCATCTGTCTCTGTGGTTATACAGATTTGAAATCTCAGCATCCTACACAATGATACATTCAAAAGATTAAATTCTAAATGGGAAAATGCATTCATAGTCTTCATTACACAGTTGTATTCAGACATGCCATTTCAATTTGAAAAACACAGCTAAAAGTTCAGGAAGGCTTCTTTGCTCTGCATTTACTGCTAAAACAACCGATGTGGGAATTGTCAGATGACACGATCTCATTTTTTGTATCCACGTGAGCACTGAGAAAGAACAGAATGCTATTGCTGGAATCCCTTTTCAACAGGCACATTTTACACCAGCTCTGCACTTGATGCAAAGACCATGAATATGACAAACGAAATCCCAAATACAGTCTCTATCCTTCCATCCCAATGCAACACTTTATTCTGACCAAGTGTAAGAACACCTCGGTCTCCAATAATACACGCAGAAGGTGTTAAGTCTAACCTTTACAGAGTCAACCCATTTAATCAAATGAAAAATACTTGGTTTTGTACCTGTTTTGTGAGGAGTTCTGCATAAATCAAATTATGCCTACAATCCTGCATTCACTGTCTGGCAGATGCTTATTAGATGAAAGGTCCAGGCTTAGGTGTCTGGAGAACAGAAAGATGAACAAAAATGGTCCCTTCTTTCTAAAAGTTTACAGTCTAAACTAGGAGACAGATCTGCAAGTAACTATCATACCACATAGAGTGTAAAATATGTTCTAAGAAAGACACGTTCGGGACAAAGAGAACTGGAAAGAAGACATTTTACAGGTAGGGAATGAGAAAAAAAACTTCCTATAGCAATGATATTATTTTTGGATCTTGAAGACCAGGACAAGAGACAGAGGCCACTGCAGACACAGCGGAAGGAACAAAGACACTCAGAGTAGCAGGGAGAGGGAGCCTAAGGAAACAAGGCTCAGGGTGATTTCTGCAGGTAGGAAGACAGCTACCCATGACCTTTGAACAACATACAGGTGGGGGCCTCAACACCTGCATACACTTTTGACTCCCCCAAAACTTGACCATGAATAGCCTATTGTTGACCAGAAAACTTACTCAAAATAATCAAATGTACACTTATTTTGTATGTTGGATGGACTATACACTGCATTCTGACAATAAAGCAAGCTAGAGAAGAGGAAATGTTATTAATAACACATCATAGAGAAGAGGGGATACATTTACAAGACCGTACTACATTTATCAGGGGGAAAAAATCTGCAGAGGTGGACCGGCGCCGTTCGAACCCATATTGTTCAAAGGTCCACTGTAAGGCCAGAAAGGCAAGTAGTGGCATTTTAGAGAGAGCCTAGACTATAAGATTAGACGTGAGTATTAATCAGAAACGATGAACCCAGAAAGCCCTACAGGATACGTAAGTGATACAGCACACACCGCACAAGCAGGGTTTATGTAAATATATACCCATTAACATTACTTCTGGATAAATGGGTAATACAGTAGGTTTTACTCAGGAAATAGGGTTACAATATGTTTCATAATGACTACAGGCATTAAGTAGATTTTAAATGGTACCAAAACACCCTGAATGAGACCCACCTAAAACCTTGTATATGACATGATGCCACCATCCTTGTCATACAATAGAAGGTGGATGAAAATCAAAGTGTTCAAATCAAATTTTGGGGACTGGAAAGTTCCTCGAATGCAGAGACACTGATTGTGTGACTCCACACTATGGTTTTAAAATTATTGTTTAGGTTTACCGAAAAACAGAGTAACAATTATTCAGGTAATATGCCACTTAGTTGCTGAGCAGTCAAGGGCGACACAATGAAAATGAAAATGCTTCCTCCTCATATGGCCAGCAGGTGGCACTTATCACTCAGTATAGAAAAGAGCAGGTAAAGAGGCTTGAACTTGAAAGTGGAGTGAGGAACAGATTATTCATTCATCACTTTGAAAAGGAGGAAGCTGGGAACGGGCTGTTTCAGAAGCACAATTTATAGAGAGGGTCTTGGGCTGCCAACACAGTTTATCAATTACCTCTTGAATTTGAGCTCTCCTATTAGGTTACTGAACTTCAGTATTTTCCTTAACAAGTAGGTTTTGCAGTGTATTGGTTTGTTGCCTTTGTAAATGTTCTTAGGTCCTTTTTGTGCGTATTTATACTCACGAGACTGAGCAGATCCATGCCGAAATTAGACAAAAAGGAAACAAATTCCAACTTTACTATTTAAAAATGTGTGATTGATTCAAGTTATTTAATGTCTTTGAACTTTACTTCATTCTTTCCTATAATTGATGTTAACTATTCTGTTGCAGCGATCTCATCAAATACCATCTGTTGAAATGACAGCTTTGGACCTCACTACCTCATTTACTCCTAGCAAGGAGAGGATCAGATCTAACCACTGAGATACCTCTCTTACCAAAACAGCTTCCTGACCCACCGTAAGCACTACCTAAGCAGGGAATCAGGTAGGCACTGATCCCAGAAGTCAGTCACTCAACACAGCAGTAGAGTGTGTGAGGAGTGGGAAAGAGGCTAGCTTCTGACTTCACATACTACCACCATAATACTCTTTCTGCTACCATTATTCGATCACTCCTGCTTGTCCATAACACAAAGTCCAGAGCCACAGAATCTAAGACCTAGAAAGGTCTTTGATGAACCTAATCAACTTTTCATTTGTCCAGATCAGGATGCCTTCAGTCATGAAAGATGAAATATGAGAGAGTAAGAAATGGGATGTGCAGACTTAGGTCATGTTTATTTTGTTTTCCTGCCCAGTCCATGGATAAAGTAAGCAGCCACTGGTAGAGGGAGGCAGGGAGAGAAAACCAGAGGGGGCAGACCATAATTCCATGGCAAGCATCTTATTATTTCTGGATATGGGAGAATGGGCATGACCAGTAGACATAGTGAATCATGGTAACATGCTAGCCAGTTCCTGATTTTCCAGTGGTACCTACCCTACACCTGAATCATGTCTGTATTGCACCTGAAGGGCACTAATGCCCTATTTTTCTGCCTTTCCCAGCCCTGCCTATGTCGTATTCTGACAGAACTTCTTTTAAAAGGCAGTCAGGAAGAAAGTAAATTCACAATGAATACTGAATGGTTTTGAGTCTTATTTCTGGCATCAGGCAGCTATCTCCAAAATACAGTTTTTGAATATTTTCATGGGTTATTTTTGTGAAGGGGGAAGTGAGGTCACCTTCCAGAGGTCTTCTATTCAACAATTACCATATTGTATAATGAGTTACATGGTCTTTAAAAAAGAGACATGTCACACAAATGCTAAGTCTATTTTTTTAAATACATAAGTTTAGCATGTAATTTAAAGGACTGGCACCATGAAGGAACAAGTCAGTGCCTGTCTCCAAGTCTTCTTTTATAATGTTTTTCTCACCTAGAATGCCTGCCCCATCATATCCCCTCATTCCCCAAAACAGACTTCAAGACACAAGCTAAGTGCCACTTTGCTGGAACCCTTTTTTTAAATAAAGCTGCCCTCACTCTCTTCATGTAATAAACTTCTCTGACGGTTTCAGCTGTGATTAGACAGATACTGAACTAGTATCGTGTGGCAGCGGTCTCTAACTTTCAAATAGCTATTAAGGCTTGGTCCACAAAAGGACTGTATATTATCCGAGTGCATGTTCTATTTCTCAGCCCAATACCTCCTGAATACCTACTGCTTGCTGGACACTGTGTTAGGTGACAGATTTACACTGAACAAAAGCAAGACTATCGCTGCACTCACGGAGCTCACACTGTGGTCTGAGAGTTACTCCGTCTTCCCCACGATGCCCAGCAGGGGGCAGACCCAATGGCAAGTATGTGCTCAGTGACCACCTTAAAATTAACTGGTTGCCTATAGTTGGCGAACTGGAAACAAAGCTTTCCTTGATGACTATAGAATCAGGGTCAGTTAATTCACTGAGAACTGAAAGGGAGTTGAAGATGCTAAGATTACCTTCACGAAAGGCACAAGGGAGGAGAGGAAGGATTCCTCGGTTCTTTGAACTGATGGGAGCAAGTCTCTAGGCAAGGACGGCTAAAACTTTTGTTTACACGTCAAACAGACTGACTCTATGAAACCTGGCTTATGAAATTCTTATGAAAAACTCAACTACCAAGAAAGAATAAGCAGAATGGATAGCCCAAATAGGTTACTTCAAGGGCTACCCTCAAAATCTCTACTTTAGTAATGAACAAAACATCCAATACTAAACAAACAAAAAGACAGTCAAGTCTTTGTGATTGGCACTATTACCATCCAAGGGTCAGCTCTGACCTCCACAGGAAAGAAAAAAGCATTCAGAGACTGCAATAAAGACAGAGGTATTTCAGGGGATGCTGTGTGCCTTCGCAAATCCACAGGGAGTGGCAAACAAGAATGAAGACATTCCATGTTGGAAAGATCTGACTTTACCTGCATGTTAATTAAAGAAACTGCAGGCTGAGATACCCTTACTTCTGACCTCTGGTATCAAACCCACAACTAGAGGCTCTAAGAGCTATGAAAGTTTCACCAATTTGGGAGGACGGGGAATGCTTAAGAAAATGTGTTTGCAAAGTGTCTCTCAATGTCTTCCCCAGAGACCCAGAGATTCCAGACTAAAAAGGAGGGTCAGGTTTCCTTGGTTGTGATCTCAAGAGGTGGCTGACTTGAAGGGCAGATCCCTAGCAAAGTGGGAGGGGCAAGAAGATGAAGGGAGGTAGAGAAGAAAGCTGATCTTCTAAAAGCACAGGAATACTAATACATAATAATAACAAGGTAGTAAGCCTGAGAATCTATTCCTGCTCCATAAGAGAATTTGCTTTTCAAGTATTTTATTTCCTGACATTTACAGAGGAGTCAACACATTTGGACATACGCTGCTGACCTCCTCAAGTTCTATTTGAGGAAGCTGACAGGCTATCCAATTTAAAAATGCTGACTTTGGGCATTAAATCTATAAAGTAAACAGAGATCTAATTACTTCATTAGTTAAGAGATTAAAATAATATTTCTGCATATTTCTTTCCCTTGAAATCATCATGGTTACTTATAGTTATGGATAGTTATGTTTTATTTATTGAATTTTCTTAACAATTAAGTGACACTGAGTTTCTATACTAATAGGTTAATATTTTTTAAAAGAACAACTCTTCACCTCAAAAACCCACCCTCAGGGAAGAAGCCCAGTGAAATAAAAAGAGCTTGGGCTTCAGATAGAGACTCTTTGTTTTTTGGTTGTTTGTTAAACTCTCCTTCCTTCCTGAGCCTCTGGGGCACTTGTGCCTGTCTCTAGAAATCAGTCCTTAGAGCCACAATTAAAAGAATGTGACCAAAAAAGGATGGAAAAAAGAAACTACAAAATTTACAGGGGTAAAGCACATTAGCTGTTTTGCACACATAAAATACAGCGCTCCAGAGTTCAAATGGCTTCTGGAAAGAACAGCTCACCTGTGGCTGCCGGTCCGCCAGTCGACTGTGATACCTGTGGACCACCTCTCGAAGCTGTTTCTCCTCCTCAGTTTTCAATGATGACACTGAGCTCATGGTGCCCAGAGGGATGGAAGGTAGGCGTTCGGAGTGATGACAACTTCACAATCAACAGGAGACAGTATCAGAAGGAAATATAAAACTATTGTCTATAAAAGATGATTTACTTCCATAAACAGATACTCCTTATGCCTTACATCCAAAATCTGAATACAAAGGAAAAGCACTGTATTGATGACCTGAGGTAATACAATACGTTAAATCTCCAGTTCCCGTGGAAAAGAGCTTAAGGGAAAACATGGAGGATGGTCTATTTACAAAAATGCAAGAATACGTCCAATCTTTTATGACTGCTTCATTTATCCTGTGGGATCATGAAACAAGGCCTTTTGCAAAAATGCTTTTTAGATAACTGAAGATTTCTCATTACTGCCAAACATTTTTTGGTCCCCCCAAAATGTCAGGTAGGAATCTATATGTTTCCCTAAAGGACACCAAATAATTCTGCTTCTGAACCATTTGGATCCACTGTGAAGGTTGACTGTGAAAGGTAGGGACCCCTGGGATGGGGTGCAGTGCTCGGTGATGCACTTGCGGGCCAGTGCACCCCAGGCAGCCCTTCATCACGCAGTAGCCCCAGGACCCGGCTGCAACAGGCATGCATCCTTCTCTCCCCTGCTGCTAGCAGCCACTGTGCTTCCCAGTCTTACTGCTGTGCTATTTCAACACACGTACTACATAATCAAGATGAACTGTATGCAGACGGACAATAAGCAGACTTCAGGGAGGCTCGTTAATAGTCACATAAAATACTAATGACTTTTCAAACATAGCTCAAGAGGTTGGGGGGTATCCTCCCCACCCCGTTTTTGGTTCCATGGCTATATTCTGGGGAGCTGAGTTAGCCAAACTATCAAAAAAAATGAGATATTCTATTTTTTCCCTTGGTATGAAGGCTTGTCAAGGATAAGAACTTAGCTCCCCTTGGGCATGATTCAGTTCAGGGTATAGCTGAGAATGTTTCAGAGTGGAGCAAAATGCCAAGGTCAATTCTAATACCCTGTTTTACACAAGGGTTTTTATTATTATTATTATCGACAAGAACCAAAAGTGGGGGTGGGGCTAAGTCTGTATAGAATAAATGTATTTTTAAGTTAGGATGGGGACGAGGAGGTTGAGACTAGAAAGAGGGCCTTCTCCCTTCTGAACCAGCACAGGAAAGCAAAGCAGATCAAACCCACAATTTCTGTTTTGCAAACCCCACAGGGTATTTTTCCCTTCCCCCTACCACGGCAGGAAAGTAAGGAGCTACAGTCATATTCAAGTACGACTGTGAAAAAAACACTTAATTCCACTCACATCTGGTATTTGTTGTTATTGTTACTTTCAAAAACAGGTGGTAGAGAAACCAATTAGGGGCCCTCGACTATAAATACAGCCACCTGCTGTACCGACTTGAAGACACTCAGGTAGTACCCATATAGGCTCCTATTTCATTTGAGAAAATGAACATTAACTTAAAAACATTAAGTTTTTATTCAGAAGAGAGAAACCTCAAGGATTTTCATAAAACGCAAACCATTCGATAATCTTTAAAGATTTTAACTTGCAATATAACCCATGGATATTTTAGGCATTCTTTTCACAATTCAGATTGTTTTGGTTCAAATGACAGGCATCACTTTTACCCTGCTGGCAATCCTTACTTCTACATGCAGATAAACGCGGAGCATGAATGTCAAGGACGTATACCGATACCTATTTCTCAGGGACTGTGATAAAACATGTCTAGCCTCCCTCTGTGTTTAAAGTGGAAAAGCAAAAGATGCTCTGGTGGTCCAAAGAAGAATGGCCTCACTCTACCCCACCTGGTGATCAGCTCGGAATGCTACCATTTGTAAAATGGCACATTCTGTCACCACAGAGTATGTGACTGGCATGAGGCTTCCTGGAATGTAAAAGGAAGCCTTCGGAATCTTAAAAACAAAATAAACAAATAAACAAATACAAGCAGAATCAGTCTTATAAAGACGGAGGTTGCCAGGGGGAAAGGGTTGGAAGGACGGGCAAAATGAGGGAAGGGGAAGAGGTGACACAGATAAAATTCAATCACTATGGCATGAACAGGTCGCAGATAAAAGGCACGGCACCAGGAATACAGCTGGTGATACCGTAAGAGCTTTTGCACGGTGACAGATGGGAGCCTCCCTTGCGCTGAGCACAGCATGACATATACAGATGTTGAATTACTGTGTGGTACACCTGAAACTAATGTAACATTGTGTGTCAACTATAGGTGAATAAAAAAATTTTAAACACACACACACAAAGAGGATGCCTTCAGAGAGTGGGTGTGATAAAGCAAAAAGAGTACAGGTTTGCATCCAAAGGCTGGGCTTCAAGCCTCAGCTCTAGGGAGGCATCCTGGACAAGTCGCTGGGCCTCCCCTGGCCTCACTGTTTCCTCTTCTGAGAAACGATGCAAGTTCATATGGCTATGGTAAAGAGGAAATGAGATAACATATGTAATTGTTGTGTAGGAGAAAGCTGTTATGTTCCCTGCCTAAGTTCTAGTTACACAGACAGTGTTCATTTAAATGCTGCTGACAATTGGCAATTAACTGCTGAAAATACCACTATGTTCTCTGTAAATACAGACAATGCCACGTCTGACCTGGTTACTCAAGCCTTCTGTTCACTGAATGTTGCCTAATAACTATACTGTACTTCTCATCACTTTCCTACACTGATTTTATGGGACTCTGTCTAAATCTAGTGGCATAAAGTTTTGCTATTTCATGGCCTGGTCTCCAAGTACACATGGTCCATCCTACCATCCTGAGTTAGAGCGGTTAGTGACCTCTGATAAAGGAAGTGTCAACTCTCACGTAACTGCCGTCATAATCAGGAGTTTTTCTTTACACAGCCCCTATATCTCTTGCTGTCACATTAAGCATATTTTTGGTCCTACTCTTTTCAGTGGAAATGAAATATGCCTGGTCAAAATCATGTCATTACAGTTCAAGAATCAAGGACTTAAATTATAAGACAACTCTGCATTTCAATCTTTGAAGGACCATCAGTTTTCTGTCGATGTGGCTAAATTTCTCTTGCCTGTCATCACCAGGGGCACTGTTCGGATGTGTAAAAGAGACAGAACTGAAGCTTTAAAACTAATCTGGCAATGGTCTGTGATGGCACCACCAATTTTCAGGGAGGGGAGGCTGACAGTGTGCCACCTCACCGGCAATGGTAAGCTAGAGGTAAGGAAAACGCAGAGGATAGATGTTAGTTCTAAGGGTCCGAGAATGCCCAAGACGGGTAAGAAGACACAGATACAGGTTAGATCTGTAGAGAGGAACCTAGAAGCTCCAAAGTAACCAGGAACTTAGTAAACTGTCTTTCTAAGGGGCTCCACTGGACCCAGAGAAGATGCAAAATGTACAATTATTATACCCCCTTCTAAGTGATAGAAAGTCAAGTTAAAGAGAGGTTCTGTCACCTATCCAAGCTCTCACAGCTAATGGAGCCAGAGGAGTCCAACAAAGGCAGTCTGGCCCCGGCATCAGAACTCCAAATACTATCCTAATGCTGCATGAAAAGTTCTTAGCTCATGGGAAGGGATCAATCTGAGTAACTCTTCTTAATATTGAAACTGAGCCAACCCTTGGCTCCTGTGTGGGAGATACTTAAGTCTCAAGCCAGGGCTGGAACCCAGTTAAGAGTCAGTACCTTGGCCAGTAGCCTCATAAATAGGTTTTTTAGGCCTACTGGGCTTCAATTTTCACTTCTCTAAAATGAAGAAGTGAGGCTAGATCAGTATTTTATAATCATGCTCCCTGGAGCTCTAAGCTTTTTGCAGAAAGTACAGAACAGAAATGAGAAGTGGGGAATCAGGCCCTCGGATACCCAGCTTCCAATTTAATCAGGAAAGTTCTGCATTTATCTTATGTAATTGGGGTCTGAACAAATTTTATTTGGGGAAAACAGATTCTGCTGCAAATCAAGAAATGAGACTAGAAAGCCCTGGGCTTTGAAGAATCTAAGATCCCTTACCACCTCTGCTATTTTCCTTAGTCCCTAAATACAGTAACTTGGGGACTCCAGGGGGAAGGGATAGTAGCAACAGTTTCTAAATGGTGGTAGGTGGTGTATGTGTGTGTGTGTGTGTGTGTGTGTGTGTGTGTGTGTGTGTGTGTTTTAATTTTTCCTTTTTTTTTTAAGGGCTGAATAAAAATAACAAAACAGGAGCTATTACTCTAATGTCTGTATTAGCAATATTGATCCACTTATCCAAGCCAAAGAACTTAGAAAAAACTCCATGGAGAAGCAATGTTTGATTCAGGGATGCCTTCATTAAAGGGGGGTACTCGAGTATTCTTTCCCTCCCCAAAGAAAATAATGTAAGTCTAAAGGGCCTGTAATAACAGTGACATTCATCAATACTTAATAGGTCTTCTTCCTGTTTTAGTCTGAACTTCCTCCAAGAGCACAAAACAATGAAATCAATATGTGACTTAAAGAGAAAAAGCATATGGTCTAACAGGTTAGTGCCCCTGGATACACCCTCTGGATCAGACTCCTTTACAATGAGGCCGTATGTTGTGTGAAAATGAACTAGAAGGCAGAATTCCAACAGTGGGTCATGGTCTCTTGCCAGCAGAAGCACAGAGCTGCACATCCCAAAGTTTGCAAATAGTTATGTAGGTCTCCTTTATCTTGATGGAAAAGCACACTAACAAAGTATCTTTCCACAGGTGGCAAGGAGCTAGAAAGAGTTCACAGGGATGACTGCTATTATGCTAAAATGTATCTATCACTGACATTTTCCAGTTTCATATATAAGCATTTTGGAATTAAAAATGGATAATGAATTTTAGAGAACTCTCAAAACTACCTGTTTTCCAAGAGGTTAGGATTATTAGCACAAATCCAGAGGTCAAATAATTCTTTTTCCTGATAAGCAATAGAAGAAGGCAAAACTCTCCATTTAAGGCATAGATCTGATAAAGAAAACAAAAAACACACACAAGAAAGAGCAGTCAGAAGGAACATAGCAAGTAACATGTCAGATCGTACATACTAACAGTATGATGTATCTTTCGATCCAGAGACAGGTGAATCCATGGTCACGTACCTTTATATCTGATGACACAACTAGTCTAGGATTCTATGAGCTACCCCAAGACATCACCAATAAATTGTAGTTAATTATTGCTATTGTTATTGCTTAGGTTCTTTCCAATTGGCTCCTGCTCCTTTCAGCCAGAAGAATGTTGGTAATAGGTCCCCACCTCTTCCTGAACCACTGGAAGACTTCTAGTGGCTCCACTCTTCCACTTTCCCTGACCTATGATTCTGCTGCTGCCAAGACCACTTTCCATCTTCAACCACATAACTAACATAACAAGGAAAATCAAGCTCTCTGAACCATTTACACAGTTCTTCCCTCTGCACCTGTCTCCTGCTCTTACTCTACCCTCCAACCTATGGTTTCTGGTTTCTTTTGTCTATTTCTTCCTTTCACTCCTTCCCTGCCTGTAGAACTGGCACTCCAGTCTCTCCAGGCTATCCTCAATTCTAATCTTGAATTCTATCCACGTACACAGCTAATGGATCTTATGTAAACATTCTCTCCCTTCACCTAAGACTGATGATGCACATGGGTTAAGAACACACAGTGTTCAAGCCACAGTGGGTAAGAACTGGAACAGCTCTACCAGTTACTACTTCTATGATCTTGGACAAAGTAATTCTCTATGCTTCAGTATCATCACCTGTAAAAAGTGATCAATATTTGCACTTACCTAAAAGGATCATTGAAGATTAAATGACATAATGATAAAAGCCAACATTGCTAGGCATTATTTATGATAATAAACTTTATGTGTCATTTTTACTGGTCTGTAGGGTACCCAGATATCCAGTCAAACGTTATTCTGAGTGTGTCTGTGAGAGTGTTTTGGATAAGAACATTTGCACTGACAGACTGAGTAAGGATTACCTTCCCTACCATGGGTGCGCCTTGTCCAATCAGTTGAAGGTATGAATAGACACACAAAAAAGTTTACTGTCCTATAAGTAAAAAGGAACTTTTCCTTCCTGTCTTGAGCTGAGACATCAGTGTTTTGTTTTTTTTTCCTGCCTTCAGACTCAAACTAAAACGTCAGAAATTCTTGAATATCAAGCCTGTCAACATTCGGACTGGAACTATATCACTGGGTCTCCCAGTTTTTAGGCCTTTGAACTCATACTAGAATTAAGCCAGTGGCTCTCCTGGGTCTCCAGTTTGCTGACTGCAAGTCTCGAGACTCTTCAGCTTCCTTAATCATGTGACCCAGCTCCCCAGAATTAATATCTATCCATCCACCCATCTGTCCTTTTTCTTGTTTCTCTGGAGAACCCATCCTAAATACTTAGTAAACTTTGTATGTGTTAATTAATTTTTTTCACAAAGCTGTATGATGTAGCTACAAATACTAACCCTGTTTTATAAGTCTGAAATCTGAGGCTTACAGAGGTTAAGGAATTTGCACAATTCACTACCGCTCTTGGATACCAGAGATCAGATTCTGGCAGTACCCTGCACACATCAAAGACACACAGTGACTTTTAACCATTACTATTGTTATCGGACAGGTTGCTGCATGTTGTTGCATCATCAATTTCCTTAATTATTCCTTCTGAATGTCTGGCGTGTATGTTCCTCTTAAATCACACAGCCGTGCCTTTCTTCGGGCATTTACAATTTCTCCCCCCGATCCTGGATGATGCCAGTAGTCTCCTCATAGGTCCAACCTCAACCCTGGCACTATGCCTCCTCCAAATCATCCTGCACTGAGCTGCAGTAGCTCAGGTCCTCTCTGAACCTCCCCAGGGACAAGGTCGGACAGCTGTTCCCTTCGCACAGTATAAATAACTACAGAATTTTGTACACTGCTCTGTGTTTTTTGTTTGCCTGGCTGCTTTCCCCACTGGATGGCAGATTCCTTGCAGATAGTAGAGAGTGTCTTTAATTCTCTAACCTTTTCTATAATGGTTTAGAAGATGGATCAGAGGCATATAACCGTAAGTGCTGAATGCTTCAATGATATTGCTCTCCTACTGAAAAATTCCCGAAGCCACATCATTACTTATCAAAATAAAAACTCCTTACTCTGGCATTTAAGGCTCTCTAATACGTTTACTCAACCTAAACACTCTTGTCTTTTATTATTCATTCATCCTTCATTCAATAGAGATTACTAAGCACTATATATTTAACACAGCGCTAGGCATTAAAAATAAAAAAAATAACTTTCTATCAGTCTATCACAAAAATTTTAGCTAAAGTGTACACTTGGTATTAACACATATTCCCACTACTTCTCTGCCTCTCAAAAATCTACTTTGAGAGACGTGGAGGAAGATGGTGGCAGAGCTGAAGGAGTGCAAGCTCACCCTGTCCCACAAAGGCCACAAGATAACTATCACACCACCCTAAATATCCCAGACCCAGACCTGAAGACTAGCAGGACAAACTCCACAGCTAAAGGGAGAGAAGCAGTCACATCAAAGAAGATATCTTTGTCATGAAGCATGGCCTCAACTTCTACCACCTCCCTTTTTAGAAACCTCAAATAACACAAACTTATACCCCTTGATCTCATTTACTTAATTTTCATCTCTATTATAATAGTTTCATGTGTTTCTGAACCTTTCCTAGACCCTAATTTCCTTGAAAGCAAGCACCCTGCCCTACCCACCTGTCTCTCTCATAACCCATTTTTTGAAAGATTTTATTTATTTATTTGACACAGAGAGAGATCACAAGTAGGCAGAGAGACAGAGAAAGAGGGGGAAGCAGACTCCCCGCTGAGCAAAGAGACCAATGTGGGGCTCGATCCCAGGACCTTGGGATCATGACCTGTGCCGAAGGCAGAGGCTTTAACCCACTGACCCACCCAGGCGCTCCTCTCATAACCCATTTTTTAGCACAATGACTTGCTATTGGGACCTCACTGTATGTTTGCTGACTGGAATGGAATTCAAGACTCACCACACTGAATGATGAATGGGATGGCCATGGCTTGTCGTCTTTGATACTGAACAGAATCTAAAGATTTCTCCTTGTCCTTGTCATTCTTGTATCCAAATTCATTCCAAAACAATGTTATATTTCTATTACCTTAAAAGAAAAGGCAGGCAAAAAATAATGAAAGAAAATTAAATCAACAAGATTAAGATGATAAGCAAAGTTTGAATATAAGCACATGTATATACAATATGATCTCAACTACATAAAAACTACTACATATATTAGAAATAAGAAATAAAAATATTAGTATTAGTTTTCTCTGAGTATGTGTGAAATTTGTCTTCTGCTTAATACTTGCATTTTCCAAACTATAAATATTATGACTGCAGTATTTATATAACAAAATTAAACACAATAGCAGTTATAAAAATATATACATATTGCAATAAACTACACTGGCATTTAAAACTTTTTTAAATAAGTAAATAAATAAACAAATAAACAAATAAATAAATAAATAACACTTTTTTTCTTAAATGCTCCAAGAAACAACTGTATTGATTAAACTTAGAGGCCACCCTTCAGACTATTGATTCAGATATCTATCGTCTTGTCTCACAGCCAGTTTCTTCACCGTTATTTTATCTCTGGTCCCCTTCCTTCTAGTGTTTTATGCCTTACACTTGCCTCAGATTCTATACTCCTCCCTTGCTTAAAAATAGCACTTGTCATGAAGGACCACTGGGAGCCTTTCTTAAGAGGCTGTGCTCTTATCCTTTGATCCAGAATTACGCTGCTAAGGCTCTTCCCTACAAACATACAAAACAAAGACTATATATAGCACAATACTACTTGAATAGCAAAAGAAAGAAAAAGGAATCAACATAAAAACCTAAAATTGGAAACTGATAAATTCTGTTTCTAAACAAGGGACACTAGGCAACCTTTAAAACAAGTAGTTAGAGTTAAATTCATAGTTGTGTCAAGACCTCTTGGATAGGGGTGCCTGGGTGGCTCAGCCATTAAGCCTCTGCCTTCAGTTCAGGTCATGATTCCTAGTCTTGGGATCCAGTGCCACGTGGGGCTCCCTGCTCAGCGGGAAGCCTGCTTCTCCCTCTCTCACTCCCCCTGCTTGTGTTCCCTCTCTAGCTATGTTTCTCTCTGCCAAATAAAATCTTTAAAAAAAAAAAAAAAGACCTCTTCAATAAATATTTTTTGAAAAGATTTGAAACAAAAAAAGGTATGAAACAGAATACCTAGTATAGTCAATTTGTGTAATTCATAAAAAGCTTATACATATACAATTTTGATGGATAGGCCTTCCTATTCCTGAAAGGAAATAACAGAAAATTTTAGTAGTAGATGCCATTGGAGAGAGGGAGAGAAACTGAGAAGAAGGGGGGCGGGGGAAGAGACCTCCACTTTTCATTTTTTACCTCTTGAACACAGAATATTTTTACATGTGCACGTATTACTTAAAAAACATTAAAAAAAAAAAAGAATCCAAGTTTACCATTCTGTCCAATATGGTAACCACCAGCCACATATGGCTGTTGAGTACTTGAAAGGTGGCAGATATAAAACGTTCTACCAATGTACAAAGTCAACAGTGAGAATCGAACATACACACCTTGGAAATAAAATATATGCAGTAGGACCAGCCTTACATCAACCTTAAAATAAGACTGTATAATCCATGTAAACTACAAATAAACATCCTCATGCCTTTCTACTCCTGTTAAAATTTAGATTCAGAACGCTATGTGCCATTAAGCCCAGCAAGGAGGGAACTCCATCTTCGAAAGGAAGTATGAAATTGGACCAGGCTGAAAGCCACCCCCACAAATTTCCAGCTCTCCTAACCTTGTCTCTTCACAAAACTCCTGGCAACTCTCCCATCAAATTTCCCTTTAGACTCTGCTTCTTGGGCTTCTTTCAACTTAAACTCTGCTCCGCATTTAGTCTTGGCCCAGCCCAGACACTGCTTCTTCACTGCACATCAGATCCTGAAATATTCTTTGGTGTCTGGATAGTTTGTGAGACCTCATCCTCTGATTTCCACATTTCCAACTGTAAGAGGTGCTACAGATTAGAGTCACGTGACTTTGACTGCTAGCTCTGCCACACATTAGTTATGTAACTATGAGAAGCTACTGGATTTTCTTATAATAAAGTGTTTACAATAACTTGTCTTACAGGGTTATCATAAAGAATAAGTGCAAAGGTGTATTAAAAACTATAGCACTCTGCAGAAATTTAAGTTGCTGCTGTAACTTATTTATCCTCTAAATATTGCTTCCCCAAGGAAACTATACCTTTTCAAAGGAGGAACTGTGCTTTATAACTTTGCATGCCCTCAACACAGAGCTCAGCATCCGGCACATAAAAAGCCCTCAAAAAATGTTGTTGCTAGTCTTGGCAAAATATCTTATTAATGTGCTGTGTGGGTTAAAATGAAGGTGAAATCATGTCTCTCCATAAGATATTAACCAAACACAGTTAACACAACCCACCTAACTTCTAAAACAAGTATTGACTGTGAACCCCAACATAATAAATACCTTAAGGGTGGTAAAACTAGTAGGATATTAGAAACAGATACATCCCTCTCATGGGTGGGATGATCCCCGCTCTGTGATCACACCATACTTCAATGTTTACGCATTACATTTTAGCTTACTTTATGACTCCTTTTCCCTCTAGATAGTGAAATCCTTGAAGACTGTGTCCATGTTAGAATCTTGTTTTCAGAGGCTGACACACAGAGCTTAATGTTTACTTGTAAGACTAAATGATACTAAAGAATGATTGGCTATCAAAGCAAAAGAGAGGATATTCAGTAGCCCAAAACATCGTGAGCAGGCCTGATAGAAGATATTATATTACTCAAAGCAGATATCAGAACAAAGAAAACAACCTGAGTTGTTCACTCTGGGGGTCGGAATCAGCTTTTTCTAACTATCAACAGAAATTCAACTTTGTTTCTCCAGACAGAAATTACTCTAATATGCCCAATTTACAACATGTTATTAAAACAAATTTCCAAGAACTGGACCCTGAAGACTAGGCAGATGCTTCAGCAAGTGGATAAGTAAGCCAGAGAGATAGCAGCAGAAGAAAACATATCATGCTCATTTCTATTTTCTTTTATGTGTTAGTCTATAGACATTTATACAGATACCCTGAAAAAAGTTCCTCCCATACAAGGGAACCTGTCAGTGGATTTTTCAGCAGAAACCTTGCAAATCAAAAGAGTGTGGGATGATATAATCAAAGATCTAAATAACAAAAAAACAAGAACACCACCACCTGTGAACCCAAATAATCCAATTAAGAAATAGGCAGAAGACATAAACAGATATTTTTCCAAGAAGACATATAGAGACCAACAGACAAATGAAAAACTGCTCAACATTACTCATCATCAGGGAAATACAAATCACAACCACAATAAAATACCATTTCACACCTGTCTGGAGGGCTAAAATGAACAACACAGGAAACAACAGATGTTGGTGAGGATGCAAAAAAAGGGGAACCCTCTAACACAGTTGGTGGGAATACAAACTGGTGCACCCATTCTGGAAAACATTCAAAAAGTTAAAAATAGAACTTACCTTACAACCTAGCAATTGTGCTACTAGGTATTTCCCCACAGGATATAAAAACACTGATTCAAAGGAGGCATCTGCATCCTGATGTTTAAAGCATCATTATCAATAACAGTCAAACTATGGAAAGAGCCCAAATGTCCACTAACTGATGAATGGATAAAGAAGATGTGGTGTATATACACAATGGAATATTACTCAGCCATGAAAAAGAATAAAATCCTATCATTTATGACAGCCTGGATGGACCTAGACGATAGTAAGCTAAGTGAAAAAAATCAGAGAAAGAAAAATACTGTATGATTTCACTTGTATGTGGAATCTAAAAAGCAAAACAAAATAGAAACAAACTCATTTAGAGAAATCTGGTAGCTGCCGGGGGAATGAATAAAACAGGGGAAGAGAATTAAAAGGTACAATCTTCTAGGGGCACCTGGGTGACTCAGTCAGTTGAGTGTTTGACACTAAAATCAGTTGCATTTCTGCCACTAACATGCACTGTCTGAAAGAGAAATTAAGAAAGCAATCTCATTTATAATAACATCAAAAACAATAAAATACTTAGGATTAAATTTAATCATGGAGGTAAAAGTCCTATATACTGAAAACAATAGGATACTGATAAAAGAAATTGAAAAGATGCCAAATAATGGAAGAATATCCCATGTTCTTGGGTTGGATGAATTAATATTTTTTAAATGTCCATACTACTAAAGCAATCTATAGATTAAATGCAAAAGAAGTATGAAAAACAATCTCCAAATTTGTATGGAACCACAGAATACCCTGAAAAGCCAAAACTATCTTGAAAAAGAAGAAAAGGGCTGGAGGCATCACACTTCGTTTCAAAACACATTACAAAGCTATAGTAATTAAAACAGCATGATAGGGAAACCTAGACGGCTCAGTTGTGAAGTGTCTGCCTTTGGCTCAGGTCAAGGTCCTGGAATCGAGCCCCGCATCAGGCTCCCTGCTCAGCAGGAAGACCATTTCTCCCTCTACCACTCCCCCTGCTTGTGTTTCCTCTCTCACTGTGTCTCTGTCAAATAAATAAATAAACTCTTAAAAAAATAAATAAAACAAGTGAATAAATAAAACAGTATGATAATGATATAAAAACAGACACAGAGACCAACAGGATAGAATAGAAAGTCCAGAAATAAGCACACTCATATATGGTCAACAAATCTTTGACAAGGGTATCATGAACTAAGGAAAGGACAGTCTCTTCAATATATGGTGCTGGAAAAAGTGGATATCCACATGCAAAAATAAGAAACTGGGCCCCATCTTACATTATTATAAAAATTAACTCAAAATGGATTAAAGTCTTCACCGCAAGTCCTAAAATCATAAAACTGGTGGAAGAAAACATAGGAGAAAAGCTTCTTGACACTGGTCTGTTTTTGATACACCACCAAAAGCACAGGTAACAAAAGCAAAGAAACAAACAACAACAACAAAAAACAAAAATTAAACAAAAATCAATTGGGACTACATCAAACTGAAAAGCTTCTGCACAGCAAAGAAAATCAACAAAATGAAAAGGCAACATACAGGGGGAGGAAAATATTAGCAAACCATCTATTTGATAAAGGCTTAATATCTAAAATATGCAAGGAACCCACACAAGTCAATAGCAAAAACAAAAAACACAAAACATAAAACTTACACTCTGATAATAAAATGGGAGACACAACTGAATATATGGGTGGCCAAAAGCACATGAGAAGGAGCTAATCATCAGGGAAATGTAAGTCAAAAGCACACTATTGCCCCACACTTGTCAGAATGGCTATTATCAAAAAGAGAAGGGATATAACAAGTGCTGATGAGGATTTGGAGAAAAGGGAACCCTCACGCACTGCTGGTGGGAATGTAAATTGGCACAACCATTACAGAAAACAGTTTGGAGGTTTCTCAAAAATATGAAAAATAGAACTACTATCTGACCCAGAAATCCCACCTCTGGATATACATCTGAAGGAAACGAAATCAGCATTATTGAGAATAGCCAAGATACAGAAATATGGAACCTCTATATCTATTGATGGATGAATGGTTAAAATATGATCAGATAATGGAATATTATCCAGCCATAAAAACTTGGACATCCTGCCGTCTGTAACATGAATGAGCCTGAAAGCCATTATGTTAAGTGAAATTAGCCAGAGAAAAACAAACACTGTATGGTATCATTCATACATAGAAATTTTTTAAAAAATAAAGTTGAGCTCATAGAAAAAGTAGAACAGTGGTTGCCAGTAGGGGCAAAGGGGTGATGTGGGCCTAAGGGTACCAGCTTTCAGTAATAAGGTGAATAGGTTCTGAGGATCTAATGTAAGTCATGGCAACTCTGATTAGTAGTCCTGCACTGTATACTTGAAATTTGCTAACAGCAGATCTTAAGCATTCTACCTCCACACTCATGCAAAAAGGTAACTGTGTGAGGTGAAGGATATGTTGATTAATTTGATTTTGGTAAATATTTCACAATGTATATGCATATAACATATCAAATCATCATGCTGTATATTTTAAGTATATACAACTATATTTGTCAATTACATCCTAATAAAACTGGAAAAAAATTCTTGTCCTAGTCTGGGAAGAAATAGTAAAATTAATAATAATAATCATTTATTATATTAAGTTGGCTTTGGCTAATGGTGTGGTATATGATTATGGACATTTGGTTACATATGTGACTTTAATAACTGATGTTTTTGTTTGTTTTTTTAATGCCTTGATGAGGGTTTTTAAATTGCCCTTTCATCTAGGAATCAATTAAGAGGTAAAATTTCAAAATGAAAAGTACTTGATTTTTAAAAATACATCTTAAATATTCCCACCTACCCATAAAGACCATTATGTAGATAACCCAGACTTGATTAATTCCAAAATTATATTAATATCCTTTAGGTATTCTGATCTAAAAGTTCAGTAAACGGGAAATGGCTGCAAGCACACAGACAATATTCAAAACTATAAAAGAATACATATCTTGAGATTTTTGCTTGAATAATCAATAAGCTTGTTAAATTAGTGGAATAATCAGGGATTAATGAACACAGAATTAAAGTCCTAATTTCTAGAATGAGTATCTGAGAACTAAAAATTTAATTTACTGCTAGCTATATAGAGAACACTTTATTCAGAAGATTCCAAATGTTTAAATTAATCTGATTAATTTTTCAGGAGACTTATAAAACTCAGAAAAAATAATGGGAACCACTGCAGTAACTTAACATTCACCAAACACCAGTAACTAAAAGAGCAGTTCGCAAAGACTTTGCCTCTTAAAAAGAAGAGAAACGCAACACCCCCCTACATGTCAGTTTCGTATCTATTCATAGAAGGTACAAAGACATCCAGGGAATCAATTAGCCAAGACAAGAAATAATAAAATTCAGTAGTAAACTACCAAAGCAAAGCTTTGATGGTTTCAATCAAAAAAAGGAAGGCTAAAACAGTTACAAAATCAAAGCACCAGGAAAATCTTAAGATGAAGGCGCTTAAATCAGGTCCCTGACTTCAGGTAGTTCTGCAACTAAATAGATGATTATATTCTATTTTTAAAGATCTCCTGAAATAGAAATTACATATCCATTCTCAGAGGATTATAAGTCTTGCCTTCTGTTCTGCTGAAATTCTCTTATCATTACCCCTCATTCTTAGTCAAGCCAGGCATCAGACCTTTCCTAAGCTGATCCATGTGTGATCACTGATCATTTATATTCATGATAGAGTCACTAGGTTAAGGATGGCAAGCTGGTTTCAACCAACATGCCAATCCCAATCAGTTTGTAGGGATACCTGTACACTCTTGAGGAGCACTGTGAAGCCAATGGCCACTTACAAGGGAGAGCTGCTTAGAGAGTCAGCAGAGTTGCTACATAACCACTTCCCCAAAGACAGCAGAGCAAGAGGTCTTCAGTGCTGGTGAAGCTGCTTAAACCCCATTGTTTCCCTCGGCTCCTGGTGGAGTGGAGTGGGTTGGGCAAATCTCCCTTCCCTGGGGTGGTCAGTGGCAGAAGTAGGTGGCAGCCACTGCCAGCATGTTCTCATTTTGCTCCACTGTGAGCACAGCAGGCTCCAGGGCAAAGCTCCAGGAATCTGAGGAACTGGTCCAAATCCCTGGAAGTGTCAACTTCATTACCTCACCTGGCAACATGGCATCATTTTCTCTCATTCTGTATCAGTGGTTTCCCACAAGAAGCTCCTTAAGCCACAAAATAAGCTCAGAACCACTAGCCCTCCTCCCTCTACCTGAGAAAATACATGACAAAAAAAAAAAAAAAAACTGAATTCAATAACACTCCTGTGTGATTCTAGATTTTACTACCCAAACTACAGCTATATATACAGGAAAAACTGTAGCATACGCATGCATATGGTATAATGACATTTTAGACAATTACTGGTAGACAGGGATTCCAAGATTCCAAACCATACACTAAAGTCCCCTGGGGTGGACCGGCTCCCAGCCCAGAAACACACCCGTTGTGTGCACTGGACACTAAAAGGAAGGGGGTTGGGGCTCCATGACAACAAGCCTTCTAAAACAAAACTGACAAAAGTTAGGTTTCTTCTGTGTATTCCCTCAGGAAGAAATTTTACTTTCTCTTTTTAGGTTATATTTTTAATCATTTTCACTGCTTTTCTTTTCATAAACTCAACTTTTCTAATTCCCTCATATAATGGGGAAATTAAAATTAGACATAATAATCTAAAACATAGTTCTAAAGTTCTGTGTCATTATGGGCAATTGCCTAGCCGACCAGCTCACTCTCTCAAATATCTGGGTTAGCAAAGTTTATCTTTCTAACCAGGACTTACTTTACTGAGACATACACAAAACCCACTGACCTAATATCCTCAGAAATGTAAAGATTCAAATTTCCTTCCCCCCACCCCCATTTCCCTGACTTTATTCAGTGGCACATTCACAGCAGGGACAGAGGTAGACACCAAGATGGGGCCTGATCTGTCCTGGAGTTCTGAGGGCACAAAATACCATGCACTACGGACAGGAGGGGACTCAGGGAGACTCAGTGGCTCAGCAGAAGCCTGTGTACCAGGGAGGAGGCAGTGAGTGCGTGGGTCCCCAAGTCCCCTAATACTAGGCTGGGGTTGAGGGGCAGGGTGGGGGGTACAAAGTGTCTGTTCCAGAGGGGGCAAGTGGTCAAGTCTTTACCCAGGGCACAAGCCCACAGGGCAGGCTGGGGAACACTCTGGATGTAGAGATGTGCTATTCTCCCTTTTCCCCTATGATGAAGGAAAGAAGGGCTCTGGGCTTGGCCAGGCAGCTTCCCTGTCCTGCCCCACCCTGCCTCAGCCAGTCAGAATGGCAATGTCTGCTTGACAATGAAGCCTTGCTATCCAAGTGTCTTCATGATGTTGGCAATGTTCTTACAGTCATCAGTGCCTGTGTGCTTCAGGCTGAGGCCCTTGTTCATGTCTAGAAGTCCATTCTTGTGTCAGCAGCCCATGGCGAAGCTATAAGCTTTTTCAGATTAATCCACTGCTTGAAATAATCTGCCGCGGGCAGACCCGAGTACTGGCATTGGTCCAGGAGCATGACTGTCAAGTCCCAGTCTTCACAGGGACAAAAATTGACTTGTTTGGATAACCTTCTCTAGTACTTGCTGCAGGCTTGGCCAACCATCCACCATGGCTTGAATAATTCCAGTGAGCTCTGGAAAGAACAGAGTAAGCTGTGGTTGTATTCCGGCCTAGACATAATCAATCTCCATGGTCTAACCATTTAGCTTCAGGATGGGGAATGTTATGACTTCCTCCATGCACTATCTCTGGCCGACACAACCTACTTTTTTTGTTAATACAACTTATGTTTAATTCTGACTGCAGTTTTAAGTTCAGTCATTAAGATGCAACCTACTCTCTTTTACTAAGGCACACATAAGCAGACTAACAGAGTTTTGAGGTCTTGTTTCTGGTATGGCAGGGGAAATCAGACTGTAGGAATAAGACTGTATTTAATTCCAGACAAAAGGCTACTAGGCTTTTATTTTATTTGAAATATAGGCAAGATCCTCTGAGATATTTTAGCTTGAAAATTCATTGTAGATGTAAAAAAATGTCATTATCATGATAATACAAGTGCAGTCAGAAAGAAAAGGAAGCATAAGTACTGTCAATGGTGATAATTTCAATTACCAGGTGAAAGCAATGTAAATGGATAAAATCTAAGAATGATTTTTTTAGAACAGAAATCAATTCAATGAACTCCTGAACTATCCTGTGATTTGCTGAGAACTGGCAGGAAGTAATTATTTTAAACAGAGTACATATTTATGTCATATAAATGTCTTTTATCATTTTTACTGTTTTAATTTTATCTCTAATCTAGCTTTTATTCAATACAAGTTTATCAATGTAGCTCTCTATGTTGTTTCTGTCAAACAGTAAAATACAAACTAACATAGGTGACCAAGTGGAAGATGAAAAAAGTTTTCCTTTATATAAGTCTTTGGAGTTAATAAATGATTTTTAAAAAATGACAGAAGTACAAAAAAAAGAACTCCTAAGGGATCTGAGCACTGACCATTAACTACTAATATTAAAAGAGAGAGAAGTGGACAGTCTGATGGTAAAACACACTACTACATATGAAGCATCTTGACAAAAAAACAAATGAAAAAACTCCATGTCTGAATTTGGTCAAGCTGCTAGATTCTACTAATTTGCAGAAAAATCAACAGAATGAAGGAAACTGTTAAACCATACTCAATAATGCAGCTAGCAAAGTTTAGAGCATGTGAAAACTATGAAACAACCAGTCCAGTTTTTCCTACAAATAAATTGCAGGAAAAAACAAGGGAGAAAGAGAAAAATAGGGATGGGTAAAAAGGACCATGAATTCCATCATGATCAGAGATAATTAGGAATAGTATTAAGGAAGTACTGGTAATTGTTTAGGTGTTATATTTGTACTGTGATTATATTTTTAAAGAGTTCTTTCTTTTAAAATTACATAAATATATTTGACATAATTATATAACCTCTGGAATTTTCTTCATAATCTAGTTGTTGAGGAGTAGGAGGAGAATAGATGACACCAGTCAGCCCAGGAGTTGATAACTGTTGAGATCAGATGATGGGTTTTGGGTTTCACTATAGTAGTCTCTTTAATTGTTTAATTTCACAATTTCCATATATATTAGCTTGCTAGGGCTGCCATAACAACAACAACAACAAGAACAAAAACCAGATTGGGTGATGTAAACAGTGAAAACTTACTTCCTCACATCATCTTTTCTCTTGATTCTGTCCAAATTTCCTTCCCTTATAAGGACCCCAGTCAGACTGGATTAGGGCTCACTCTAATGGCCTCATTTCAACTTAGTCACCTTCAAAGGCCCTGTCTCCAAATACAGTCACATTCTGAGGTACAAGGGGTTAGGACTAAAACCTACAAATTCTGGAGAAACAATACAGTCCGTAATACCAAAATGAAAAATTTCAAAATAAAATATAACATGTAAGGGGCACCTGGCTGACTCATTCAGTGAAGTGTCTGACTTTGGTTCAGGTCATGATCTCAGGGTCCTGGAATGGAGGCTTGGGTCAGGTTCCACACTCAGTGGAGAATCCACTTCTCCCTCCACCTCTGCCCCCCCCACCAGCTCATGTTCTCCCATATAAATATTTTTTTAAAAAACCGTAACTTAAAAAATTGAAAACATATTTTAAATGAAATAGAATACATAAAATCTGTAATTTCAAAAACTAAATTAAAAAAGATACAAATTATTTCTTGACCTACATCTCCAAATAAACTTGTCTCATAGTCCCTTTTAATATTTATATAGATCTCCTCACTCAACATGTACCCCCAGCAGAGATGATGTTGCATTTCATTTTTCTTGAAGTGTCTTTCTGAGATCTTATAGACTGGAGCACATCATAAGAGAAACAATATTTGTCACGAGTAGCTAACTATATCTAGCTACGAGAGTGTTATGGATTGAATGTTTGCATCCCCTCTAAATATGTCGAAATTTAATATCCAGTGTGATGGTATTTGGCAGTGGAATCCTTGGGAGATAATTAGGTCATGTGAGGGGAGCCCTCCTGATGGGATTAGTGCCTTTCCAGAGGCCAAAGAGCCAGTGCAATCTCTTCTTACCAGGTGGGACTATAAGAAGTCACCAGTCTGCAAACTAGAAGACAGCTCTCACCAGTTTATATTTTGTTATAGCAGCCTAACCTAAGATGTAAAGTATTAACCATTTTTTAAACTATTCATCTAACAAATACTATCTCTCATTTTCGAGATCGTACACAAACTGAGAAATGGATATAAGTGGGATGACAGCCTAACTAGGAAGATTTGTAAATGATTAATATATTTATCCAGTATAATAAATATCCAGTATATTCTACCTCAGTGGAGGTTGTCAGAGGGCCGTATGCTTGATTTTTCTATCTTGTGCAGCAGGATTTAAATGAAATCATACAGAAAATACTGGCCAAACTTATCTGGAAAAATAGCATGTCAGTTAGAGGTCAACAAGAGATTCCTGAAAGGATGGGCCTAATAAGGTGCTAGCATTTAATAGAACTAAATGTATAATTCTAGTCTAGGGTCCAAAAACACTGGAAAAAATATGAGATATATGGCTTAACAAGAATACACATTGAAGTTTTATTAAGAATTTTAATTGACAATAAAGACACCGAAACTCAATAACGTGCTTACTGAGAGTTAATATATGAGGCTGCATCAGTAGAACTGTAACAACTTAAGAAGAAAGAGATGATCCCATTTTATTCAAGGGTGGGTTTCCTCTGAAATTTTTGTTTCTACGTGACCAGCACACTTTATAAAGTATAACATTAAGATGGTGAATATATTTAACACCCATCAAATGAAGAATAGCAACAGAACTTGGAGACGTTAGGATAGAATAAGGCTGAGCAGAGACAGAAAGGTTGTCTTCAAATACCTGGGGGGCTATCATTTGGAGAGGCTTTTATTTAGGCCTATCCTTCATGGCCCCAAGAGAGAAAAATTTTTGTTGACCTGACTAACTCCACCTCATCCTTCAGAAAACCCCACTTCCTCAAGGAGGCCTCTCTGGCTCCGGGGCACTGGCTTTTTTCTCTGTTGGGCATCAATCCTAAGTTCCTAGTTTTAATTGTCAAATTGTGTTAGCCTTGCTAGACTGCAAACTCCCAGAGAGGGCAGACCACGTCTGGTCTGTTAGTCTTCCAACACTCTGTCCCTACCACCGGTGAATGAATGAAACAACACATGAGAAACAGATTTGACTTTGATATGAAAATGTATTTTTTTAATACAGTTGTGCAGAGATTCACGGGCTGCCTCAAGAAATGCCAATTTTCTTTCATAGGCAACCCTTGCTCAGGCTTAAAATGGTGGTCCACTTGCCTAGGGCAGGAGTGGGTGAGGTAGAGGGGATTAAAGCATAAGAGGGGTGACTGGCTGACATGAGTTTTAGCCTCCTTGCCACCCTGAAGCCCTATCATTTGAGTTCTACTAGGAGAGGTTATGTTTATTATGTCCCAGATTTCACTTAGCACATCAGCTGTATTCTGATCCATTTTGGAAAAGTTGTAGTAATAAATTTCTATGTAATTGCATCCTTACAAATCCAAATCTCATTTGATGTTTTTTCTCTTTTTCTTCTCCTCCTCTGCCTACTCCAAAAACCTGATGATCAATATTTTCATTTCACTGTAAGGGTGCATAAAGCTTCAGGAAATAGAGCAGCAGACAGTGAGATGAGATCAGACTAAAGACAAGAGAAATACTTTTGAGGTTCTTAGCATCACCTGTGTCAAACATAAATGCAGATTTGATAAATGACACAAAGTAATTACCTCTCCATTTCCCTTTCTGTGGATCTGATTTTTACAAGGCCCCAATTTTCCATAAAAACAGATCAGATTTATAGCAAATACAAAGACTGTATCTTTTATTTATAAAGCAAAAATCTACCCAAATACTTTTCATTAAAACTATGTGCCTTATAATACTGGCTTTTAGGGTATTAGGCAAGCATTAGATAACTTTGGTTATTCTTGTGGGAATTAATACACAAAAAACTTGAAGGTCAATCTCCTCAGCACAGTTCCTAAGACTACCAATTCTGACCCTGATTAACTGATTCAGTTCAATAAGGAAGTTTTGAGATGAAGTTGTCATATATGCAAACAAATACACATGCTCACTCTCCTTTCTCCACTCCCTGACTTCCTTATTGAGGAACATCTCAAAGTACCCCCAGCCAGGAATCAATTCATAGGCAAATATGAAAATAGGAAAACAACATAGTATTAATAATAATTAAAATACAAACCTTTTTTTTTTGCTTTAAATATTTTTAGTGGGAAAGGACACCACACTTCTACTAAATGAAGAGAAACATGTTTACAGTCTTGAGGTCTCTTATATTTTCTTTACATTTATCATGCCATGAATTCACAGGGAATGGATTCCAGCAGTTCGGGCTCCTTTCTATTGGTTTTCACAAAGTGTGCTTCTCTGGGTGGGCCAGGCTGGTGCTTCCATTGACCTTAAGTCCCTTTCTCTTTGGCTTCCTTCCTTTTCTGATCATTTTCCTTCACACGCTTCAGGAAGCTATCTCGGCTCTTCCAGTGTTTAATATGCTCAATGCATACATTCATTCTCTCGGCAAGAATCTTGCCCTTAAATTGTTTATAACCACGTCAACAGTATGCTGAGGAACGCTGCAGACTCTCTCAGTGTTGTCACTGTGACATTTGTGGGGTACTCCGTTTTGAACAGTACCCATTCCCCTGAGGTCCCCAATATCACCTTTCTTGTAGATTCAAATGTATATGGCCATAGGAACAATGCCATGTTTTCTACAAGGCCTAGAGAACATACAACGGGTACCTCTCCTCTTTCCCTCTGTGTTGGTCCATTTTGGCGAATTACTGGAAGATGGCAGTTCTGGCCAAAAGGCCAAATCTAACTTCTTTTGAATCTTAGCACATCCACTGAGAAGTTCCCAGAAAAATTAGGTTGATAGAGGGATGGGGAGTTACATAAAGGGGGGAAGGCAGGCAAGTGATACCCAGCAGTGGAGAATTCAGTTGTTAGGAGGGAAACCCCACACCAGGAAAAGGGGCTTCAAGAGAGCCCTTCCCAGAACAGGACTCAATAAGACTGTTCTGTGGAAGTGGGGGCTGGATGGAGATCATTCCTATCCCTTTAAGTTTCTGAGGTTATTCCTTATTGCAAAGATGAGCAAGACAAGGAAAGGGAAAATAGGAGAATGGAGAAGTTACACAACTTTCAAATGCTTACTGTCTTTTCTTTTGTACTATATCATGCTACCATTTCAAGACCAGAGAATATATCCTTGATTTATAGCTCCCTCTGATAGCCCTGTTTTCTATGGCTTTAAATATAACCTACTGAAGAAGGTACTCACTCTTACATTTAGTATGACTTCAGACATGTCTACAAGAAAAAAATACATGTGGAAAAAGTAGGTCTATGCTAAGCAAATATGACATGGATATACTCTTCAGAGCAGTGCTTCTCAAAGTCAAATGTGCCTACAGATCACTGGCGATCTTGCTGACATGACGAGTGTAGGCCAGCAGGTGTGAGAAGTTGCATTTCCAGCAAGCTCAGGTCATGCTGATGTTGCTCACTCTGAGTACATTTTAGACCAGGACATGAAAACCCAGCTTAGCAGGAAATCTGTGCCCGCACCTTCATTCCCACTCTTCTTCTTCTCCCCTGAGTTCCTATACTCTTTCTTGTTTCACTACTGTTAAGAAAATTTCAATACTTAGCTGAGTGCAAAAGAATGAAAATATTCTAAAATCACAACTTCAAGTAGAGCAGTAAGATTTTTAAGTTGTCTCAAGGGTAGAGACATAATTTTTGATATGCATGAATTATACATACTTCATGCAAATCATTGAACACACACAGTAGCCTGTCTATTTATTTCCATAAATGAAGCCCTATGTCTGCATAACTTAAAGGAAATTTATTTCATTAATGAACAGCACACCATCTCATTGTTCAGGTATCTCTGGAGAACAAAGTGGTCAGAATTAGCCAAATGTTGCAGAAAACTAAAGTTTTTTGGGTTTTTTGTTGTTGTTGTTGTTGTTTAAAGATTTTATTATTTATTTGACAGAGAGAAACACAGCGAGAGAGGGAACACAAGCAGGGGGAGTGAGAGAGGGAGAAGCAGGCTTCCCACCGAGCAGGGAGCCCGACGTGGGACTTGATCCCTGGTCTCCGGGATCATGACCTGAGCTGAAGGCAGTTGCTTAACCAACTGAGCCACCCAGGCGCCCCAAGAAAACTAAAGTTTATCTTAAGTTTCTGAATATATAGGGACCCTGCTCAGCTGGGAGCCTGCTTCTCCCTCTCCCTTTGCTCCTCCCCACTGCTCACGCATTTGCACTCTCAAATAAATAGACAGATGATAGACAGATAGATAGATAGATAGATAGATAGATGAAATTTTAGAAAGGGGGGGGCACCTAGGTGGCTCAGTTAGTTGAGCATCTGCCTTCGGCTCAGGTCATGACCCAGGATCCTGGGATCAAACCTGGAGTCAGGCTCCCTGCTCAGCAGGAAGTCTGCTTCTCCCTCTCCCTCTGCAACTCCCCTCTGCTCATATGCTCACACTCTCTCTCATAAATAAAAAAATAAGATATTTTTCAAGATTCCGAATATATTTACTTCAGAGATGTTTAATTGAAATCGTCATTAACATATCCTAGACTTGTTAGCCTTACAAAACAAGGTTTAACACACATCTACAATTACCCAGGGTCAACAATGATTATGCTATGGCATGGCATAACAATTCTATGGGAGCTTCTCAGATCTGTATGGAACTATGTGCTTCTTCCCACACAGCAGAGCCTTGGAGTGGCCCCCTAGGCCTTCTTCAAGCAAACTTCTGCTTCCTTCCTCCATGATCAGCTCTCTTTCTGCTGACTGCCCTCCTCTTACAGTTTTTAATCTGCTGCTTTATTTTTCACATAATATTCTGGGAAAGATTCTGAGACTGACTCCCCTCTCATCTATCTTATTTATTATTGTTGTTTAAAGATTTATTTAACTGTTTGAGAAAGCACAAGAGGGGCAGAGGGAGAGGGACAAACAGACTCTTGACTCAGAAGGGAGCCCGATGTGGGACTTGATCCCAGGACCCAGGGATCATCACCTGAGCTGAAGGCAGACCTCAACCGACTGAGCCCCCTAGATGCCCCTAATAATATTATTTTAATAAATAAAAGGAACTCTCTTTCAGGGCTTTGGGCTACCAGTTGCCCAAATCGGTGCAATCATTACAGCTCAAAGAAATCACACAAGTTGATTCCCAATTAAGTATTTCTTACTGTGACTGCTGAGTACTCACTGATGCCGGTGTCCTTACAGTACTGGACTAAGTACTTCCCCATGACTCTGAGCAGGTGATTATACTCTCGGACACTGAGAAAGTCCTGCTTATTATGGGATGGCTCCATGATCTCCAAAGGTATATTAACAATTCCAACCACGCCTGCACCAAGTCTGGGAGAATAAATAAATACATAAGTAAATTTGGCAAAATTTAGCTAAGGTAAAAGGAAAAGCATATATACCATGGTCTTTTGAAATCTGTGTGTGTGTGTGTGTGTGTGTGTGTGTGTGTGTTTAACAAATAAGTTGATTCACTTGGTCTGGACCATGTCAAAGTTTAACAAGTTAAAACTGTCTTTCGTTACATAAATCTATGGTAATCTTAGATATGTTTGATCTCATAATAAAAAATCTCTTGGGGCACCTGGGTGGCTCAGTTGGTTGAGCGACTGCCTTCGGCTTGGGTCATGATCCCGGAGACCCAGGATCGAGTCCCACATCAGGCTCCCTGCTCGGCGGGAGGCCTGCTTCTCCCTCTCTCACTTCCCCTGCTTGTGTTCCCTCTCTGGCTGTGTTTCTCTCTGTCAAATAAATTTTTTAAAAAAATTAAAAATCTTAAAAAAAAATTTAAAAAACAATCTCTTAATGCACACCGTTACTAAATTAATATGACACCTTTTCCAAACCTAAACTTTACACAGGAATCAGGGTGGGTGGGAAGAGGAGTCCTTTCAGCATTAGTGCTTTGCTGAAGTAAACTGACACAACCCTCTTAATGATCTGGCCAGAGAGTTCCTTTCTCCATCCTTATTTCATCTGTCAGGTTGGAATTTTCTTCATCATTGCAGAGGTCCATGAGGTGCTTAGTGAATTCTACTACAGGAACATAACGGCTGGATTATTCCAGAAAGTAACAAGTATCTGTGAGTCTGAGGATAAATTCAATTTTTTTCAGACTTATAGCAGCTTACAGTGCATATAACTAATATATTTTCTGCTTAGTGACAGAATATTCTGCTTAGTTTCTCTGTTTTGGGAAAGAGCATCCAGTTGTCTAGCTCTCCCAACTTCCCCTGGCAAGGCACACAAACCAAGCCTTCCCAACGTGGAGCTGTCTATGATGTTTTCCAGTACTTCCCCTTCCACCCTGCCCTTCACTATTCATTCCGTAAAGTCTACGTCTGGGCACCATTTTTTCTAGGAAGTCTGACTCAACTTCCCCCAGTTTTGTTGACTATCCCTCCCAATGCTCTTTCTGCATATATTAAGTAAGCCTCTAGCTCATATTAATCCTCTAGAATATATCCATCCATCCATCCATAGCACCTGGCCCTATTCCAGGAACTAAGAATGCAGTATTAAACAAAAAAAAAACAAGGTCCCTGCTTATAAAGTTTCTCTTCTATTGAAGAGTAACTGGCAGTAAGGGTGACCAGATCATTTCAGATAGTGATAAATAAAGCAGGTGCTGTAATATGTGAAGGGTGCTGAGGTGGAGGGGTTGGTGGGAGGGACTAATGTTAATTAGAAGTTCAGGAAGACCTTCCTATGGAGAGGACTTTAGGGTTGGTGTCTAAATAACACGCCAGGACCAGCAGAGGGAGATATGAGGACAGAGGTTCAAGGTGTGGGAGGGCAGGCGCCAGGCAGGAAGGCAGGAGCAAGCTTAGCATATGTGAGAGACTTGAAGCTGCCAGTGTGAGAAGGCTTGAGAGGGTGGGCAGGGTGGAGGCTGTCCCAGAGCCAGGCAGAGGCCAGATCTTACTGGAAGACCATGGTAACCAGTTCTACTCAACATTCAGTGGGGTTTTAAACAAGGGAGTAAACTAATTTTTTTAAAAGATCATTCTTGCTGTTCCCATAGAATGAAAATAAAATATGTATTCGTATCCTTGTCCCTTTCACTGGACTCTAAGTTCCTTAGCAGAGGGTAGCAGGTGTTCACTATCTTGCCTGCAGAGCTTAGGGCTGTGGCTGGTGCATGATACCACAACATAAGAGCTTGCTGAATGAGCAAATGAATGAACTGCTAATTCCTTGAGAGCAAGAAAGAAGATGGAAAATGTTCCCTTGAGCCATTCCACTAGTCACAATTATTATATTTGACCGCTAAGTCATTTTACCAGTCACAATTTTCCTGTTTCGCTCTCTACATAATTGATGAAAGCAGCCGACGACTTTCAGACCACCAAGAAAGCACCAGAACATATTATTCCAGAAGCCAAGTAGGCTGGAAAGTGTTAATAATACAGGCTTACAAAGGTAACTGGTAAGAACTCACACGTGTAAAGATGGCATAAAATGTAAACAGGATTGCTTTACAAGACTATGGATTTTTCTTTCCTAGACTTTCTTTATTATGCTTGTATCATTTTTAAATTGGTAAAATATTAAGAACCTAACCCGAGTAGATGGTGCAAGAAATGGTAAAACATCAGGTTGCTCAGGAAATGTATTGAGAAAATTTCCCAAAGTACGCTCTTGCCTTAGGACAGGCATTTAGGCAGATTAATGCCTGCACATTGATGGGAAGGGTGAACAGAGGACATAACACTTGCTCCCATTATGAGTAATCACTCATCTAACTCCACAGTACAGAATCTTACTGCAGCCTCCCTCATCCTGCCTATGTCTCTGAAAACAAAAACATACTTACAAAGACTTCAGTTTCAACTGTGGACCCACTTTCTCATGCATTTTGATCAGTCGGTTATTACTGTAAATGAACATCCCAGCTTGGCTTCGATTTTCTATGTTCACTCCAAAGAACAAGCAGAGTGTCCTTGCTTTTTTTAATTCTCTGGCATTATATTTAGAAAAGTTTTTTAAAAAGTTATTATTAAATAAAATAAATTTTAAAAAATACAGTTTACAAACTGCCCATAATTAAATTGAAACAGTAAACATAAACAGAATTTTATATGAAATACCCAGGAATTGTGCAAAACCTACTGGGTACACTCAGTATCTCTGTAGAGTCTAGTATTTTGCATAAACATGATGGTCATACCAGTCAAACATAAGTAGTTCTTGATTAAGAAACAGGTTTTCCAACCTCAACATAGAATAACTAGAAAATTCCAAAAGGCTGGTGAAATGTTAAGTGGTCTTATACATATATACACTGCAGCATTTTTGAAAAATGATGATTTGACTCTTAAAATTTAGGTATTTGTAACAATTGATGTGATTTCTAACTTTCAGCATGTCCTTAAGCTTCTCAATATCCTATATATACTGAAATGTGCCAAAAGATATTCTGTAGCTTTCTCTTTCTCCAAAATCAAAGATATATCAAAGTTAATAAGGCAAGTTTACAAGGACAACAGACATGAGCTCCTGTTTTTTTTTTTTTTTTTTTTTGAGCTCCTGTTTTTCTGACTCTGTCCTATTATCTTATGTTTTATGTGACTTTTCCATATGAGTGTAAAAAACAGAAATTGAGACACAGCAGAATATGCTAGAAACAACCATAGCAACAGGAGGCTTCTTGGAGCCATGAAAAGTATCTGGATGTAAGAATTGGAAAGACAGAGCTGGCTTCAAATATAAGCTCATCTCTGTAACAACCATGTGACTATGGATGAGTCACTTCAACTCTTTGTCTCATTGGTAAGACAAATGGGAATAAAGCATACCAAGCCATTTGGGATGTCATGAGGACTGGAAGAGAGAATGTTAAGTATAAACATGGAACACAGTGGGTGCCTCACCAATGTTATTTTCCTTTCCCTATCAAGAATGGTACCCAATATAATTCTTCCCCTCCACCAATCTTGTAGCACTCCTCATTCCACAAAAACAGCCTTTTCTTTTCAAATTTATGATAACGTGCCTTTATGATTGACATAATATACCTACTGGATTGGTTAAATACATCTATTGTTAATGGACAAAGAAAAAGTCCTGGTAGTTCTTCTATGTAGATAGTATATACAGAGTACATTAGACTTTGTAAGGAAATTATTAACTTGAATTTATATATTATATGCTTTTAAAGTACACACATGTTGGGTCAAATATATACAAATCACACCTTTTCCCAAAAATGTATAGTCCATATTAAATCCTCACTCTTCAACAGGAAAGAATACTATGTAAGGGACCCCAAAACAAGGTGTTTTAGGACACTACATAATCACTCTGCAATAGTCAGTGGCATGCTGATTATCTTGAATTTTCTTTAAAAAAAGCATTTGGGGGGTTGCCTGAGTGGCACAGTTGGGTAAGCATCCACCTCTTAGTTTCAGCTCAGGCCATGATCTCAGCGTCATCAGATCAAGCCCTGCTTTGGGCTCTGTGTGTCAGTGGGGAGTCTGGTGGAGTTTCTCTCTCTCTCTCCTCCTCACGCTTGCTCTGTGTGTGTGTGTGTGTGTGTGTGTGTGTGTGTGTGTGGCTGTCTTTCTCTCAAAATCAATAAATCATTTTTAAAAAATCAGTAAATAAATTAAAAAGCTTTTTGTTCTAAAAACAAGTTCATACCAACTAACTGGCATTATGATAAATAAAATGTAGATCAGTCACCTTTCACGCACATCAATGTAACTAACTATAAACAATTCACCAACCAGATTTTTCTTTTCGGGAAACTTTAAGGAGGCCTTTGCTATGGAAACAGCCCAAGCATCCATCAATTGATGAATGGATAAAGAAGATGGGATGTGTGTGTGTGTGTGTGTGTGTGTGTGTGTGTGTGTGTGTACACATACAATGGAATATTACTCATCCATGAAAACAATGAAATCTTGCCACTTGCAACAACATGGATAGAGCCAGAGAGTATTACACTAAGCGAAATACATCAGAGAAAGACAGATACCATATGATTTCACTCATTAGTAGAATTTAAGAAACAAAACAAATGAGCAAAGGGAAAAAAAGAGAGAAAGAGAAACAAACCAAGAAACAGACTCTTAACTACAGGGAACAAACTGATGGTGACCAGAGGGGAGAGGTGGGGGGATGGGTGAAATAGGTGATGGGGATTAAGGAGGGCACGTATGATGAGCACTGGGTGACATACGGAATTGCTGAATCACTAAACTGTACACCTGAAACAAATATAATACTGTATATTAACTAACTGGAATTTAAATAAAAACTTTTAAAAAATAAAGAGGCCTTCATTTTTTAATGAAGATTTCTATGAGATTTATTTAGTATTTATTTTGATAAATGCACAGTTAACATTTCAAATTTTACTCTTAAGAAAAGTTATGGTTATATAATACTTCATAGTTCACAAAAAATAATTCTGGAAACTAGTAATGATTTTAAAAAATCTGCTTCTCAAAGTTATTCCGGTTTTCAAAGTCTGATCTTAAAGACAACATAGAATGTTCTCAGTTTAACTTGTTTAACACCTGAACTAGAGACCAAGTCAACTTCACAAATGTAAATAATGGTTTTATAAGCTGGGTTTGCTATTTTTATTTTGACTATGTATGTGATACATTTATTTGAAACATTTTAAATTTTAAGCAGTACTAGAAGAGAAAAGAAACCAGGACCAACCCTCTAAAGACTTATGTCTGGCAAGGGCACAGAGGAAGTAGCTGATCCTCTGGGCAGAATTCACTTCCTCAACTGGCTACTGAGCTAATTTTTTTACTCTGTATTCAGAAGTTTTAACATTTTGAGGGCACCTGGTTGGCTCAGTCGTTAAGCATCTGCCTTTGGCTCAGGTCATGATCCCAAGGTCCTAGGACAGAGCCCCACATCGAGCCCTGCATCTAGTTCCCTGCTCGGCAGGAGGCCTGCTTCTCCCTCTCTCGCTCCCCCTGTTTGTGTTCCCTCTCTAGCTGTGTTTCTCTTGTCAAATAAAGAAAATCTACAAACAACAACAAAACATTATGCAAACATATGCATGCATGCGAATACATATTTTATAAAATCTCTCATTGATTATGTGGTTGGAGGATTTTGGCCATATCATGCTTAATACAGTAAGATGTCATAGGCTGAGAAAGACAAGTTATCACACTAACCATCAAATCTGTCTCCTCAGAAATCAGAATTTGTTTTATCAAAGTGCGGCGGATTCTGGTGAACAGAAAATCTTACATCTTACCTCTGTTTCTCTTTAAGAATCTTACGCTTTGCTTCTACATCTTCCAAAGCTTTCTGTAATACGTCCTGGAGACATACATTTGGTTAGGAGAGAACATAATTTTATTAAATTAATGAAAGCTGAGTTGATATTTATTATCTTATTATCCAAATGTTTCACAGGGGTAATAGTGACAGGTCACATTGCCTAGTGAAACTGTAGACACTCAATAAATACTTGATAAATGATTCAGTTCCCGTAGCTAAGAGGACACACCAAATCCTAACCCACGGTTCTCTTTGCAATATATTCCAATGTTCTCTCTCTGCCTTTGAGGAAAGAGTCACTGCTCCCTGTAAGGTCACACCAGCTTTCACACAAATCACACAAAAGCTTAGCAAAGTCATTGGAGCTACCAGAACACTGAATAACTTTGACTTTTGTCTGTGAGAACAACAACAAAGAATGTAAATCACCGGATCAATCACTAAAGCTTCTTCAGGAGAAACAAAGTTGCTATTAAAAATTTTTTTTCAGTCAGGGCACCTGGGTTGCTCAGTCACTGGGTATCCGCCTTCAGCTCAGGTCATGATCCTGGAGCTCTGGGATCAAGCCCCGCACTGGGCTCCCTGCTCAGTGGGAAGCCTGTTTCTCCCTCTCTCACTCCCCCTGCTTGTGTTCCCTCTCTAGCTGTGTTTCTGTCAAGTAAATAAATAATATCTTAAAAAAAAAAATGTGTCAGTCACCATAAGAAAATGTCTCCTTTATGTCGATTTCCAAATGCCCCCCAAGCTGTCCCTTTACAGGATAGCCCATTCCTAGGCTTTCTCCCTTTCAGGGTAATCTCAATACCAATGCCCACCTCTCTTTCTTGCCTTCTCTTTTAATTTGATCTCCTGGCTCATTCACTGCCCTACCTCTAGTATGCTCCCTCTAACCAGGCAGAAAAGAAATAATGCACCATTACTATTTCACAAAAAACAACAGATTTTTAATGTGCTCCCTCCACCTGATGTGAAAGATGGCCATCTCATTCAGTGAGTATACCACTCACTGCATATTATTTTTGCTGACTTTAAAGTAAAAGCAAATGGTAAAATGGTAAGTATTTCACTTCAAATGCAATTCCTTGAGGAATTTAAGAGGTAGAAAGCCAGGTCATTCTCCTTTCTCTCTTTGCTGAGCAACAAAGCAAGGTGGTCAAAGACTTCCCCACCCTTCCTGTCAATGAACTCAGAACACAAAGCAAAGAGGCACTGAGAAGTAAGACTAAGGCAAGAAGAAAGCAAGGTCCTGACCCATTAGAAAGAGTCTGTTTCCCTTGTCTCTCAAATACATAAAGCCAAGGAAATCAATTTCTTCGAGACAGAATTTAAAAAGCTTAACCCTTCATTTAAAAATCAGTAATAGTAAGCTAGGTCTATGTTTACCTTAAAATAATAACTGAAAAGAAAAAAGTTAGAGAATTTGGGGAAAGCCATAGATAACTTTGGGGCATTACCAGGTGCTACTCTTTGATTTCATTCCCAACTCATGATCTTTAGAGATGAGACAGAGCTTTGTAACAGCCCTTGTCCTTGAAGATTCAAGGACAAGTCACAGAAAGGATTCATATACTGAGTTTGCAGAAAAGGATGAAGCAAAGGTGAAATGAGGCATTTTTTTCCTCCTTACACCTTTGTATTCCTTTACATGCAAGCAAATTAAAGGTTGCTTCATAATTCACCATGGTAGAAAGCTTTGTACCACATTTTTGGTAAAAGCTGGTAAACTTACAATACACATCCTGCAGCAATATTCTTTTCCTTAGTTACCATGCATTATAATTAATAATAATAGTTCTTTATAGCCTATCTTACTCATGGGCGTATTGCAAGGATTACAGAAAATGTTTACGAACTGTGTGGAGCAACTCATAAGAAAAGAGCTTTGTAAGCTGGAAGTACTGTTATTAATATTAATAATTATAGCACATAATTCCTAGCACCAGAAAAAAGGATGGCTTATTAGAAGTCTTCTCCTTACTTCCCCCCATTTATTCAGGTCTGTAGGGAGCAATAATTTGAAAAGATATTTTCAAGAAAACTTGATAGGCTAGTTTTTTTTCTGCTAGTTTTTCATTATTTTCTCCTTTTCTCTTATTACTTTTCATTTTAAAGAAATGAGCTGCAGTAGTCTTCCCCACTGTTCCAAATTCACCCCTTGTTGCTTATCTTTTCTCTCAGACTCAGAGCTTCTCTCACTGCTGATGCCCCTCTCCTTTCTCTGCACACCCTGTTCTGTTTACCTGGGTGAAAACCAACTTAAGCTTCTGAGCTTGTCTGTGTTTGTAAGTTTAGGAAGTAAATGATAAGAGACAATTGTGTGCAGAAAAAAGCAAATGACACTTTGCCATTTAAGAAGGCTATGTGTGTCATACCTCGGCAGAAGACAAAGTCATCCTGTCAGGCTGGTTTACTGTGATATGTGCCTCCTTCAATACAAGCTCGGCTGGAAGAGGAAGCAAGATCATTACAACACCAGGGCACTCTTTCAAGCTATTTTAAGAGAGCGGTACACACACACACACACACACACACACACACACACACACACACACTATGCCCATGACTAGTAAGAATGGTTTATAGACAATAATCTCAGAAAATCCTATATTCCTTTCATAGTTCTCACACATGCCAGATGGAGGCAGCCACATGGGCTTCCTCTTAGACACTGCTGTTGACAGGGCATAACTTCATACATACCAATTAAAGAGTTAGGACTGAATGTTTGGCTGACTGAAAACACTCTAAAATCCATGAAATATAGATTAAAGTTACTCCTTGCTCCTAGACCACTGGGAAAGGATGGCTTTGTCCTCTTGTGGTGGTGGGGCGGGGGGGAGTGAATGTGTAGAACTTAAAGTGCATGTAATGACTAGCACATAATGCTAGTCTCTAAAATGACCTAACTTAGCATCATGCCAACCAGAATTTCTTATATCAATATATACCAATCTAGTTCCAAGTGTGTACTTGGAATAATAGACAGTAAATAATGATATATAGCAATATATGTTATAATAATAAATAACACCATAATAAAAGAAAGCCAGAGATAGAAAAATGTGTTATGAAGTTCCTGAGAGGCAGGAATTTGATTGTGGTCATTCCTACAATGCTAGAACAGTACATATCTCAGAATAAATGCATAGTGGTGGCTGAATGAACAATAATGATTAGGCCACAGATAGTTACATACCAATCTTGACAGCTTCTTCTGCCTTCTTAACTTCATTTTTAAACGCTCCTTTAAAAGAAGATGTGACATACAGATATTTTCTGAAGAGAAATAAGAAAGAACATATCAAGTCAGGTGATCATTTTTAAAGTCCACAATACTTAGAGAATATTCTTTAGGAAGAATATATACTCCGGATATACATAATCCTTAAGAAAGAGTCATAGAAAACGTTGCATCCAACAGATAAGCCAGCAAATTTTATAGCTAGGAAGAAATTCCTTGCCTTTTAGTACTTGGCAATTTTACTTTTGTAAGAAAACTTCAAGAGAGAGATAACAAAAGTTCTGCCCATACGAATGTACATTTACACATATAAAATAGGATAATTTTCTTAAAAAGAAAAATTTCTATGTAACTGAACCATTATCAAAGTTTCTAGTTAATATACACAACCTTCTTACTCAGGCCACAGACACTGGATAAACCAGTTCTCCCAGTCCCAAACAACTATCTTTAATTAAAATGCTCAGAAACACACAGAACCAAAGAAAAGGAATAAACAAATAAATACATTAAAAACAATTACATAGGGGCACCTGGGTGGCTCAGTTGGTTAAGCGACTGCCTTCAGCTCAGGTCATGACCCCGGAGACCCGGGATCGAGTCCCACATCGGGCTCCCTGCTCGGCGGGAAGCCTGCTTCTCCCTCTCTCACTCCCCCTGCTTGTGTTCCCTCTCTGGCTGTGTTTCTCTCTGTCAAATAAATAAAATCTTTAAAAAAAAAAAAAAATTACATGTATACCATCTATACACCTCAATCTGTAACTTTTGCATCTTACCCTCATAGACCCAGGAGCTCATCATTCTCTGATACCTTCCATGTTCAGAAAGGCATCAAATGTTCAGCAAGAGATAGAGAGAGACCCGCAGATCATCCCTGGAAGCCAAAATGTCTTCAGACATCTAAAAAGAGGCATTTTGCTCAGGTAGAGGAAGAGTCTAAATCGATATGCCCCTGATGCACCTGGGTGGCACCTAAATCTATATGCCCCTGAGGCACCTGGGTGGCTCAGTTAAGCATGTGACTCTTGATTTGGGCTCAGGTCCATGATCTCAGGGTCTTGGGACCAAGCCCTGCATCAAGTTCCCTGGTCAGTGGGGAGCCTGCTTCTCCCTCTTCCTCTGCCCCTCCCTCTGCTCATGGGCACGCTCTCTTTCTCTTGCAAATAAATAAAATCTTTAAAAAAAGAAAAAGAAATAAGTAGCAAGAGAAATTCCTTTTCTCTTAAGACTCTGAAGGATTTGTAGAAGTTTGTACAGTTACCTAGATGAAAAGGTTTAAATGTTACAAAATAACTGTTATCCTATATTCATCTACTTCTATGGTTTAATAAACAACTCAAGTTATAATAACTAGTCTCTTTATGGCTAACTTTAAGGTTCATTTTCCAATGGAATTATAGATAACCACAAGAAAGGAACACCCATAAAATCTAAGGTAAAGTAATTCTCAGTTTTTTCCTGTGATTTTCTTTTACAATGAACATTATTTATTTAAGTCATAACCAAGGTGTATTCCAAATCAATTTCTATTACATTCAGAAAACAGAAAACCTAAGTTTTAAAGTAAAAAAATTATTGGTCTCTACATACTGGAATTACCATTTGTTTTTTGAAAAATCACATATTAATCACATAATCTGGTGTGAATCATTCATTTTAAATTATTTTTTAATACAGTAAAATCAAGGAGAAACTTTGAACAATGAAGTGATCCTTTAAAAATGCTCTGAATTAAACTATTCAAGCATTTTATAGACTGTGTTTACAGCCCTAGAAAGTAAAAGTGGCAGAGAAGGTGCCAACTACACATTAATGCTTGATTTTAAACAACTAAGTCCAACACAACATGTATTCTCTTCGTAGTCTGCGTCACTGAGACAACCTCGTCCCAGATGATCTGGAACATCTCAGATGATCTGCATACTTCCACAATTTAAACTTTACAATAGTTCATACCAATTATAAAAAGCTAACAAAGAAATACATGGACTTGTGGAAATTCAGTGTAATGAATCTGCCTATTGTCATAAGGAAAGAATTTTCGGTCAATCCCCATCCGTAATCGGGAGTCTACCTCAGCCAGACACTTCTGATTTTTCTTCTGGTGCATTCTCGCAGATAAAAATGCCTTTAAAAGCCAGAGGAATGCAGGCCCTGGAGGACGAGGAACGGAATCCATCCTGCTGTCTATTTCTCTTTCTTTGCATCTGAGGGCAAGGGAATAGTGTTCCCTGTATGACTAGACTTCCAGTTCCTCAGGGGTTAGAACTCTTTCCAAACTCATCTCCCAAACTTCACTTTTACTTGACACTTCTGCCCATGATGCTCAGCTTCAGCCTTTGCCCCCAAGATGTTTCTGCCTTCTCTCTAAACCACCATGTTCTGCCATATTGTAGGCCTTCACTCTCCCTCACCATCTCACCTTCTACCTCTCTGTTTCTTTCCATCAATGAAGCTGCACTCAAACATTTGATGTTCATTTGCTACATAAAAAAATTTATTGAAAACTTTCTTCTGAAGGAGCTGAAAAAACATACGGTCAATGAAAATACTGAGGGAAATGAAAACTAAAACAATATAAATGTTTAGCTCCTTAGAATGATAAAAATGAAAAAAGAAAATATTTTTAATAGCAAGTGTAGATCTGGAACCAGACAAAAGGGCATCTGGTGTAAGAATAAACTGGGTCTTCTTCTTGGAGGGCAAATTAATAATGCACCCATAAAATTAACAGTGTACCAAAAAAAAAAAAAAAATTAACAGTGTACCTATCTTCTAACTCAGAAACTTACTTCTGTAGTCTGTTCCATAGAAATAATGGCATATTAGCATAAATATACATCTGTCTAATGATGCCCAAGCATGTCCAGTTTAGCACTATAACAATAAAAACTCTAAAAATCCTAAATATATTCAACAAAGTTAAATAAGCCATAGAATACTATATATTTTTAAAATGACAGAGGTCTCCAAGAGATAATTTGTATGTGAAAAGAGCAAGCTGCATATGAATTTTATGGTTTGAAAAAGAATTCTATGAATGTGTTTGTGCACACACATGTATATGTATAAACATGTGTAAGACAATCTGCAAGAGTATCTATTAGAATTCTAGCAGAGTTTAATCTCTCTGGGGAAATTACAGATTGCTAGAGCACAGAGTAAATGCCAACTGGTAAAAGGGGATTTTAGTTATTTGATTTTTTCCCCAATAACTTAATGGTATTATCTGATTTCTTATTAATTTTACTCTTTTTAAGAACAGAACTCCTCCCCCCTCAAGAGAAATAAAAATATGAAAACACAGAATAATTTTAAGGTTTTATGTTACAGATGTATAGAGTATATAGCATAATAAAGCATTTTGAGTGACTATTTTGATCATAACCACCTACAGAAATTAAAACTTTTATTGGCATTTAATATTCACATGTACAAAATTTGTGAAAAACATTTTGGCTAGTACAAAATATAGTATTTAAAGTTTTGAGTTGGTAAAACAGACTACAAGTAAAGAAACTACAGTTCTTAACTTTTATTGATGCAGAAAAAATTAGCCTATGGTTAACTATGTTGCAGTATTCACAATCATAATTATTCCTTTTTTTTAAGGAGTTTATCTGGTTTAATCATACAATAAAATATAGTCCTTAATTATTCATCAAAACATATAATGAGGCATGATCAAAAATTTTATGGCCAGTAGCATGCTGATAGCTCGATCTGGAAATCAAACAGACCACTCAAACTTAGCTGGCTCGTGTGACCAAACATTCACAACAAGTAAAGAGAACTCCATTCCCCATCACTCTTCACCCCTACCCAGCATCTTCCCCATCATTCCTAAGATTGTGCTCAGGCAAATAACTTAGAAGGCATCCATGACTCCTCATTTCCTCTCCACTCCACATCCAATCCATTGGCAAGTCCTGCTGGCTCTGTCTTTATAGAGTATCTATAATCTGAACACTACTCATAACTCCACCACTACCACTCCAGCTCAGGCCACAGTAATTTCTGACCTGGAATACAGTAATGGTAGCCTACGTCACCTCCCTCCCTCCTTTCTTGTCCCATAAAATCAATTCTACACTCAGCAGCCAGAATAATCCTTTTAAAACATAAATCAAGTAATGCCACTTTTCTCAAAACTCTTTACATTCTCACTACAAACACTTCTTGCCATGCTGTTCAAGGCCCTACAGGATCTGGTCCATCTACCTCATCTCTTCCCCATGCTCTAGCTATACTTGCCTTCTAATCTTTTATTACTCTTCTCTCTTCCTGGAGACATCTTCCCATAAAGGTCTTCCATGACTCACTTTCTAAGACATCCTCTAACACTTACTACCCCTGATATTCATGCCTTTGTGTAGTGCCCTCCCACATTGAATCCAAGCTGGCTCGTGTGACCAAAAGAACATGGCAGAAGTGATGATATGTGACTTTTGAAGCTAGGTTCTACAAGATGACAGTTTCTACTTTGTTCTCTTGAATTGCTGGTTCTGGTAGAAGCCTGTCCCTTTGCCATGAAAACACTCAGGAAGTCCTGTGCAGTGGTCCCTGTAAAGAAGAACCCACTTGCCAGCCACACAAGTCAGCCAGCTTGGAAGTGTAGCCTCTAGCTCCCATCAAGCCTTCTGCGACCCCAGCCAAGGTATCTCAGCAACTTCACAAGGGATCCTAAGATTAAAGCACCCAACAGAACCACTCTCCAATTACTGACCTATAGAAATTGAGAAATAACTAATGAGAAATTACTTTTATTAATAAGTCACTAAATTTGGGGGTGATTTGTTATGCAAGAGTAGATAACACATTCACTCAGTTTATTCAGCACTCTGCTCAAAGGTTACTTACTTTGAACTAGCCCCTTTCCTTGATTTCCTACCTAGAACAGTTATCCAACTCCTCCCCCTAGGTCTTTATTTCCTGCCTTACTTTTTTCCTTTTTGTAGTACTTAGGATCACCCATTATTCTATTTATTTTTTGTTTACTGTTTGCTTACTGGGGTTTTTTCCACTAGAATGTAAGATTTATGAGGACAGGAATTTTCTGTTGTTGCTTATGCTGATTCCCAAGTGCCTATGACATTACCCTGCATAGGCTGGTCATTCCATCCACTTGTCATTATTCATTTGTACAGTAACAACTGATGTTTCTTTGCGAATATGTTGAGAACTGCACTGGGTGTTTTCATGTTTAAAACAAAACCTATTTTTTTGTGTAGGAATTTTCACATAAGAAACTTTTGTTTTCAGTGTTCCAAGATTCACTGTTTATGCCCCACACCTAATGCTCCATGCAATATGTGCCCTCAATACCCACCACCAGGCTCGCCCATTCTGCCACCCCCACCCTTCCAAGACCCTCAGTTTGCTTCTGAGTCCAAAGTCTCTCATGACAAAACTTATCTTTTTTTTAAAGATTTTATTTATTTGACAGAGAGAAACACAGCTAGAGAGGGAACACAAGCAGGGGGAGTGAGAGAGGGAGAAGCAGGCTTCCCGCCAAGCAGGGAGCCCGATGTGGGACTCGATCCTGGGTCTCTGGGATCATGACCTGAGCCAAAGGCAGTCGTTTAACCAGCTGAGCCACCCAGGCACCCCTGACAAAACTTATTTTTATTTCAATCCTCACAACAACCCTAAGTGGCAGAGGGGAAGAGCCAGGCTTAAGGCACTGCCAAAGGTCCCAAACTAGTAAATAGCAAAATCAAAACTCAGATCCAGGTTTGGCTGATCCAAATTTTGTTTAAAATTACTACCATAAAAAAAAAAGAGGGCACCTGGGTGGCTTAGAGGGCTGAGCCTCTGCCTTCGGCTCAGGTTATGATCTCAGGTTCCTGGGATTGAGGTCTGCATCAGGATCTCTGCTTCCCTAGCCTGCTCTCCCCCTCTCTGCCTGCCTCTCTGCCTACCTATGATCTCTCTCTTTCTCTCTGTGTATCAAATAAATAAATAAAATCTTAAAAAGAAAAGAAAAGAAACTACTATCATATACCAAAAGATTAAATAATTAGGATTATACAAATTCATGAAGGGACACATGCACAGTTTGCAAGAGATACTTTTAAAGTATTATTAGTCTATTTAGATGGGTGGGATGTGAAAGGGTAGGAAGCATCCCCCCAAGACTGTAAGACCATCCAACAAGCATAGTATTGCAGAATAGTCAACAGCAAACCTTAAAATTAGTGTCCCTGAATAATTTATTAAGAACTATGCTGCTCCTGTGAAAGCAAGATGATTCCAATTCTGTGTCATTTGGGCTCCTTTCCATGTTATGGGTATATGGCAAAACAGTTTTAATTAAAAATGAAGATCTTTAGACACATTAGCCTTGTCTCCTTTAAAGAGCTTTCAGAAGTGACCACTTTAAATCTGTCTTTAGACCTAATGTGCAGAGATATAATGCCTATATAAATCTGAGAACTATCTATCTCTCCACAAAAGCTGAAGAATTCAAAGCCAAAGAAAATAAGTATTGTCTGCTGCCTAAAATTAAGTAACATGGCCATATATTAACTTATCTGTATCATAAAATAAACTAATACTTCAAGAAATACAGACTTATAAAACTTTTAAGTTGAGAAAGACCTTAGAAATCACCTAGCTAAAATTCTTCCAGTAGTAGTAATTTCTTCTACAATCTAGACTTGTCCAGGGGCAAATCTGTCCTCATCTTGGGTAGGATTGCCTTTCACTGTGAAAGAGCATGAACTTCATTCATCTCATGCCACACTCACAGCCCCTCTCTGAGTTGCTATACCTCATGCCATGTGTGCCTAGAGAAACTAATTTTGCTAATCTGAACCCACCAGATTAGTATTCTAGCTATTAAATCTCCTAGCTGGACCAGAGACTGGTTGGTGTTCAACCACAGGAAGTTCATGAGCAATCAAACCTCTCTGGTGTGTCTTGTTCCTGAACTCTGTCCAACAGGGAAATTTCACATCTGATAGCAGAAAGCCTACTTTTGGAGGGGCAAGTGCTAGGCACACCCAGCAGACATAGCTGAGGAGAGCCTGGCAGTATCCACAGCAACACTGGGCTACTGTTTCATTTCTCCAGAACACTCCTCCTGGAAACACTGAGTTGAAGATGGCAGTAAGACAGCTGTGATGGCTCTCTGTTAACTTGACTTCTCCGAAATTCCTTATGCTAAACACTGATGGAAAAAGGTAATCTGTGTCTCTTCCTTGCAAAAACAGCCTAGCACTGTCACCATTCTTAGCTTGACTAGCTCTGTCTTCAACTTATATCCAGCCATCCAAGTTCTGCCCTCTGGAGCTCCAGCTATCACATGATAAGTCTAATGCATTTTCATTCAGCCCCTTCTTTCTCCATAAAATGATGGTCAATTCCATCAATGACTCTCTACCAACAAGGGGGTGAGCTAGTAAATCCATGTCCTTCCCAAAGCATCCCCATCTGAACATGGGTCTCCAGACATGGTATAAGCAGGATATGATTCATTAGTATTATCACCATCTTGTTCTGCTCACTAAATTCCATAAACATTTTTAGCAACTTTGTCACACTATCACAGCTTATCCTAAGCTTGTGGTCAATTAAGATAGCTGTGCTTTATATTTTTTTCCATGTAAAACTCTTTTAAGTCTATGCTTATATGATAAATTTTTTAAATCTAAACTCAGGTTTGTTCATTAGTTATACCACATTTATCTTTTACACTTCAGCTCTTTCATATCTTGGTTCTGTTATGCCTAATGGAAGATATTCCTCCTAGTTCATGGTCAAATATGAATTCAAACATGTTTGTTTTTTATCCAAGTTACTGATAAAAAATATGATCAAGGAAGGAACCCAGTGATATGACACCAAAAATCCTATCTAGTCCCCCTCCGAATTTGTTAGAGATCTTGGGATAAAAGTAGCTAAAGCAACTATAATTTTACCCACAAAAATAAACCCAGTATTCTTTTTTCTGTCTCCTACAACAACATAGAAAATGATTAACCACAAAGTATAGTCATGTATTCTTTTAAATAATACTTCAGGGTTCATTTCTAGAAGTTTAATAGAGCCTGGGTGGCCAAGTGGACAAAGTGTTTAATCACTTTTTAATAACTTTTACAGGCTCCTACTTTGATCAAATATAGTCATTTCCATCTTTTAATTTGTTCTGAATCAGCCATGAGAGCTATAATGTCCTTCAAGAATGAAAGGAAAGGATAGGAAAAAGGGAAAAGGGAAAAAGGAAAATAAAAAGGAAAAAGGAAAGGAAAGGTTAACCCACCAGGAATGAGATAACATGGAAGAACTGTACCATTTCTTAAACAAAAATTCTGTCTCCAGAGAACCTGTGAGGGAAGTTATATGCAAGTAAATACGGCAGAAAGAGAGAGGTAGGCCTAAATAAAGACATAAGAGAGTAAATCTGTCCACACCATAAATACCAAATACCGTATTTGACACTTTATCAGAACCCCAAAGGAAACTTGGCAAAGGTGCAGGCCTCCTTAAATATCTTGCACAGAAAAAAATAAGCATTTGTACTATCTCTATTTCCTAGTAACATATACCTGAGACTGTCACTTTGAAAGATGAATAAAAAATATATTAGGATGGGAAATAGCCATCACTCAATACCAATAATTTGGATAGATGAAATTCAATTTATCATAATTCTCTGAGAAAACAGAGACTAATACACATTTTCCTTTGGCTCAAACCATTTTTTACCCAAAATCACTAAGAGAGAAGTAATTTAATTTGAAAAGATCATCTATATTGATTGATCCAGGAGACCCTTGATACTTCCCAGAAGAGTAAGGCTGATGGAAAGAATGCATCACTGATATGAACCGGGAAACAAGTAGAAGATTTATAAAGAAAGTCTCAGTCACGCTTTACTTCACTTCTCAACTATGATCTGCATTATAATCAGAAATGAAAAGTAAAGCAGGGAGACAGTCCAAGATGGTAGCATAGGAAGACCCTGATCACCTCCACCCATGGATACCCTGAAACTGTACCTACATATAAAGCAATTCCTCTTGAAGAACTGACAGGTGACTGAAACAGCTTCTGCACAACAAAGGTGAAAGAGTGACAGCTTTCCCAGTAAGATTAGGAACAAGATAAAGATGGCCACTTTCACCAACACTTTTATTCAACATAGTCCTAGAAGTCCTAGCCACAGCAATTAGGCAAGAAAAAGAAATAATGACATCAATATTAGAAAGAAAAAAGTAAAACTATCACTATTTACAGATAACATGATACTACATATAAAAAAACTTAAAAGAGATCACCAAAAAGCTATTAGAACTAATACATAAATTTGGTAAAGCCTCAAGATACAAAATTAACATACAGAAATCAGCTGTGTTTCAAAGGGGAAAAGAGGGAAAGAGGGAGAGACAGAGACAGAGAGACTCTTAACCATAGAGAACAAACTGAGGGTGACAAGAGGGGAGAGGGGTGGTTAGTCGGGTTAAATATGTGATAAGCACTGGGTGATGTATGGAAGTGCTGAATTGCTATATTGTACACCTGAAACTAATATAACAGTCTTAAGTAAATGAATAAATAAATTGATTTAAAAAAATAAATTGGCTGTATTCCTATATGCTAGTAATGAGCTATCAGAAAGAGAAATTAAGCAAACAATCCCATTTACAATTGCATCAAAAAGAATAAAATACCCAGGAATAAATTCAACCAAGGAGGTAAAAGACCTATACTCTAAAGACTATAAGGAACTGATGAAAGAAACTGGGGAAGACAAAAATGGAAATATATCTCAATGTCATAGACTGGAAGAATTAATAACATTAAAATGTTCATACTATACAGAGCAATCTACTCATTCAATGCAATCTTCATCAAAATACCAATGACATTTTTTGCAAAACTAGAACAAAGAATCCCAAAATTTGAATGGAACCACAAAGGACCCCAAGTAGCCAAAGGAATTTTGAGGGAAAAATAACAAGCTGAAGGTCATGCTTCCAGACTTCAAATATACTGCAAAGCTATAATCATCAAAATAGAATGGTCCTGGTATAAAAACCGACATACAAAACAAAAGAAAGGAACAGAGAGCCCAGAAATCTCACACATATACAGTCAATTAATCTATGATAAAGGAGGCAAGATCATACAATGGGAAAAATATAATCTCTTCAATAAATGGTGCTGGAATAACTGGATAGCTACATTGAAAAGAATAAACTGAATCACCATCTTATACCATATATAAACATAAATTCAAAATGGATTGAAGACTTGACCCTAAGACCTGAAACCATCAAACTCCTGGAAGAAAACATAGATGATAAGCTCTTTGGCATCAAATATTATCATAGAATAGCCTCAACAAGAGCAGAAACTAAAATTAATAAATGGGTTTACATCAAACTAAAGTTTTTGCACAGCTAAGGAAACCATGAAGGAAATGAAAAGGCAACCTACTGAATGGGAAAAGATATTTGCAAATCAAATAACCAGTAACAAGTTAATATCCAAAATACATAAAGAACTTATACAACTTAGTATCAAAAAAATAACCTGATTTAAAAATGGGTAAAGGATTTTAATAGACAATTTTCCAAAGAAGACATACAGATGGCCAAGAAACACATGAAAAGATGTTAATATCCCTACTCGTCAGTGAAATGGATAAAAATCACAATGAGATATCACCTCACACCTGTCAAACTGGCTACCATGAAAAAACAAAAAATAACAAGTGTTAGCAAAGATGTGGAGAAAAAGGAACCCTAATGCACTGTTGGAGGGAATGTAAAATGGTACAGCCACTGTGCAAAACAGTGTGGCGGGTCCTCAAAAAATTTAAGAAAGAACTACCATATAATTCAGAAATTCCACTTCTGGGTATTTATCCAAAGAAAACAAAAACACCATTTCAAAGAGACACATGCACCCCTGTGTTCACTGTAGCATTATTTACAACAACCAAGTTACGGAAGCAACCTGTGTTCAGATGAATGGATAAAAAAGACATGGCATGTGTATATGGGTACATATGCATATACCTACACACACACACACACATACACACACAAATAGAATATTATTCAGCCATTTAAAAAAAGAATAAAATCTTGCCATTTGTAAAAAAAATGGATGGAACTATAGGACATTAAGTAAAATAAGTCAGACAAAGAAAGACAAATACCATATAATCTCATTTATATGTGAAGCCTAAAAACAAATGAACCAACAAGAGAAAACAGAAACAGACCTGATATAAGAAACAGAATGTTGATTACCAGACAGAAGAGAGGTTAAGGGCAGGCAAAACAGGTGACAGGGATTAAGAGGGACAAGCTTCCAGTTATAAAATACATAAGTCATGAGCATGTGATGTAATCATAGGGAATATAATCAAAATATTGTAATAACTTTGTATGGCAACAGATAAAAGCTAGCCTTATTCAGGGCATATAATTAAGAGATCTATAACTCTAATATTGATATTGATATGACTGATTGCCAGGCCCCAGGAAAGCCACTACTTTTTCATGAAAAAAAAAAGACCACATAACAAATGTAGGTCTATTAGAAAAAGTTAGTGGAGTATAGGAGAAGGAGCAGTGAATGCAAATTGGTAAAGAATCTGAAGCCAGAATATTTGAGCTCTTGTCCAGTTGTGACATTTCCTTATCTCTGAAATGGTGATAATTAAACATGACCCACAGAATTACCGCAAAAATCAAACACAACAATGCATGTAATAAGGCATATATATCAACAGCATACAAGCATTAAATATTTCTCCCAGTAGATATTAAACTCCTCAAAACCAGAACTAATCTTATCTTTTTTACACTTTGAACCTAGCATGATCTTAGGACTCATAGAAGACTATGATAAATGTTTTGGTAAGTAAATGAATGACCATCTAGAAACAACATACACACACACACCAGGACTGCTCTGACTACATGTATAGTTGGGCAAGATGAATTTCATAATATGCAAATGTCAGTTTAAAAAAAAGTTCATGCTGCTACAAACTTCCAGTTACAACATAAGTCATGGGATTACAATGTACAGCACAGTTAACAATACTGTACTGCATATTTGAAAGTTGCTAAGAGAGCAGATATTAAAAGTTTTCAACACAAGAAAAATTTATAACTATGTGTGATTATGCATGTTAACTAGAATTACTGTGGTATAACAAAAGAGTTCATGCTAAAATATAAGTGAATCAATTTTGTGTTTATAAATATGTTCACTGTATACATAAAATATACATACATATATACATGCCTTAATAGTTCAAATATCTTTTGTAAACAGAATACATAAGTGAACTGTGATTTGTTTAATGGACCTTATCACAGTCAAAGAACCTAAGATTCAATGGATTAAAAAATAAACTCCTCCTTGGAATGATTCTCTAACTTCAGACTGTTCACGGCAGTGTGTTGTTATTATGGCAAAATATTTGTTATATTACTCTTGTTGACATTACTCTTAAGCAACCTTTCAGAAGCAGTCTGAGTTTTATTTACAATAGTAAAAAACCTTACTATCAAATTGTAAAATTCTTACTATCAAATCACTTTTACAAGTTGATGGAGAAGGGCATACCGGGGACACCTAAAGCGGGGAGCACTGGGTGTGGGGAATGGGGAATGAATCTTGAAACACTGGAAAAAAAAAATTTAGTAACAATAAAAAAAAAAAAAAATCTAAAAAAAAAAAAAAAAAAAAAACTCGATGAAGTTAATTGAAAGAAGGTGAATTACCTGGGTCTGTAGAGGCAATAACACAGGTGTTTTGTTTGGACTCTTTTGGCCTGTAAGAATATTCTCATCCAAGGTTCAAAATACAGAACAGACGTGTAGGCTCTGAATGACCATCTCTCTGGAAAACTAGAATAGAAAATATCAGAGGGCACAGTGTTGGATCACTGTGGATCAGAAGGGCAAAACCAAGTCAAACAAACAAAATTATCCCCTGGCTTAAACATAGGAAAAAAAAACTTAGGTTCCCATGAATAAGAAACATTTCCATGAAGTGACTCTAGCAGAGAAATACAATAAAAATGTTTCATTTGCATTGGAAATTGTGAACAATAAATACAAAACTTTGTTCCGTAAGTGCAGTTAAGTATTAAGTATTTATGGCCAGCTGAGGGGAGAAGTCTGACAACGTGGTAAGTGAGAGGATAAAGGAGAAAAATAAAGGACAGAAAGGCAATAAAGTGGGAGCAGACACAACGTAAATAGCCTTATGAAGAAAGCTACCCTTGTAAAATTGCACGTTGCTGGGAAATCACTGTGTCACCACATACTAACTCCAGGGACCTTCTATATCAAAGTCCATTTATGAACTGTAAATCCTCTCCAATTAGATGAGAAATAAAGGTCAAAAACAAGCCCAGCTGTGCTGTGGAAGTAGCAATCTTTACCTGTTAGACCCCAGAAAAGGCTTCCAGAAAGGGCTACAAGGTCAAATAGAAAGCAGGGAGCCCTATGCTCTCCCCGCCATGTTGACAGTCCTACCCCAGTCTGAAAGGAGGCAGAGATGATGGAAAGGAAACAGAAAGCCTGTCTAAGGGGGACAGCTCAACCAAGTCACAGACCACTGCCAGTTACTCCATAAGAGAGAGAAGAGCTTCAAGGAATTTACCCAATTGACGATAAAGCCTGTAAGAAATCCAAGGATTTCCTGGTTGGTCGTAAGTTCCTTCAGGATTTCTTTTAATGGTTTAAAAAGAAATTCTTTTCAAGACTTGAGTAGAATTCCCCAATAAAAAATATATAGAAGCATCTAGTCCATGGCTATTATTCCATAAATACTAATGCCTCTTTAACATCGCCAGAGAGGCTAAACTACAGTGTATAGTACCACAACACTGTGGGTGACGGGAGCACACCAGAAGCTGTCCAATCAAGCAAATCCTCACCCGTTAGAAGAGAAAGGCAAGAACGCCGGGGAGGCTCAGTTGTTTAAGCAACTGCCTTCAGCTCAGGTCCTGATCCTGGAGTCCCAGGATCAGTCCCTCATCAGGCTCCCAGCTCAGCGGGGAGTTTGCTTCTCCCTCTGACCCTCCCCCATCTCATGTTCTCTCTCTCTCTCTCTCACTCACTTGCAAATAAATAAAATCTTAAAGAGAGAGAAAGAAAGGAAAGAAAAAAAAGAAGTCACCTGGGGACATTATAAATATTCCAAGGACTTCAAATCCTTTCTGGATTTCTTGATTAAAAATTACCGTTAGAGCCAGTAGCTTTCTTTGACTCACTTAAAAGCTAAGTGTTTCTGCCGTTTGAAAGTAAAAGTCAAAAGTAACTGAGAGCCAAATTTGAGAATTTGAGAAATAATGAGAGATCTAACTGGGTTAGAAGAGTTTGGGTTTAAAAAAATACTAGACAAAAACAAAATAAGGAAACTGGTACTTCTACCATTTGATTGCTTACTTCTTGTCCTCATCCAATAAATATCTCTAGGTAAACAGTTGTAGCAGGTGTGTTGGTGAGCCTCAAGACCTACCCTATTTTAGGAAATTCACTGGATGGGCTCATGGGATTTAGCACAGAGTTGTACTTATGTCTTGAGTTTTATCACAGCAATGCAGTAAGGATATACAGTGGATCATAACAGGGAAAGATAGGTGGGGTCTGGAGGAATATGACTGCAGCTTTCTTATGTTTTCTCCCTCTCCTGATGGGTCAGGGAGCATTCTTCCCCCACCTGTGAAAATACAGCAACACGTTGTGTGATATTTCTGCCTAGGGAAGGCCATTAGAGACAGCACTGAAGAATTTCACTGGGAGTTGGTCTGCTAGCCTGTACCAAAATTCCAGGATAAACCGTATTATTTGCATAATTTCTTTTTTTTTATTTATTTGACAGAGAGAAACAGCCAGAGAGGGAACACAAGCAGGGGGAGTGAGAGAGGGAGAAGCAGACTTCCCACCGAGCAGGGAGCCGGATGTGGGGCTCCATCTCCAGGATCGTGACCTGAGCCAAAGGCAGTCGCTTAACCAACTGAGCCACCCAGGCGCCCTGCATAATTTCTATATAGAGAACCAACCTTATGTTTTAGGTTAAGTTTCTATCAGGATGGGAGACTTGACCAGCCAAGGGCCAACCTTGAAAGCAAGACTTTCTATGGACAAAAGCCTTCCGCGTTAACCCTCTTCTATACATGTGCCACTTTCAAAAGTACCTAATTATTTGTAACAAACAGATTGGCAATAGTTCTTATGGTATTGTGATGTCTGTGATAGAAAGACGAAGATGGCTAAATATAAAAGCTACATATGAAACAGGCAACCCAAAAATAACTTTTGAACTTCTTCACATTATGTATAAGGTCGTTCATGATCTGGGCACCATTTAACTCTCCAGCCCCATCATTTGCCAGCTGTAGTCAGTATAGGCATTGAGGACCATACCCAGGTCTCCAGTATATGCTTTCTTATACACAGGTCTTAACACATTCAATTCCTTGGACATTTCTGGTTAGTGCCTTTGCCCCTTCCCAATGCAACTTGAGATCTCCTGTTCTCCTGAAGCCTTCCCCTTCCTCAAGATTGGGTGAATTGAGTAGCTCTGGTGCTCCCCTTCTTCTGCTATGCCTCCCCATCACAGCACTTGCCTCAGTGGTCAGTGTCTTTATTTATCTGTACCCCCTTCATACTGTAAGCCCCATGAGGTTAACATACTCATCAAGAAATATTTGTTGAATCAATGATAATTATTCAGGACTTCCTTGGCTTAATTTAGAATGAACAACAGGGGGCTCCCTTTACAAGAAAGACTTTTTAATGACTGATCATCTTCAATGATGATGCTATCAATCTTTATAAATAAAGGTATTCAATTGGGAAACTGAAATGCAAATGTATTAAGTTATCTTCAAAAGATGTAAGAAAAATATACTGTTATTCCCCATCCACTAGGAACTATTTCACATATTTTTTTCAAGAAGTGTTCTCTTGTTTACTATTACATGTCTTTCTTTTCTGTCCTGAACTTTGCCAAAAGTACTCATATCTCTATCTTTGTGTGTGTGTGTTTGTGTGTGTGTGTCTCGTTTTCTTTTTAACTGGCTATAATAAACTAAAGAAAGGAAGAGAGAGTGCCTCCTAACATACACACACACACCCCCACATTACAGATATGGGGATAGAAGAGTGTTCTAAGTCAGAAACTGGCTTGAAAGTTTGTGGAATATAATAGCACATGGAGCAGCTTATGTGTTTGTCTCCAGTTCAGCATTTGGGTAATCTTTTTTTTTTTTTTAAGATTTTCTTTATTTGACAGAGAGAAACACAACTAGAGAGGGAACACAAGTAGGGGGAGTGAGAGAGGGAGAAGCAGGCTTCCTGCCAAGCAGGGAGCCCGATGCGGGGCTTGAACCTGGGACTCCGAGATCATGACCTGAGCCAAAGGCAGAGAGCCACCCAGATGCCCCAACATTTGATATTCTTATAAAATCTCTAATTCAGCCTGCAGCTGTGTCTGTGGCCTTAAGTGTGGCCTCTTTCTTCTCCCAATCTAGGCACGTCAGTCTACTGCTGTTCTAAGTATTTCTCCATACGAGACATATTACGGCTAGATCAAAGTGGTCACTGAACTGTTAAAGACAGGAGAGGGGCCAGAAGGAGAGGTCTTGTGGCCAGTGTCATATCTCCTTTATGTACCAATTCTTTATGGCTATGATTCTCTATGGCTGGAGTTTGAGAATGTAAACTTTTTCAAGCTACCCAGGTGATATCCTTTAACTCTTCCAGTTTTGAGAACCACTCCTTGGTAGACCTGCTGGACAGGGCAGTAGGTAAGAAAAACTACCTGAAAGAGAGAAACAGGTGTTGGGATGCAGGACACCTTCTACATTTATCCACAACAGGTACACAGACAACAGACTCCCACTGAACTGCCCCTGTAAGGTCCACAGTTGAGAAAAAGACTCTAAACTCGAGGCATTAAATTGGATTCCCTTTGGAATATCTCAAAAGTACCATATTTTTATTCATGAAAATACCGTGTATTATAACCAAAATTGTTTTCTAAATTTATTGCTAAAAGTCCCTACAAAATCTCTGAGGAGTTCTTACAGTTGAAATTAACAAGGCCTATATAATCTTGAATATAAAGAAGTGCATAAAGATTTTTAACAGTTTAAATTCTGAACTATGAAGGGGCTAACCAAATTTAATCTTAGGGTAGATTATACCTAAGAGAAATGTCAACTCAGAGAGAGGTAATTTAAAAGAACAGTTATAAGTTATGCAAAGTAATGAAAGTGCTTCTGTCATACTCATGGTATAGCAAGCAGCACATGACAATGTGAAGCTGTAACTTCTGATGTGTTCCCAGCCAGCTCAGTTAAGACATAAACTAGAGACATTATGGAATGCTGCCCAATGACTGTCAATTTAGGAATACACAGTCAAAGTGCCATCTAATTTCAAAACATTACTTAGCACAAAATTTCAACTCCATTATTCCATATTATATCAGCACTCTCAGAGCTGTTTTTTAAGATGGGTTCTCTTGGCTGCCTGAGATCCTAAGCCATGATGGATTCCAAGGGTATGACAGGCCCCTTCTATGACCGCCAATTCCACGACGTGCCTTTTTTATGAGAGTCTGCTTTCTTGCATTTTCTTATAAAGTTGAATACGTAAAATATTTATAACGTAAAAAGGACAAATCATGGGACACCTGGGTGGCTCAGTCATTAAGCGTCTGCCTTTGGCTCAAGTCATGATCCCGGAGTCCCAGGACTGAGTCCCACATTGGGCTCCCTGCTTGGCAGGAAACCTGCTTCTCCCTCTCTCACTCCCCCTGCTTGTGTTCCATCTCTAGCTGCATTTCTCTCTGTCAAATTTCTAAAATCTTAAAAAAAAAAAAAAAAACAAATCACAAAAGCAACACGGCACAGGGAAATCACATGCACAATAGAACAGGTACAATGCTCACATGGTCTCAACACCAAAAAAGGGAATCAGGAAAAATGTTACAGGAGTGTTCAAGTCTTCACCATATGGAACCAAAAAGAGATTTCAAAGGTAATAGAACCACTTTACAAAATTTCCTAAAACTCCCTCTCCCCCTCTTGAAGATTCCCAATGATCTTAAGGATACAGAACAGAAGCCACTACTAAGAGTGCCAGTGTCTTCCAATGAAAGTATCTACATATTCTTAGAAAACTGAATAAACATTGGCATTCAATTCAGTTTCTTGCTTGCTATGTATCAGACACTGTTTTAGTTTCCAGAGAACTATGACAGTAAGTGCTAGAAAGTGCTGTAGGGAAAAGCAGAATGGAGGGAACTAAAATGCACTCAGAATTTCCATATGTCATGTACTATGACTATTCTCGTTCTGCAGCATTCATACTAAGTAGATGATGTTACATACAGCCTCTTCTTCTAGAAGATAACACTGAAGTTCAGAGAGTACAGATAACTTATCACCAGAATGAAAGCTCTCCCCACAGCATTCAAGCCATGTGGGGACAGAGATATTTGTGTTTTGCTACCTCATGTATCCCCAGCTCCTAAAACAGGACCTGACAGTAAGTATCCACTAAAGGAGTGAATGTAAAATAGATCCATCCATAGTCAGACAGCTACTCAGGGGAAAGAACCAGGAGTTGAGACCCATTCCAAGCACCTACAGAGTCCATTCTTTCTATAATGCACTGCCTGCCTCCAGGGATGACTGGTCTGAAGCAACAGGACTTGGAATGGGAGTCAGAAGTTGGACTGGGTAGCCTCACCCCCCATGGGCCCTGCCTGCCTGAACCCTGATCCTTCAACTTAATCCACAGAGCTTGACTCAAAGTTCTGATGTCTATGTTTTCTAATTCTGTATGTACCTTACTATACACAGAAAAAGTTAATATGGCAACAGACTGCAAATGCCCCCCCCCGCCATACCCACCATCTTTAATTAACCCTCATGTCTCTGCTGACATACCATGCTCCCAGGTAAAGACTATTTTTTTTAAAAATAAGACATGTTAGTAACTATGCACACATATTCGTCTCCTGCTGAAACCCAAGGAATAATAGTAAGGAGGCCCATGCACCGAAAGAGGAACAAAAGAATAAAGGAAGTGAGAGAGATAACAGAGGACAGTATCATGCAGGATGCTCAGAACATGATGAAGACTTTCGCTCTTCCTCTGAGTGTAATGGGAAGTCACTGTGGCATCTTGTATAGAGAGTTTTTAAAAGACTACTCCGGCTGCTACAGAGAGGCAAGGGTGACAGGGTTTTCACAGGGTGAAGGGTGGAAGCAGAGAGACCTGTGGCTCGGTGGGAGGCTCTCTGTAACTCCAGGGAGACATGACGGTGGCCTAGATGAGATCCAGGAGTAGAGAAGGTGATAGATGGTTGGGCTGGATCTAGTTGAAGTCAGAGCTAATGTGAAATAAGCAAGTTAGAAGTGTCCTCCAAGCGGTGCCTGGTTCGTTCAGTCGTTAAGCATCTGCCTTCAGCTCAGGTCATGTTCCCGGAGTCCTGGGATTGAGCCCGGCATCTGGCTCCCTGCTCAGTGGGAAGCCTGCTTCTCCCTCTCTCACTCCCCCTGTCTGTATTCCCTCTCTAGCTGTGTTTCTTTCTATCAAATAAATAAATAAAATCTTAAAAAAAAAAAAAGTGTCCTCCAAAAAATGAAAGAAGACAAAGCCAGAGAGGGAGACAAACTGTAACAGACTCTTAATATCAGAAAACAAACTGAGGGTTCCTGGAGGGGAGGAGGATGGGAGGGATGGGGTGGCTGGGTGATGGACTTTGGGGAGAGTATGTGCTATGGTGAGCACTGTGAAATGTGTAAGACTGATGAATCACAGACCTGCACCCCTCAAATAATATATTATATATGAAGAAGAAGAAAGGAAGGAGAAGGAAGGAGAAGGAAGGAGAAGGAGAAGGAGAAGGAGAAGGAGAAGGAGAAGGAGAAGGAGAAGAAGAAGAAGAAGAAGAAGAAGAAGAAGAAGAAGAAGAAGAAGTAGTAGTCCTCCAAGAATCCTCAGGACAAGTATCCTGAGTAAGAATGTTTTAAAGTCAAAACCCTCAGAAAGACACATTGTGGAATTTTATTTAAAATTAAGAGACCTCTTAAAAGCTACCCAAGGGGGAAAATCAGTAATTTATAAAAATTTAGTAATCACATCTGGGTCAGACTTCTCATTAACAACATTAATTGAAGAAGTCATATGAGCAATAAGTCCTGAGGGACTTTTTTTTTTAAATGGGCTCCACACCCAGCGTGGATCCCAATCCATGGCTTGAACTCACAACTCTGAGATTAAGACCTGAGCTGAGATCAAGAGTCAGACGCTTAACTTATTGAGCCACCCAGGCACCCTTGGGAAACTATTTTTGTATCAAAGTCTCTTCATTCATTTAAACAAATATTGAGGAGGAAAGAAAAAAATAAAGACAGTCTTAAGGATTCAGGGCTTTCAAAAATTTACCTCAAATGGACTTTGAAATAATTATTTGAGGATATAATCCAGCAAATGAACTGATGAGTAAATGAAAGAGATATAGATGGCGTGGTAAGCAAAGAAAAATATTAAATCTTACAATTTAGTCTAAATAACTATGCAAGGTGTGGTGTAATACTGTAAAATGTTATAAGTAAGTCCAAAAAGAATATTCAGAAAAGGTGGAACTGATATGGAAGAGAAATAAAGCATATTAAGGCCTTGACTTATTTTTGAGATGAGATTTATATTAACTCCACACTTTGATAAGAAAACTAGGTTTAGATTTGTTTATTTAAAATGTAAAGGTGGGGTGCCACCTGGGTGGCTCAGTGGTTAAGCCTTTGCCTTCAGCTCAGGTCATGATCCTGGAGTCTGGAGATCGAGCCCCGCATCGGGCTCCCTGCTCAGCGGGAAGCCTGCTTCTCCTTCTCTCACTCCCACTGCTTGTGTTCCCTCTCTGTGTTTCTCTCTGTCAAATAAATAAATTTTTTTTAAAAAATAAATAAATAAATAATAAAATAAAATAATAAAATAAAATGAAAAATAAAATAAAATAATAAAATAAAATAAATAAAATAAAATGTAAAGGTAATTCACTGTGACAAACAGAATGGAACAGATAATTTCCAAACTATTGGAATTGAAAAAAAAATGAATCTTCCTACTTGGCCAAAAGAATCACAAGTCAACCAATCTCACAAAGCGGGGGGGGGGGGGGGAATAAGGCCAAACAAAATTAAACATACCCAAGTACAAACCAATGACAATCGAAGAAGCAAATTAAATATAAAACATAAAATGAGAAGGCAGAAAAATTCCAGTCGTAGCACATGTCACAATAAGTGTAAACTAGATAAATTTCTTATTAAAATATAGAAGAAGACTGAGTGACAAATCTAGTTATATGCCATTTATAAGAGACAAATTGAAAATTAAACAACACCTTTGAGAATAAAGCAGTGGAAAATATATGGTGAGATAAGTTAATCAAAATAAAACAGGCTAGGAGAAACAAAGTTATTAGAGAGCATTAACTAGAACATTAAGGGGTATTTTATATTAATAAAGTTTCACTTAAAATGTATATCTGCCATAAATCTAATGACTCAGGAACATACACAGCAAAAATTAGAAGAAATAAAGAAATATGGACAAAACCATAGGCACTGTAAGACTCATACTACTCTCAGAAATTGAGGGATTAAGGGAGAAAAAGAAATGGAAGATCTGAATAACTTAGTTAAACACATGATGTTACAGAATCTGTCCTTTTCAGAGTTTTATAATTTTTCCAGTGTTTAAAACATTAGGCCAAATTTCAAAGAGCAGATATAATGCAAACTACATTCTCTGATCACCATATAATAAAATCAGAACAATAAAAGGATATTTGACACCATCCCCCCAAAAACCTATGTACTTGTTCATTTTTTAAATACTTTCTAAAAGTAATTCCTGAGCTAAAGAGAAAAATCAAAATGTAATTTATAAACTATTTAGAAATAAGCAATAATGAATAAAGCTTATAAAAGAAAAAAGGGGGTGCTGGTACATTCAGTTGGGCATTCGATGCTTGTGGTTTCTGCTCAGGTCATAATCTCAGGGACATGGAATAGAACTCCTCATTGGTCTTCACACTCAGTGGGACATCTGTTTCTCTCCTTCTGCCCCTCCCCCCCCCAAATAAATAAATGAATCATTAAAAAAAAAGAATCAATAATGATAGTTCTACTTTTAAAACCTGTAGAATAGGGCCATGATGCAGGGGGTAGGGCTGGGAGGATGCATAAAAGCCTCAGTTATTTATGGTAGAAAATGAATTGAAAGTAAAAAATAAAAGATACACCTCAAGGAAGCAGAAGTAAAATAAAACAAATCCAAAGAATGTAGGAGAAAATAAATAAATACATAATTAATATAAACCTAGCAGACTTATAAGAATCAGAAATTATTTTGTTTATAAAGACAGTTTTTGAAACAACTAAATTTTTCTGACCAAGAAAAAGATGGCATAAAATGCAATAAAAGTAGTAAAAGTGGACACCACTATACGATTGGGGAAAACAGAAATTTTATAAGAATATTTTATATAGGGTGTCTGGGTGGCTCAGCTGGTAAAAAGTCTGCCTTTGCCTTCCATCATGATCCCAGGGTAGAGACACACATCAGGCTCCCTGCTCAGCTGGGAGCCTGCTTTGCCCTCTCATTCTTCTCCTCTCCCTGTTTGTGCTCTCTCACTCCCTCTCTCAAATAAATACATAAAATCTTAAAAAAAAAAAAAAAGAGAGAATATGTTATGTAAAACTCCTCACCAACAAATTGGCAAATCTAAATAAAATATTTTTATTAGAAATTATAAATGACAAATTTGACCCAAGAATTTAAAAATCTGAGTAGATTAAGTTATAGCACAATTCAAAAGTAATGAGAATAAAAACAAAAACAAAAACCAGTGATAAGACATCTTTTTCAGAGAATTTCTACCAAATCTATAGGCAAACAAAAGACTCATATTACATAAACTCTCCCAAATCAACAAAAGAGGTGAAAAACTTCTCAACTCATTTTTCCATAATCTATATAAGGTAAGGAAAATAAAAGCATAATTATAGCCCAGTAATTAAAAAATCATAATTATAGCCCAGTCTCATGTGTAAGCATAAGGGCAAAAAAATATTAAATAAAATACTAGTGAAATTAACACAGTGAACTAGTTGGGTTTATTTGAGGAATGAAAGAATGATAGTTCAATATCACAAACTTTACTAGAATAATATACTACTTTAACAGATTGAAAGAGAAAAATAGAACTAAATCACTTCAACAGACATCAAAACGCACTGACAAAAACTTATCACCAATTTCCTGATGTGAAAAATAAATAAAAGTCACTCAATAAACTAGAAATAAAAGGACTTCCTAAGTTTGACAAAAGGCACTGATTAAAAGGAATAACTAGAGCAAATATCACCCCAATGGCCAAAGTTAAAAGAATTCCATTAAGACAGAATCAAACCAAAAATCACGTCTGTTATTACCACTCTTACTTAACTAGTTAGTTAAAATAAGAAAACAGATGAGTACTAGAAATGAAAACACAAAACCATCACTATCTGCAAATAAAGACTAAATAGAAAATCTAGCTGAAAACTCAGAATAAAAGAATTCAGTAAATGGCGAGATATAAAATCAACAGTTTTTGACTGGTCAGTGGTTTGGGGATGCCTGGGTGGCTCAACTGGTTACGCCTCTGAGTCCTGATTTTGGCTTAGGTTATGACCTCAGGGTCATGGGATAGAGTGGAGTCTGCTTTAGAAACTCTCTCCCTCTCCCTCTGGTCCCTCCCTTCACCAAAATAAATAAACAAATTTTTAAAAGTCAGTGGTTTTCCTTTCTCCATATTAACAAATAAATAATTAGAAAAAGCATTAGATAAAAGATCCTATTTGAATGCCAAGAAGTGTCATAAGACCTATGAACCTAATAAGAAATGTACAAGACCTATATGAAGATATAATAATACCCAACAGTTACTGAGTATGAACTCTGTGCCAGGTATTGGTCTAAGCACTTTTCAGCTCATACATCATGTAAGCTTCACAATAACCCTGTGATATACTATTAACACTACTGCTATTATTATTGCCATTTTTGGATGAGTAAATTGAGGCTCTGTAAGGTTAACTACCTTCCCCATATTAACACAGCTTACTGAACTCATACAGTCCAACTACCAAAGCCTTGTTCTTAACTACTATGATATATACGATAATATAAAACTCCATTTAACTATATAAAAAACTGAAATAAGAACCAAAACATAAGTATGTCAGTTCTTCTCCCAATTAATCCATAAATTCAATGGGCTCCCAATCAAAATCCCAAGAGCATTTTTTTGTAATAAAACTTGAAAAGCTGATTTTGAAATTCGTAGGGAAAAGAACATCTGCAAGGACAATCATAGTATTTTTTAAAAAGGACAGTGAAGGAGTACTTGCCCTACCAAATAGCAAAACACATTATAAAGGCAATAGCAATTAAAAAGTTCTGATTAAGCGAGAAAAAAAATATATGAAAAGAAATAGGCCATCTAGAAACAGATCCATATATGATGAGAATTTAGCTTATATTAGTGATGTGTTTCAAATAAGCAGGAAAGGCTGAACTATTCTTAAAATGCTATATCCATAAGAAAATATTATCTGTCCTCCCCCATGTACATACCATGTTCAAAAGAACAAATTCCAGATAGATTAAAAAGCTATAGACATAAACTATAAATATTAATAGAAATAATAAAATATATTTGGTTAAGGAACACCTGAGTTTAGAAATGCAAAAGAAACTTATAAAGAAAAATATTTCAGATTTGACCTCAAAATATCGAAAATTGCTATTAGACAAAGGACAATACTAACAATGTTAAAAATCAAGTGGGGAAAGAGGAGGGAGGTTATATGTGGCTATAAAAGGCAACAGGAAGGAGACACCTGGGTGGCTCAATCAGTTAAGCGTCTGCCTTCAGCTCAAGCCATGATCTCAGGGTCCTGGGATCGAGCCCCATATTGAGCCCCATGTTGGGCTCCCTGCTCAGTGGGAAGTCTGCTTCTCCCTTTCCCTCTGCTGCTCCTCCTGCTTGTGCTCTTTTGCTCTCACGCATGCTATTTCTCTAATAAATGAATAAGATCCTAAAAAAAAAAAAAAAGAACAGGAAGCATCCTTGTGGTGATGTATTGGTGGATTTGTGCCAGGCTAGGTTGACTGAGTCAATGTCAAAGTCCTGGTTGTGATACTGTACTACCAGTTTAGCAAAGAACAGCAATGGAGCACCTGAGCAAAGGGTACACAGGCTTTCGGTGTATTATTCCTTGTAACTGCTAATGAGTCTACAATTACCTAATTGTATTTTAATTTAAAAAAGATCAAGTGTGGAGGGAAGAGGACTGGGTGGCTGTCAGTTAAGTGGCCAACTCTTGGTTTCAGCTCAAATCATGATCTTGGAGTCCTAGGATCAAACCCCACATCAGGCTCCTCACACAGTGAAGAGTCTGTTTGAGATTCTCTGTCCTTCTCCCTCCACGCCCCCTTGCTGTTTGCTTGCTCTCTTTTTCTCTCTCAAACAGATAAAATCTTAAAAAAAAAAAAAAAAAAAGATCAGCATTGTTAAAATAATGAAAAAGTGAAGTCAACCTAAGTTCCCATTATCAGGAAGGGAGTAAGTGGTGTACAATCTGTCAATGTAAAATAACTGTATATCATGTAAAAACTGTTATACACTAATGTACAGTAATTTATTACTTTATAGACATTTTAAAAACTGAGGACTACAATTATCCAATAAAAGAAACCAGAATTCCTGGGCACCTGGGTGGCTCAGTGGGTTAAAGCCTCTGCCTTCAACTCAGGTCATGATCTCAGGGTCCTGGGGTCGAGGCCCACATAAGGCTCTCTGCTCAGCGGGGAGCCTGCTTCTTCCTCTCTCTCTGCCTGCATCTCTGTGTACTTGTGATCTCTCTCTGTCGAATAAATAAATAAATAAAATCTTTAAAAAGGGGGGGGGGGTGCCTGGGTGGCTCAGACGGTTAAAGCCTCTGCCTTCAGCTCAGGTCATGATCTCAGGGTTCTAGGATCGAGCCCCATATCGGGCTCTCTGCTCAGCGGTGAGCCTGCTTCCCCCTCTTTCTCTGCCTGCCTCTCTGCCTATTTGTGATACCTCTGTCAAATAAATAAAATCTTTAAAAAAAAACAACAACTAGGATTCCTTGGAGAAATGGCTGACTGCATTACAGCAACAGAGGTAGTATATATATGGAACATCTTATGATTCCAAAATATGTTTTAAAATGATATGTCAAAAGAACACAAAAGCCAGCTTGAACCACATGTAGAAGAATGAAATTGGACCATTTCCTTATATTATACACAAAAATAGACTCAAAATGGATGAAAGACCTACATGTGAGATAGGAATCCATCCAAATCCCAGAGGAACACATAGGCAGCAACCTCTGTGACCTCAGCTGCAGCAACTTCTTGCTAGACACATCTCCAAAGGCAAGAAAAACAAAGGCAGAAATGAACTACTGAGACTTCATCAAGATAAAAAGCAACCAACAGAATGGGAAAAGATATCTGCAAATGACATATCAGATAAAGGGCTAAAATCCAAGATCTATAAAGAACCTACCAAACTCAATACCCAAAGAACAAATAATCCAACCAAGAAATGGGCAGAAGACATGAACAGACATGTCTGCAAAGAAAACATCCAAATGACTAACAGACACATGAAAAAGTGCTCATCATCACTCAGCATCAGGGAAATTCAAATCAAAATCACAGTGAGATACCATGTCTCACCAGTCAGAATGTCTAAAATTAACAAGTCAGGAAATGACAGATGTTGGCAAGGATGCAGAGAAAGGGGAACCCTCCTACACTGTTGGTAGGACTGCGGGTTGGTGCAGCCACTCTGGAAAAGAGTATGGAGATTCCTCAAAAAGTTGAAAATAGAGCTACTCTATGACCCAGCAACTACACTACTAGGGATTTACCCCAAAGATACAAATTTAGTGACCTGAAGGGGTACGTGCACCCAATGTTTATAGCAGCAATGTCCACAATAGCCAAACTATGGAAAGAACCCATATGTCCATCAACAGATGAATGGGTAAAGAAGATGTGGTGTATATATACAATGGAATACTACTCACCCAACAAAAAAATGAAATATTTCCATTTGTATCAACATGGATGGAACTAGAGGGTATTATGCTAAATGAAATAAGTCAAGCAGAGAAAAACAATTATCATATGACCTCACTGATATGTAGAATTTAAGAAACAAAACAGAAGATCACAGGAGGAGAGAGGAAAAAATAAAACAAAACAAAATCAGAGAGGGAGATAAACCATAAGAGACTCTTAATCATAGGAAACAAACAGGGTTGCTGAAGGCAAGGCAGGTAGAGGGACAGGGTAACTGGGTGATGGACATTAAGGAGGGTACATGATGTGATGAGCACTGGGTATTATAGAAGACTGATGAATCACTGACCTTTACCTCTGAAATTAATAATGCACCATATGTTAATTAATTGGATTTACATTTAAAAAAATAAAAATAAAGCCCACTTGAACAGGCTCTCATGAGCCAAAGCTCAGACAACTTTAGCCAGAAAATATGGATAGTGACAGATTATTATCCTGAAAAGTAAAAGGAATGCAAGGCTCTACCATGCACAAAGAGAAGAAGAGGGAGAGGAAGAATTATAGAGCAAGTGTGAGAATATCAACGTTTGGGTAATCCAAGAGAAAGGTATATTGGAATTCTTTGTATTATTTTGGCAACCCTGTTGAAAAGTCTAAATTACGTCAAATGAAAAAACTAAGAAAAAAAAGTATGATTTTAATATAAACTGACAAATACTGAAAAATCTAGACAACATATTTAAAAACCTAAGTTGCAGAATGATTTCTATAGTAGAAGAGAGACTGGGGGAGGGAAGCTGGGGTAGAGAATAAGAAAGCACTATTATACTAATTGAGGTATTTATGCACGTTTGAGTAGTTTTCAATCAACTCATATTTGTATACTACTTGAGGCCCACTCCATCTCTGCCCCAAAGAATTACTGTCCCTGGAGCAGGTGCTGGACCACCAGGTAGACCACAACAAACAGTGAGAGACAGGACAGCATAAAGAAAACTAACACTGAGATCCAGGACTTGGTGGCATATCTTACCCGAAATTTCAAGATCTCAATTTTGAAATTATAATTCCATACATATCCACATAAAGAATTCTACGTCCTATGAATGAAATTTAAAACATCTGCATGATAGAGTAATTTATCTATACAGACTCTCTGCATACAGAATACAGAAGTAGAATTACAACCCTGTCGATTCTGCTGACGCCAATTGATACTAACCACACGTGAGACAAGGTCCGTCCATGGCCTCTTCAGACCGTCCCCTCTACCACCTGTCACACCCATCTGCTTAGTTCTACTGAATTCAACGTATAGAGGACCTCTGCAAAACACTCTCATTTTAATCATCTATGTAATTGTAACTAAAGGTTACCAACAGCCAGCAGAGAACAAGTTAACCTCACTTTGTTTTGACTATCTCAAAGGAAAAAAAAAACACAACAAAACTTGGTGGGGGTAGAATGTGCAAAAGTTTGAGATGTGGGACTTGGTCCAGAGTTCCAAAAATTACTACAACATAAATTAACATTGTCTAAGCCAGCTCTGAAGAAACCTGTTATTTCTGGTCATTAGCTCACTATTATTTTCATTCATATTCCATACTCTCAGCCCTTCCCCTAACTCTTTGTTCCAAAGTCTTAACTTTCTTTTGAGTTCTTACAAAGTTATTTTTCATACTGTCATCTTCCCTTTTAGGGCACTTTGCCTAAACTTAACAAGGCAGATTCTTTCCCAGCAGATATAACCCACTTTCTGCATGTCACCCTACAACTCCACATGCCACATTCACAGATTCAAATTCTGATTTAATATATCACACATTAAATGCAAACTTCTGCCTCATCTGATTCTGAATTTCTGAGATGACTTTCTATCTACATATTTTTTTAGGAGACAACAGGTTGTCTTTAGACTGGTATTACCAAAACACGTCAGTGCCTGTGTACTTGAACATCGCTCCTAATGAAATTTTCATGAGGTCATGGTCATCTTGCAACAAGGCCCTGCTGATGGTTGGATTATAGTTGCAGAGCCTCAGCCCAAAGCTCATCCCAAAACAGATAAAGGGTTTTGATTGCAAAGTTTAAAACTGACACCAAATATTCACAAGAACTATAAGAAAATCCAGATACTTTGGCTCAGTAGCACCCTTCTTGTTTACTTGTCTTTAAAAAAAAAAAAATCAAGGGTGCTGGGGTGGCTCAGTCGTAAGCATCTGCCTTTGGTCATGACCCCAGGGTCCTGGAATTGAACCTGCATCAGACTCCCTGCCAGCGGGGTGTCTGGTTCTCCCTCTCCCTCTGCTCCTCCCCCCCCGTTCATGCACACATACACTCTCTCTCTCAAATAAAGGAATAAAATCTTTTAAAAAATTTCAGAAGAATAAAAAAAATCCATCTGTATGAAATGTTTCTTTCAATATTATGTATAAATAATGTGAAACACTGGGACCCATACTACTATCCAAAAATAAAGAAATCACTACAGAAACTAGGATGAATCAATTTGATGGGCTATTGTAAAACCACTTATCAAAAATCATTATGAAATGAGACTTACCAAGACTACATAATAACTTAAAGTCCAGAATCAAATCGTAAATGAAAAAAAATGTGAAATCATACTTAAAAAAACACTAGAACTGAATAACAAAAATTAATAATCAATTATGATAAATTCTTTTCTTTAAAATTTTTAAAAAATACTATCTCACTTTTGATTTTATAATAAAACTGAGAGAAAAACATGTCAGAAAAAATCCTGAAAGCATGAATTTTCCTATTTCTCTGAAGAAAATTAAATTATTTTCAGAATCAGCAGGACCAAACAAACCATCTAAGACCAAAGGTGGACACTGCATAGTTCCAAGATTTGAAACTTGTTTTGAACAGATGAAGAATGATGCCCAGTGGCTTTAAGGGAACACCATAACAAGGAAAAGAAATGGCAAAGGAGCTGTTACATTACTAAACCACTTGTTCTCAAAACCAAGATTATATAAACTGTAATTGATTATAAGTTCAAATATCAGAAGTCATAAATGGAAGCAGAGTCAGAAAAAGATTCATCTTTGACTATTCTTTCATCTACAATAGTTAACATTTTTCTGGTCCCTTAATGAAGAGGAATTGGGTGTTAATGTCAGAGACCACTGACTTTTCAGAGGGGAAAACTATATACATCATTCCTCCCCAGGAGGTGGTACTCCTGTCCCTTCTCTGGCACTATTGTGAGACTCATATCAGAAGCCATGAAATGTACAGATAGCACCCTTGGTAGAGAAATGATGTCTCCTATTCACAACAATCCAACCTCATAAAAATCTCCCCACCCTGTCCTTAAAAGGCCTTTCTTATGATTAAACTGCAAAAAATGTTGTGGAAAAATCAAAGAAACAAACAAAAAAATCCAATGTGGTCAATATTCCAAAATTAAACTGTACATGTCCTGGGTCTGCTCCATTTTCTTCATTTTGTGATTAACTGCTTAAATGGCTTAAGAAGCTTCTGACTTCATTAAACAATCTGGAAACAGTAAGAACTTTCTCCCCAAAGAAATTAGCTGTCAAATTATCCCTCTAATAATGTGTTTGTTTTCTGATGCTAGTGCTGAAATGCCAAGGCACGCTGACAGATAACTGTTTGAGAATTTGGGCTCAGAGCTTTTAAATAGCAAGAGATATTGGTTTTGGAAGCAGCTGTTAGACAGAAGGGCAGGGCCAGGGGGAAGAGGGAGGTGGTAATGGAGGTACCGGTAACAGGTCTAGCCTCCTTTCTGATATTGGCATCTTAATATTGCCAAAAGGGTTCCCAGCATTTGTACAATAGTAATGAGACTGGATTTTTTTTTCCAAAAGAAAAAACCCTTCATTTCTGTGTAACTCAAGAAGTATACATTAGAATGAAATGAAGAAAAATATAAATTAGAAAAAAAGTAGAAAAGATAATCTAAAAGTGCATTATCAAACATTAAATTTTCTAACTGGGGAAGGGACTTTCAAATTTCACCTCAGAGACAAAAGAAAAAGAAATTCTCTGTTAAGTTTATCTGCTTGTATCTCAATCTCTTCATCTAAAATTGCACTGTCCAATATGGTAGCCATTGGCCATGTGTGGCTGTTGGGCCCTAGTCCAAGCTGATGCTATCTGTGTAAGACCACACTAGGTTTCAAGGATCAAACAGGAAAAAAGAGTATAAAATGTCTCATTAATATTTTTCATATTAAAATTATACTTTATATATACCAGATTAAATAAAACATTATTAAGATTAATTTGACCTGTTTCTTTTTACTTTTCCTAATGAGGCTACTAGAAAATTTAGATTTCAGATAGGATTCGTATTTGTGTCACTCATTCCATTTCCATTGGACAATACCAATATTTACTTAAAATGAATCAAACTGAATTTAACTCATTTGAAATCCCTTCTAGCTCCAGAGTTCTGATATGAAGAGACTGCAGGTTCAATCTGGTAAATTTCAAATACGACGTTATTTTGGAGAAACTTGGGTTCAGTCACCCTTTCATTATTTCTCCATACTTTTCACTCATGCCCACCAATGCTTCCTTATTCTGTTTCCTATGGATCCCTAATAGCCAAGAAAAAATTATGTGTCAATTTATTTACTTACAAGCTCCAAGTATGAAGTTCATAGGGTCATTCTGAATTGTCAGCTAGTCCTATTTCTTTTTGCTGTACACCATGCTGATGCCCATTTCAATGACATGTAATGGATAATGAACTCTGAGGGTTTTTTTCAATTTTAATATTCATCAAATAGGAGTTTTGGAATTAGAGAAGCTTAGGGGTGCTATTCCAGTGGTTCCCAAATGCACTGCGACCTCTGAGTCATGTGAAGAACATGTGAAAAATACTGATTCCTAGGCCTGGCTAAAATCAGGAGATCCTGACTCAGCAGAGTCTGAGATAAGGAAAGGTCCTATACTTTTTTGGAAGCTATCCAGGTCATTGAGAGGGTCAGCCAGGTTTGGAGACCAGTGGTCTAGCCTAACTTACTTCATCAGTAATGGGGAGAAAATGAATTGTCCTAGAACCTAGTGGTGAGGTTCCTAGAATCTAGTGGTGAGGTTCCCAGAACCCAGTGGTGAGGTTCCCAGAACCTAAGGACAGGGGCCTCGGACCTAGAACCAGGACACAGAACTCCAAAGCCGGCTCACTGCCATCACTGAGAGACATTCTGTCAAACACATACACTACTCACTCCTCAAGAGCTCCAGCCATCAGTATATCTTCCTTGTCAGTCTTAATATCCAACTCTGGTTCTCCGCTAAGCAGAAGCTTCAAGTTATAAATAACCAGCAAAGTACCTAGTAGAAAAAAAGGATGTTTGATTTGTCAACACTTTAACTACACCAAATATTAGTCATGGTGCTATTAGCTCATCTGTGAAATTAGCCTACTCTAGACCGAATTTTCTTCTGTACTTCAGTAAATAATATGCTTGGATACGTTCCAAGATAGAAGTCTCATAGCAAATTCCACTCTATGCCAAAGAGTGTTGAGTTTCTGTTATAGTGCTTACTCCTATTCAATTCATTATAAGACTCTCAATGTGGATTCTTACACTTTGGTACTTTCTCATAATGTCCATTATGAAAACTGTTAGAAGTCTGAGCTAAAATTTGTATTGTAGGTGAAGGTCTCACTCGCAGAAGTACGATCAATGCACCTAAGAACAAAAACGAGTTTTTTAAATTTGTACGGATAGAATTGTTTTAGACCCCATAATAGGTGTTGGCAAACTTTTTCTGTTAAGGGCCAGATAACAAACATTTCAGGCTTTGCAGGCCAAACGGTCTCTGTCACGTCTGCTCACAACTCGCCTCCATCACTGTAGCATAAAAGCTGTCACAGAAAATACATGAATGAGTGTGGTTGTATTCCAATAAAACTTTATTTACAAAAACAAGTATGGTTGGGTTTGACCTACAAGCCACATTTGCTGACCCCAGCTCTAAACCATAATTAATAAAATAATTCAAATTCTTTACAAAATTGATTATGATGCAAAGGTAAACAGGACTGTCAGAGAAATTAAAGGAACAACCAAGTATACTTCTCTTGGTAGTTCTAAAGCACAAGAGAGAACAAAGAGCACAGTGACTAAGAATGCCTGTGTCATCCTGGATCAACCATTTACTTACCGGCACAATGAATGGCACAATGACCAAAGACAAATTTCCTAACTTCTTTGAATCTAATTTTTTCTAATCTAAACAATGCAGCACATAAATTATTTTGAGAAATAAATGTTTTAATTTTTATAAAACATTTAGAAAAGTATTCAAGAAACGGTATACCCTTCTAAGTATTTACATGAATATTTCACAAAAGTCAACTAACAAGTTACATTAGCTGTCGTTAAAGTATGTCATGTATAGGGGTCCCTGGGTGGCTCAGTGGGTTGAGTGTCTGACTCTCACTTTTGGCTCAGGTCATGATCTCAGGGTCCTGAGATCAAGCCCCTGGTTGGGTTCTGCGCTGAGCATGCAGCCCGCCTAAGATTCTCTCTCTCTGTCTCCTTCTGTCCCTCTCTCACTGCTTGCATGTGCTCTCTCTCCAAGAATTAAAAAAAAAGTATATAAAAAAGGTATAACATGTAACATTACGAAGATTTATATTTATTGACTTGCCACTAGTTTTCCTCTAAAAGGGAAAGGATGACAAAAAATCATTTTTAAACAAAATGCCATAAAGTAGAGAAGAAATTTTGAAGGTAACACAAGCCAAGTCAGAAACAAATTTTTCAGAATTTCACTAAAAACATTACATAAATCAAGGAGTTGCAAAAAGGAAAATGCACATAGTCTTCTTTTTCTCTACAGTAGGATTCTTCTTGTTTCTAGATAAGAAAGGCTGATGTCTGGGGAAAGAATGGCACTGGAAAATGTTAGTAGACACACAGTGCATTCTACATGTTGAGTAGAAAGCTGGTGCAGGTTGAAAGAATACAGCAAAATAGAATATACAGAAAGAGTTGTTAATTTGGAAAGTGTCCACAAAGTTTTGCTAACTCTCTGCCTCAGAAACCTGGATGCACTGGCTTGTAAATGGCTGTCTCATATATGTAAGATCATATAGTTGTAGACACTGCAGGAAGCATCTCCTAACTATACTATGTAGTGCAGGGACCATGGATTCCCTGCGGTCACGGACTATGTCACCCCTTCACACCCAGCCTTCACTAAGTTCATGCAAGTGCAGTTCTTTCTCCCAATGTCAGGGACTTAGAGCTATTCATGTTTGGATTCACTTAAGACAAAATTCATGCAGCTACAATGAGATCCTGCATGGTATTATAAATAGAAAAAATATAAAAACATATGTAAAGTATCTTTAGAAAGACCCTAAAAACAAATGCTTCTAACAAAACTGCAGAATTTAGATGATCTTACCACATTTCCCATAGATCACATCAAACTGCTGCATCAGTTCAGCTTCATTTCTAAATGGAGAGTACTTAAAAATTATAGACAATTCTGTTGAGAATTTTTGAAGATCATCTGTGACAGATTTTCTGGTTCTTGTAAACCATGAAGGTATTGGAACCACAACCTATAAAAATACACACACACACACACACACACATCAATTTACTAAGAAGTATAAAAATAATAACCATCATCCTTTCATCTGATCCTAATTCAGTCCATTCTTCATCCTGCCAAATTACAAAACAACAAAGGTAAAAGTTTATTTCCCCCTGCATTCTAGTTTTATAAGAAAGAGATGCAAACTAATTATGTATAATCAGAGTTTTATTCTAAAAGGCTCCACTGTAGAATATGGGGACAGATGGAATCTACTTCAGCCCCTAATGAAATATGGATAGGACGGCAGAGGGAACAACAGTATCAGCACTTTAGAAGTTTAAGAGTACATGACAGCAAATCCAAGAAAGCCAATCTGAGTTCCATGCCAGAAGAGAAAACCAGCCTGTTTACAATTTGGAAAACCCTAAAAGGCTCAGAGATGGATGGCATGCATTCACCGTGGGGGGCGGGGGGAGAAGAGAAATAGAAGTAGCATCCAGATCCCCATCTGGCACTAGCTCCCCCACTTCCACAGAGACTGGATGTTTATCCTCTGGAAAGAGTGGAACAAATCATTTCTGGATTAGAGGATATGTCAAATGCAGTTGTCAGGGGGACCTTATTGAGATCAGCAGAATTAAAGTATACATACTGGACGCTGAGAACCCAGATCCCTTCTCTCATTTGGGTCCCAGAAAGCTGTCAGCTAGGTCTTCAGGCAGAAGACTGTAGGAGCCTTCTCTGAAAAACTGTACCAGCCCAGAAGGAAAGACACAAAGAAAATTACCTTCAGGGTTTCCCAATAACACAGCTCAGCTAGGACTCACTATTGTGACACTCATGGCTGCCAAGCCCTCACCTTCAAAGGCACTCTCACAGAGCTTTCAATCAAAATTGTATTGGAATACTCTTTAAAGTATTCAGGCTTCATAGCCATCTGAGAAAAGCCTCTACTGTGATAAATGCAGATCAAATAAGCAAGCACAAACAAAGCAACTCATCAGAAACCAAAACCGTACAAGGAGGATGAAAATTTCAGGGTAAAACGAAACCAGTCATGGTTAATACCTTCAGAGTGCTAAAAGGAAATACTGTATCCATGAAATAGAACTATATGTCTTTTAAAAAAATACTGAGAGAATTTAACACACTTCCTGGGAAAAAACTACAGAAAAATATTTATGAAAAGGTTGGAAGAATAAATGTTAGAAAATCTTCCAGAAAATGAAACACAGATAAGAGGAGAAAAAAGATAAGAAAATTAAAGAACCAGTTCCAAGAGCTAAGAAGAGAAGTTGCAAAAAGAGAGAAAAGAGAGTATGAATGGAAGAAAACCATTAACTATTACAGAAAAACATTCCCTTGATCTATGTGTCTGGTTTTGTGCCAGTACCATACCGTCTTGATGATTACAGCTTTGTAATAGCGCTTGAAGTCTGGAATTGTGCCCAGAAATGGACCCTCAACTCTATGGTCAACTAATCTCTGACAAAGCAGGAAAGAATGTACGATGGAAAAAAGACAGTCTCTCTTCAACAAATGGTGCTGGGAAACTGGACAGACACATGCAGAAGAATGAAACTGGACCATTTCCTTACACCACACACAAAAACAGACTCAAAATGGATGAAGACCACAATGTGAGGCAGTAATCCATCAAAATCCTTGAGGAGAACACAGGCAGCAACCTCAGCCACAGTAACTTCATCCTAGAAACACCGTCAAAGGCAAAGGAAGCAGGGAAAGAAATGAACTATTGGGACTTCATCAAGACTGAAAAAATAAAATAAAATAAATTATTAAAAAATTATTTAAAAATAAAAAATAAAAGATACATATTTTCAAATGGATATATAATTAAAAGTTAAAAAGTAAAAAAAAAAAAGAGAGAGAGAGAGAGAGAGAGAGAGAAAGAAAGATCAAAAGCTTTTGCACAGCAAAGGAAACAGCCAACAAAACCAAAAGACAACTAACAGAATGGGAGAAGATATTTGCAGATGACATATCAGATAAAGGGCTAGGATCCAAAATCAAGAAAGAACTTATCAAACCCAACACCCAAAGAACAAATAATCCAATCAAGAAATGGGCAGAAAACATGAACAGACATGTCTGCAAAGACATCTAAAAGGCCAAGAGACACATGAAAAAGTGCTCAACATCACTCAGCAGCAGGGAAATACAAATCAAAACCACAGTGAGATACCACATCACACCATTCAGAATGGCTAAAATTAACAAGTCAGGAAACCACAGATGTTGGTGAGGATGTGGGGAAAGAGACACCCTCCTACACTGTTGGGAGAATGTGAACTGGTGCAGCCACTCTGGAAAAGAGTATCGAGGTTCCTCAAAAAGGTGAAAATAGAGCTACTTTACAATGCAGGAACCAACCACACTACTAGGTATTACCCTAAAGATACAAATGTAGTAATCTTTTTTTTTTTCCAAATGTAGTGATCTGAAGGGGCACATGTACCCCTATGTTTATAGCAGCAATGTCCACAATAGCCAAGCTAGGGAAAGAACCTAAATGTCCAACAGATAAATGGATAAATATGTGGTATTTATACACAATGGAATACTATGCAGCCGTCAAAAAAATCTTGCCATTTGCAACGATATGGATGGAACTAGAGGGTATTATGCTAAGGGAAATAAGTCAATCAGAGAAAGACAATTATCATATGATCTCTCTGATATGAGGAATTTGAAAGACAGGGCAGGGGGTCATGGGGGTAAGGGAAGGAGAAAATGAAACAAGATGGGACTGCAGGGGGAGACAAACCAAGAGACTCTTAATCTCAGGAAACAAACTGAGAATTGCTGGGGGGTGCAGAGAAGGAAAGGGTGGCTGGGTGATGGGCATTGGGAAGGGTATGCACTATGGTGAGTGCTGTGAATTGTGTAAGACTGATGATTCACAGACCTGTACCCCTAAAACAAATAGTACATTAAATTATACTAAAAAAAAATTCCCAAACTGAAGGACATATATTTCCAGATTGAAAATGTCTAATAAGCAACCAGCATAATGGATGTAAATAGACCCACCCAAAAGGAAAATACTTAAAACAGAACATTGGAGACAAAGAAGATTCTACTGACTTCAAAGAGTAGAAGGGGGAAAAAAAGAGTAAGTCACACACAAGACTCAGAAATTAAAACAGCTTCAGACTTTTCAATGACAGTGCTAGAAATAAGATAACGAAGCAATGGCTTCCAATTCCTGAAGGAAAATTCACTCCAACCTACAAATAACACCAAGCCAAACTATCAGTGAATATCCAGGTGGGATAGAAATATTTTCATGGGGGCGCCTGTGTGGCTCCGTTGTTAAGCGTTTGCCTTCAACTCAGGTCATGATCCCAGAGTCCCAGGATCAAGCCCTGCATCGGGCTCCCTGCTCAGCAGGAAGCTTGCTTCTCTCTCTCTCACTCCCTCTGCTTTTGTTCCCTCTCTAGGTATGCTTCTGTCAAATAAATAAGTAAATAAAATCTTAAAAAAAAAAAAGAAAGAAAGATTTTCATGCATGTGAAGTCTCAAAATGCTTGAGCTCTCATGCATCCTTGTTAAGAAAGCCAACAGAGGACAGGTTGACAAGGGCTGGTCCTAGAAGCACAGCGGAACACCAGAAGCTGTGAGAGGTATCACAGAAGACTCCAGAGCATAGTCTTCAGGAAGATGGGACTGAGAAGAGTGCAACTGGAGATTGGGATTAACATCGTGATAAAGACAGAAAACCAAGCAAATAGTGACAATGGTAAGTACACAGACACTGAGCAGATAATTACTGATTCCAGGAAAAGAAAAAAATTGTGCAGAAAAAGGAAAAAATAGTTTATGACAGGATATAGTTGTGAATAGTGTTTATACAGTCTGGTAATGCAAATACTGAACATCAGCATAAGTAAAATTACAATGGAGCTATGTAGAATTGAATTGAGGAGAACTGAAAGGGTATGTATATGTGATAAAGAGGAAATAATAATATAGAAATCCTTTTATCATGAGCAGTTAATATATAATACATGAAATCAAGAAGTAACAATGTAAGTGTGTTATACAGTGATATGCAGGAAAATATTGAAAAAAAAATCTGCTAATACTGTTGAAAGAGATTGCCAGGGTAGAAGTAGAAATGGGAAGGGGTTGTTGGTTTTAGTTGTTTTTTGTTTTTTTAAAAAAAGAAAAAAAGGGAAATAGTCCATTTTTAGGAGAGCTATAACCTCAGCTTTGGCCCAATTTTCCATGACTTTACATATGTAAATGGCAACACAAACGCTTAAAGCATTGCTTTTCCTTCTGTCAGTCTCCCACTCAGCTACTCCCTATTTGCCTACAAACTGTTGCTTCCCTGGCCCCACCTGACCATCACGTGTGCCATGTGACATCCCCAGGGAACAACATCCCAATTCCACTGTCCTTCCAACCCCATATCTGTCCAGGTCTGAGAGTTGCGCACGCCACCTCTCTGGGCATACCAGCCTTTCCAGTTGCAAGTGGTTTTCGCTCCATAAAACTCTCACTGACCAATCAAGGCTCTTTAATCTTTCCATCAATACCATTGCTTTTGACAATTTTGTAACAGCAGAAATGCAGGAATATGCAGGAGTATGCTGAACGGCATTCTTTTTAAACACCCTCATTTTGTTATGTATTTTAAAAAGAAAAGACAAGACTGGTCAATACGACAGGCCTCCAAAGACGACCCCCCCTCCCAGAATGTCCAGCCACCCTCTCTCCATTTCTCAAATACATTTCTAAATTTCTAAATCATAATCAGAAAAGAACTGTTATAGATTTCACCTCCTGAGAAGGTAAATGAAAACAACACTGTTACCATGGGAACCAAAGGAAAATCTCAACTCTTACCTCAGTAAGACCTTCTCTTTCACAGAATGTCTGAGAAAAAAACACGCAGGTCATCGTTTCTTCCTTCTTTGTAAAAAGAATAAAGTCTTTCCCAATCCTCATGGATCCACTATATTAAAAATCAAGAACATACTAGTTTACATCTCAAGTACTGAATAGAAGGAAAAGGTGGGTACAAAATTATGCTCTGTAATGAATTGTTCTTTCCTAGAAGTGATGCCCCTGTTTTGCTGACCCATCACCAAAAGGGTGAATATGATTTTTTTTCCTCAAAGTACAGAAGATGGATAAGAACCAATCCAGTTCTACATCCTTGCTTGAGACAGGACTGCTGAAATAAGGTGCTGTCCAGGACTCAAGAAAAGAACAATCATGTGTCCGTAGCAGGTGTCACATGGGTGACAATATACTCTTGTTCTCACCTTCCACTGAGGCAGACTAAGAAAAGAAGAATATTACACCGGAACTAACATACGCTCTGAGAAACAGGAGAACACAGGGATTCAAGGAAGCTCTGAAGTACAGGGCTTCTGCTACCACATGTGAGAGATGATTCACCCCCTATTAGAGAATAAAATTTATAAATGTTGTAAAGATCCAAGTCAGTTATCGATATGGAAATCCCAAAAGAAGGTAGGACTCTCCAGTGTGTGTGTGTGTGTGTGTCTGTGTGTGTGTGTATATATATATATATATATATAATGTTTTAAGCAGTACAAACCTAGATCGTTCCGTATAAGATTGCCTTTAAATAAAAATTGTTCCCAGTATCAATAACACATGACTTAAAGGGAAAAAAAAATTTCTCACCTTTTAAGACCATTACCATATTGCCCAATAAACTTCAAGGCTGATGACCGTTTCTTGGATGTTCCAAAGTAAATGATATCTGAAGCTTCCTCTATAATTGACAGGCATTTAGGCAGTTAGAAATTATGAGTCATTGACACTGGTCATGGGTTCAGTTGTCAGGATGTCACACATATCTCAGGACATTGGGATGAACCCATACCTCTTGGGTCAGCCCAGGGACAGCTCCATGTAGAGCCCAGGGATGGGCTTCACAGTCTGACCAGAATCTTAACTGTAATATACTGAAGGAGGTCAGACAGATCTAGTCATATGACCCTGGGTAAACAGAGTTTAAACTCTGAGTCTTAATTTCCTCATCTCTAAAAGGGCAGTACTAAGACTGATATTATAGAGTTGTTGATGAATACAAATGCATTAAATGAGATCATCTATTTGTGAAATGCTGAACACAATACAGGCCACTTGATAAGTGCCAATAAATTGTAAGTGTTATAATTATCTGTACCACTAGTCATTTTCCATGAATTTGGCCCTTAGCCAGCTCCATGGAAGACCAAGCAGGGCAGAAGGGTCTGACACTTGTTCCACTTGTTCCAGACTTTCAGAGTCATTCTCCAGATCACTCCAGAGCATTCTGGAATTCTAGAGAAGAATCACCTGAACTTCAGCATATGCATACCTCCAGTAACCAGAATGCTCCTAGGGAAACAGGGAGAGATAGAAATGGGTCTCCCCACATGAAAAAATGTTCATCATCACAGCTATCAGGGAAATTCAAATCAAAACAACAGAGATACCACCTTACACCAGTCAGAATGGCCAAAATTAACAAGACAGAAAACAACAAGTGTTGGAGAGGCTGCGGAGAAAGGGGAACCCTATTACACTGTTGGTGGGAATGCAAATTGGTGTAGCCACTTTGGAAAACAGTGTGGAGATTCCTTAAAAAATTAAAAATAGAGCTACCCTATGACCCTGCAATTGCACTCCTGGGCATTTATCCCAAAGATACAGATGTAGTGAAAAGAAGGGCCATATGTACCCCAATGTTCATCACAGCAATGGCCACAATCGCCAAACTGTGGAAAGAGCCAAGGTGCCCATCAACAGATGAATGGATAAAGAAGATATGGTACATATATACAATGGGATGTTACACCTCCATCAGAAAGGATGAACAGCCAACTTCTGTAGCAACATGGACTGGATTGGAAGAAATTATGCTGAGTGAAATAAGCCAAGTAGAGAAAGCCAAGTATCACATGGTTTAACTTACTTGTAGTGCATAAGGAGTAATATAGAGGACAGTAGGAGAAGGAAAGGAAATGGGAAGTAGGGTAAATTGGGAAAGGAAATGAAACATAAGAGACTCTGGACTCAGAAACAAACTGAGGGTCTTGGAGGGAAGGGGGTGAGAGGATGGATGAGCCTGGAAGTGGCTACTGAGGCATGTATTGCATGGAGCACTGGGTGTGGGGCATAAACAATGAATGTTGGAACACTGAAAAAATAAAATAATACAATTTAAAAAATAAACTGAAAAAAAAAGGAAAGAAATGGGTCTCCCTATTGGCCCACCTAAATACGTGCTCTGAAAGTATCCCGAAGACCTGTGTTAGTCTATGTGCAGACACTCTGCTTATCTGAAGCCAACTGGGCATTCTATCACATGTTCTTACAAAGGGCTGGTATTAGGTAAGGGTATCCATAATAACTACCATTTACTGTTTGGTATATGCTAGGGACTGTATCATCTACTTTATATGTACTGCTTATTTGATATTTATAACAAACCTACATAGTAGATAATATGCTGATGATCTGCATGTTATGGATGAGAAAATTTAAGTTCCAAAAATATATGTAATGCATCCAAGGTGAAACAGCTGATGAATGCTACTATAAGGATAACAATCCAAGGTTGTCAGAGACCATATTCTGTGGTTTTCAAAGCACACCTCACAGACTCCCACATATGGTGACTGGCATTCTGGGCACCGGTACAGAACACTGACATGACCCCTGCCCACAACAATTTTATGTCAAGGCCGGAGAAACAGATTAGAAACACATAAACAAGATAATTTCTAAGAACATTAAGTGAAGGAAGTAAAACCAGGGTAACGTAATAGAGAATTAACAGGAGTGTGGCCCTCAGACAGAATGATCGGGGGAGGCCTCTTTCATAAGGTGCCATCTGAGATGAGCTACAAATGAAGGGCCAGCAGGTGTGGTTGGAGTGTTATAAGCAAGGGAGTGAGCGCAATGAGAAATGGTCAAAGAGGTGGACAAAGGCCAAATAATGCAAGAAACTGGAAGCATTATTGGGGAGTATAAATTATATCTGAAGTATGAAAAACCACTATAGGCTTTAAGCAGGGGAAGGATGTGAGGTGATAATTTATATTATAGATATCTTTTTTTTTAATGATGTTATTTATTTGACAGAGAGAGAGAGAGGGAGCGAGCATACAAGCAGGGGGAGCAGCAGGCAGAAGGAGAGGAAGAAGCAGGCTCTCCATGAGCGGGGAGCCCCGTGCAGGCTTGATCCCAGGATAACCTGGGCGGAAGGCAGACGCTTAACCAACTGTGCCACCCAGGCACCTCAATTTCCAATCGATGTTAACAGGAATTGCTCTCTCAACACTAGTTGGCTTTTAAAAATAGTCCTGTATATGTCAGCCAAAGTGTGAGTTCCTTCTGAAGATCTGAATATTTGCCATGTTTCTGTGTTTTCATCATTTTGCTCATGGCCATATTATAAAAGGAGTTGCTTCTTTTTCTTTTCTCTTTTTTTTAAGGAAGTGCCTTAGAATATATGATATATTGTTATTTAAATATTCAGGAAATGAACTCATCGGTTAGCCTTGAAGTGAAAAACAAAACTTTTTTCACCATGTTTTTCTCACACTCTCTTCTTTCTTTTAAAACACTAAGGAACCAACAATACCTTGAGTCAAAATCACCTGGAAAAATCAAAATTATCCCGAAAAAGTCAGAACGAGACCTGAGTAAGATACCTGGCCATTTTCTAAACTTGCTAATAATCTCTCACTATTCACACCAAGGGAGTACTTCAGAGACTAGCAAGAAGGTAACTGCTTTACTTTGTATTCTGAGCTTCCAAAAGCGATGAGAATCCTTTCCGATGCTGCAAAACAGACCAGAACTGTTCCCTATTATTCAAACCCCCCTCATGACTTTTTTAACCTAGTGGTCAGACACCCTATCTTGTGGGACACAGAGAAGTATTAAACAAAAGTTCAGGGATAAGCTATCCAAATGACTCAAAGCTTTTATCAGAGGAAATAACATTTCAATTTCACAGTAAACTGCTATTGTCTACCTGCCATGGGTTGTATTTTGGTTAGCCGTGAAGGTACCAAAAAAGAAAAAAAAAGAAAGAAAATAAAAATCATGCAATGAATTGTAGACGTACTCATTATGGTGAGAATAGCTGACTGAAACTCCTAAACCTCTGAACATGCCAAGAAAAAACCAACCGCTAAAAACAAGGAAAGGTAACCTCTCCCTCAAGGTTAAGCAGAAAATTAAAAATAGCCTGAAGGCACTAGAACTGCCTCGGGGCTCTTGCAAACTTGCAAGCAATACCTGAAGGGCAGGCTCAAACAATTTCCAAATCCATCCAGTTAGCCGGCCTTTTCCGTTGAGTCCCAGATGTTTTTCCTCACACGTAATCGTAATCATACCTTCTGCTTTTCATCTTTCTTGCAATATTTATCTACAGTCCCTTTTTGTCTTGGTTTAGATGATTACAATGAATTTACTCTGTCAGCTGGAATATTTAAATCTAGAAAGTTCACCAAATATGTTAAGTCTGGGGTTATTTTGCCTTAATTGCTCCATACCTGTTTTTGCATAGATAGATCAATTTATTTTTATTTATTTTCTGGGTTTTCTGACCGTTTTCCCGAACAGCCAGTTAGGCATCTGGATAATTAACTTACCAGGGCTCATACCACATCCATCATCCAGGAAGCACAACATGAATCCACCCTGCAGTTTTTCATTATCCACTGTAAGAGAAAGCAGTTACTTCTTTATTACTAATAAATATTGGCCTTAATTTGTCACCAGAAAGTCCTGCTGCTTACATATCATCTGTCCTCCTCAAAAGCAGCCACAGAGTGACAGAGTGAAGACACAATGATGACACTGAGAAAGGTGTCCTGGCTACAGTTTCACAGCGCACTGCAGAGGGAAGACAGTCATGCACCAAGAAAGCTTTAAATTAGCATAAAACATCTACGCACTAATAAATCATGTGTACAGTGGGGCCTGCCCTGCTCTGGAATCTGTGTAGCCTTTAAACTTCAGGTATTTTCCACCTTGGGGGCGGGAATAAAGGAAGATGGTGATGTGACCCCAGGATCCCTCTACCCACTACCCACTGATCCACTCTCATGCCCTTCCACCGAAACACTAATTGTAAAGCCAATTCAGGCCATTCTTATTAAATTCCTCAGGCTCTCCTCTAGGTAGTTAATTCCCATAAGAGCCATTTGTGTGTGGTTCTAGGGGCAGCAAATATTTGCCTCTTGAAAATAGCATTTGATTTTTGAAAATGGCTAAGTTATCTGGGATCAATTAAGAGATCAAGATAACAGAAAATCATCTCTTGTTTTAAAAAAATAGGAAGGTGTAACTAAAACTAAGAAGACAAATTTTAATGCCCAGTTTGTGATCTGGCTCTGAGAGTAATTTCAACATTTGGATATATGACTTCTACCACATCTCTCTCTTTTTTGATAATAGCTTGAGAAATAGCTTACACACACACACAAATGCCTATGTGTAAAGGATACAGTGGGATGAACTGTGGCATACGAATGTACTCATGAAATCATCATCACAATCAAGATAGTGAACGTACCCATCACCTCAGATGTGTCCTGAGGTCACTCTAGTCTCTTCCTTCTGCCTCCTTCCATGACCACCCCTCCATCCCAACCTCAGACAGCCACTGATTTGCTAACTCTATACCTACGATTCAGTTGCAGTACATTTGTTAAGTCAACTCTGTGTTCAATGGTCACCCCTAATCTACATTTTAAAAGTTAAATGATGTTTAAGATAATCTATAAATAAATATCTCAAGTATGTACCTAAGATCTCCGGGTTCATAATTTTATGGTCACACGGCCACTTCTAATCCCCTACCACCCCTACTTATTCCCTTCCTGTCTATAAGCGCTTTGGATCTTCCCTACCATTTCATTTTCCCAGTTCTTCTCTCTGCCTGGTCGTCCAGAATGCTTACCTCAATTCTTGTATCAGAATATTCCTCCCTCACTTTAGGTCTTCACTCTGTGCAACTCCCTTCTGACTGAAGATGACATTCTCCACTATTCAACAAAGGGAAACCAACTCTTGTGGAGTTCTCTGCACAGTGTGGTAGTTCTCAACTGTGGCTGAACATTTTAATCACATGGAGATATTCTGAATTAACTGGTCTTGGGTGAGGCTTAGGAATAAACATCTCCCCCAATTATCCTGCTGTGTGTCAGCACTGGGAACCACCTGATCCAAGCCTCAGGCGGCTCTGCATAGATACAACAACTGATTTTAGAACTCCTGGAATAAAGTTCTCATGTAAGGAACCTGCAGAAAGAGGGGCATTTCTTTGGCGAAAAGGTGGGAAAGACTCAAAATTCCCAAGAGACGTATGCAGTATGCTTACTTTTTCTATAAACCCTAGTGAGGGACTGCAAACAATCATAGCCTCGAAATGTAATATCCCCTACGGTCCACCCTGAAGTTTGGCCATGTTCATTTCAATTCCTTAAACTAAAGATTCCAGATAAATTTCCATTATCTGTTAAATATGCATTTCTAAAACAAACCCCAGCAGACTTAACTTCTCCTTCTGATGTTCTCTGATCAATAAATGGCCATCACTCTGCCATTAGGCTTCAGCTGCCCATGTCAAAACCTCAGGTGCCCTATGTCTTCTCAATTCCACCTCCTTAATGCCTTTCAAGTCTGACCACTCTCTCCACCACCATGACACTGCCCTAGCTCGGGAAACCACCATCTCTGTTCTGGATTACAGCAACAGCTGCCCTACTCCTTACTCCCACTAAAAGCAGAGTGCAGATCTGTGTGCATTTCACCATTAATTTTATGTGTCAACTTGGTTAAGCTCTGGTACCCAGCTGTTTGGTCAAACATTAGTTTAGATGTTACTCTGAAAACATTTGTGGATATAATTAATATTTACAATCAGTTAACTTTAAGTAAAGCAAATAATTTCCATAATATGAGTGAGCCTCATCCAATCAGTTGAAAGCCTTAAAGACAAAGACTGAAGTTCTTCAAAGAAGCAATTTTCTGCATCAAGACTGCAACACAGAAATTGTACTTGAGTCTCTAAACTGCTGGCCTACCCTGAAGATTAAGAACTTGAGAATGCAACATCAACTCTTAGCTGGATTTCCAATCTGCCAGCTGCCTCACAGATTTGCCCCACAATCATGTGAACCAGTTCCTTAAAATCTCTCCCTCTCACCCTTCCCAAATTCTCTATCAATATCTATAGATGTAGATAGATAACCATGGTAGCAACACACATACACATCTAGAGTGGAGGGAGGCAGATCATATCTGTCCATCTGTCTACCTGTTTGTCCATTTAGTTATCTCCCATCACTTCTGTTTCTCTGAAGAACCCTGACAATTACACTCTCCAAGCTCATCTCGTCATTCCCTCCCCACAACCATACTGTAACCTTCCACTCCTATGCAAACATTCTCTTTAGGGCGCCTGGTGGGCTCAGAAGGTTAAGCCTCTGCCTTCAGCTTGGTCATGATCTCAGGGTCCCACATCATGCTCTCTGCTCCGTGGAGAGCCTGCCTCCCGCCCCCCACCCGCCCGCTTGCCTCTCTACCCATTTGTGACCTCTCTTTCTGTCAAATAAATAAACAAAATTGTTTTTTAAAAATATTTTATTTATTTCTTTGACAGAAAGAAACCCAGCCAGAGAGGGAACCCAAGCAGGGGGAGTGAGAGAGGGAGAAGCAGGCTTCCGGCCAAACAGGGAGCCCGATGCGGGGCTCGATCCTGTGACTCCAGGATCATGACCTGAGCAAAAGGCAGTTGCTCAACCAACTGAGCCACCCAGGCGCCCCCCATAAATAAAATCTTTTTTAAAAAATTCTCTTTAATCTCAAGCATTGCAAACATTTTTAAACATTTTTGCAACTCTATCAGTGTTCTATGTTCTCTCCAGATTCAAGCCCCTGCATATACTCCCCATTTTCCATTTCTACCCCTGATTCACCAGGAGGAAGCCTATTTCCCCTTTAGGTCTTTAGATCCAGTAAGGTTCCTTCTAGGACACCTTCTTCATTCCTACAACATCACTGGGAGGCCACAGTGTACATTTTCTTTGTAGTTTGTGCTTTCCACCTGCTCATGTATCTCTCTTTCAAACTAGTGGCTCTTACTCTTAAAAACACAGTTGTTTTCACAGGTATGGTGAAAGCTAAGGGCCCTCCACCCATGAAAGTGAAGATATACATTGTATTTTCTACAGACCCCTGCACTAGGATCCAATTTCTTTTTTTTTTTTTTTTTTAAGATTTTATTTATTTCTTTGACAGAGAGAAACACAGCTAGAGAGGGAACACAAGCAGGGGGACTGAGAGAGGGAGAAGCAGACTTCCCGCAGAGCAGGGAGCCCAATGTGGGGCTTGATCCCAAGTCTCCAGGATCATGACTTGAGCCGAAGGCAGTCATTTAACCAACTGAGCCACCCAGGCGCCCCTAGGATCCAATTTCTTAAGAGCAGGCAGTGCCTGTACTTAGTTAACCCAGTGCCTGCCACTTGGTAAGCACTAAAAAAAAAAAGCATCGAATGCAAATCCACGTTTACTCAAACCAATACATATGAACAGATAAAATAAAAATGGCCAAACATGTTTAGATTGAATGTTATAGTCCTCCCTCAAGTTACCTGAAGATTTAAGACTAAAAAAGTAATTCAGGGGCCTCAGTAAATAAACTGAAAACTAGCCCAATGCTTAGATTAATCATTTAGCCCCATATTAATTCTATCTCTTGCTGTATAAGCCCTAATGCTGGCTTATCTTTTTTTTTTTTTTAAGAAAAATCAGTTTGCTAAGTTGATAGCCATATTGTGATTTGCTGCAGTAAAAAAAATTATAACATAAATAGGTACATTTTTTATGAATAGGTAATATAAAACCAAAATCCATATGTTCAGTTCTTAACAAAACATGTAAGAAAGAAGTGACATTTCGAAGTCAAATGGCAAAGACTGTGTGTGTGTGTGTGTCTGTGTGTGTGTGTGCATATGTTTGAAAGAGAGAGAGAGAGAGAATGCCAAGTGCTAGAGAAAATTGGGGAAATGAATACTGCGATGACCTGCTGGTAACCTACCACAAACCCAAAAGAACATAATATGTGAATTCCAATGACATTTGTTGTACTTTGTGATTCTGGATCATTCTTCTCAACCCTTCGACCCTTCATCAACAATATGTGTGCTCTGGGGGTCCCCTCGGTGGCTCAGTCAGCTAAGCATCCGCCTTTAGCTCAGGTCATGATCCCGGGGTCCTGGGATCAAACAGAAGCCTGTTCCCCTCTCCCTTGCCCCTTCCTTCCCCCCACCTCTTGCTCGCTCTCACACACTCTCATAAATAAATAAAATCTTTAAAAATACATATATATGTATGCGTGTGCTCTGAATGAAATGCAACTTAAACCTTTTCCCCTTTTCCAATTCTAGGACCCCTGCCCTCATTTAAATTCTCATGAAATCCTCCATAGGTCATTTCCATAATCCCACACCCCTGCTATCCCTTCATTCACACTTCTACAGACCATCCTACATGCTATGGCTGGAGTAACTTTCTTTGAAAAGGGCACATTTCTAATGTGCCAAATGATATTGCTAAAAGTCTTCAATGGTCACTGTCTATAGAAAAAAAACCTTAGCATGGCATTAAAGGTGCTCATCTCTTTGGCTCTAACAATTAGCTTTAGTCAACCTGGCCTACTCATTGTTCTCTGACTGCTTTTTCTCCAGGCTTGCTCCCTCACCTCAATCAGGTCTTTGGCTGTACAGCACCTGGTTAGAGGAACTCTCCCTGTTCGCCTCATGAAAAATAGTACACCCTGCCAATTGCTCTCTGTTCCCTTATCCCACTTGCTTTTTCCCTTTATCACTTTTCAGAGCTTGGTGTTACCATTTCTTCACCTCCTATTGTCTCTCTCCCCATCATGAGAACCCACAGTCCTGAAAGTACATATTTAGTCACACATATTGCTCAGTGCTCTATCCCTAGCATCTGGTTCATTCATGACAGACACTCAATAAACTGTTACTGAATAAATGAACCTCTGAAATGAGCTACTTTCATTTCTCACAATAATTTCTCAGACAGGGATTTTTTTTTTTTAACACTACTTGATAAAAACCACATCTAGGGGCGCCTGGGTGGCTCAGTTGGTTAAGCGACTGCCTTCGGCTCAGGTCATGATCTGGGAGACCGGGGATTGAGCCCCACATTGGACTCCCTGCTCGGCAAGAAGCCTGCTTCTCCCCCTCTCACTCCCCTTGCTTGTGTTCCCTCTCTCACTGTGTTTTTCTCTGTCAAGTAAATAAATAAAATCTTAAAAAAAACACACATACACATCTATATTTTAGGTCCTAGTTCTTTAATATGAGAACTACCACATATTGTGTTCCTACCACACTTTGAGCCTCTCTTGGGCAAGAAACACTTACTCTATTTTATACTATCTAATGGGATATATAAGGGAAGACCACTTCTTCTCCACGACTGGTGTTTCTTTCCATGTGGAATGGAGTGCCATTAACTTTAGTAAAAGGGTCCTTCTCTGTCCTGTAACTCACTTCTCACTCATCTGACTGGTAACCAAGGGAAGAATCACCTAGGGAGGCTCAGTTCAGATTTCTCCAGCTCTCCTGTTCCCTCCTGTGAGGGAAATGCTTGCAGCATGCATGAGCTCTGCTCCGCTCACTCCAGCAGACCAGTGTTGAGGGGAAGCCTGACTCCACGGGTTGGGCAAGTTATCTGACTTGGGGATATGATCAACAAAGCAACTGGATTTCTCACACAAAGCTCCATTTTTGGATAAGCAGTGCTAGCATTTTTTAATAATAAAGACTGACTAGCATTTTTGAATGAATAATAAATACTGACCCTCTTGACCTTCTCAACTTTTCAGAACCTGAAGAGTAGAAAGGGAAGAAGAGCATTCATTTATTGTATTTTCTCAGATGTCTCAAGATGTTCACGTCTCTCTCCCTCATGGACCAAAAGCACCCATCTAACACAGGATTTCTTTTCTTTTTTTCTTTTTAAAGTATGCTTCATGTCCAATGTAGAGCTTGAACTCACAACTCTGAGATCAAGACGAGATCAAAAGTCACATGCTGTAGCAACTGAGCCATCCAGGTGCCCCACAGGACCTTAAACACTTAAAACATTGAACTGAGTTGAGCTTCTTTTTAAGTATAGATACAAATTTACATCACGGACCATATATTCTTGCCTGTGACCAACAGCCAATGTTTACAGGAGAGCTGACAGAATCAGGCTTGGGGATCAGTTTTCATACTACAGACATTTATCCAGGGGTTATTACATACAAGACTGGGCCTCAGAACCTAAATGCATGTGCATCACATTCTAATGAAATGAACTAATTAGTACAATAAATATTTGGTGATTAAAAATGAAGTCAGTGAATAAAACATATCTAGTTTGAATTTTAGAGCCCTCAAACATTCATACTTCTCATTCACTTACACGTTTTTAAAACTGTGATAAGCTGAGAATGATGTATACTTAATTATTAATAACCATTAAGTTAATGTGCTTTTTAAAATAAAACTACTTTCTTGTAGCAGGCAAACAAATGTTTCACATCACTCTGATACTTTCACAAAACCCTGGAAGATCTAATTTTGTAAATGGGTCCCCTAACAAGTGAACAATTCCATTCTCAGAGTATACTTTTCTCAACGTGGCTCCCCATAGGGTCACTGTACTCACAAAGCACTTAAATTACATTAAAAAAAAACTATAAAAAGTGCTTTGATTTCATGAAATAAAATAAAGGCAAAATAACTATAGGCTTTTCCATTAGAAGGAAAAAAAAAGGAAGAAAACAAATATGCTCACCTGAAAATACATCAAGTCTTGCAGCCCCTGCATCTCTGGAAACAATATAAAAACATCACCACTTCAATATGAAATTATGTTTTAAAAAATTACATTAATCTGAACTGCTTATGTGAGGTATAACCTATTGCCAGATAGCAAACAATAAAGAAATCCACTTAAATTGCTTCAAAACAATTACTAAAATGTTTCACTATACATTTATGTACTAAGACCTATAATCACTCATCATTTGAGAATGTTACAAAACCTGAAACTTGGAAATTTAAAAGAAGAGATAGGATTTAGTGGTAGTTAAAAAAAAAAACTCACCAAAAATGGATATGAATATTTTTAAAAATATGAATATGAATATTTTTTAAAAACCCAGTTGGATAATAATCCATAAACTGTAAAAAGATTTTCATGTTATATTTTAGTCCCCTCAAAATGATAAGAAAAAGCAAATTACTAAGTAATATATCCTGTATGATCACATATGTTTCTGAAGAGCATATATGATATGCATGTCCATATACATAAGGAAAGAAATCAAAACAATGGTTTTTTTCTAGATCAGCGGTTGGCAAATTATGGTCCAAAAGCCAAGTGGCACACTAACTTTTTGTAAATAAAGTTTTACTGGAACACAATCATGCCCATTCATTTACATATGGCCTATGGCTGTCTTCACACCACAATGGCAAAGTTGAGTTGTTTCAACAGAGAACATATGACCTGCCCAGGGGATAATATTTACTATCTGATCTTTTACAGAGAAGCATGCTGACACACCACCTCCCTCACCATGTCATGAGATTACTGAAGACTTTCTTTTTCTTATTATTTTCTCAGTTTTCTACAACTCACAGATATTGTGTATTTTTTAAATTATTTTTTTAAGAAGAAATTCTAGAAGAAAAAGAACGAGAGCCAAAAGATCCTGGTTTCAGTGTGAGGAGTGAAGACAATGAGGACAGCCATCTTAGCTGTTACAGAAGTGGATGTGTTGAATGAGGGAAGCTCAGAATAATGACAACCACAGGAACTCAAACTGCGAAATTTTAGGCTCTCCCAAAACTTCCATCAGTTCCAACCTAAAACTATACCAGGTAGGCCTGAGTAGGTATACTGGCTTGTTCCACAAGTCTTCAAAGTTGGCCCCTTAGCTCCTTCCTGTAGCCAATTGCTCCTTTTAAGCTCTCCCTTTACGGAAATTCTGGAGGCACTACTGCCATTTCTTGGAGCATTTTCTGTGGGTCAAATAAGCACCGAATGAAGTATTTATAAGCCTTCTCTCTTAACCCTTACCACAATCCCATGACCCATAAGTATCACTGTCTTCATTATATAGTTATACATTATACAAAATACCATGCACAATAAGTCCTCCATAATTGCCACTGCCCTGAAATGGAAGTTTTCAAAGAAAAGAGTTTCTTCATAGAAAAATGCCATGGGATAAGACATAGAAAAATCATTCACCTCTAAGACATTTTGTTGGGGAGACTGCGTGGCTCAGTAGTTAAGCAACTGCCTTGGGTTCAGGTCATGGTCCCAGCATCCTGGGATTGAGTCCTGCTTCGGGCTCCCTGCTCATCAGGAAGCCTGCTTCTCCCTCTCCCTCCACCTGCCCCTCCCTTTGCTTGGGCTCTTTCTCAAGGTCAAATAAATTTTTTTTAAAAAAAAGACATTTTATGATAAGCTTTATACTTTAACCCCAGTACTTTCTCTCTGATCAGCTGTCCTATCCGGAGGAGCCCCCAACCATCTCTTCCTGTAATGCCACACTTTTTTCCTACTGTCTACAGCATTCCTTTAATATCCCCAGTTTTAATTTTGACAACCAGAGGAAACTATCAAACTTAGGTAAAATGATATAAAATAATTTCTTAGAACACAGGAACTTATAAAGACCTTCTTCATGAGAACAACTAAGTATCTTGAGTAAGTCTATGAAACAGCTTCATGTGATATCAATTACTAGCATCTGAGCAGCCTTAGCAAACTCCAGCGTCTGCTGCAGACAGAGTAACTGAGTTGTTCGGGCTGGCTGAGGAGACTACTGGAAACCACAGAGCTGAAGGCACGGACTAGTCCCAAGAGAGGACATGCTATGCTCCTGAGCCCAGTGAGCAACCTCAGGGCTGCTTCTTCTAATCTTCAAGAAAAAAGCGGGAAGGAGAGAGGTGATGGCGGGGATCCTAGATTTCTTGCGTGGCACCTCCTCTTTCTTAAACTTTATAAGCAATCCCTTCTTTGCTTCTTTTTCTTTATAACTGCCATGCAAACTCTTGCCTTGAGTAAAACAAACAGGAAACAGGCTAGACCTGGTCAGAGGCCTGCCAGTTTAGAGAATTGTTTTATTGATCCCATTTCTCTCACTCCCCTGGGTCTGAAGTCAATTTTTCTTTGCCAGTTTCCTTCCACCACATAGGGGTGGTTTACAGATGAGCCTTACCTTGCGTTGTCCAACAATTCGGCCAGCGCTCCAAAAAGGAAACTGTGCGTAGTGCTGATGAAGAAAGAGGGAAAGCCAAAAGTTAAAACAACTCTGTAGTCAGCGTAAAAGCTTCAAGATACTTGCAGACAAACATTCTCCAGTTCAGGACAGATAATCAATGAAGGACTCATTCTAGAAACAACTTTCTCCGCACAGTCAAGATTCTGAAGTAAATGTCGTCCATTACAAAACCAAGGCTAAGACCACGATTGCTGAAATAGCCTATCTGTTCCTCAGGAAACAAAGTCTTCAAGGACCTTACTGTACTTACAGCAAATTCTGATGTTTTAAAATTGCTTTATAAGCATATATTCAAGTTCTTTTGGACAACTTGTCATAAAATTGTATTATTTAGGGGTGCCAGGGTGGTGCAGTCATTAAGCATCTGTCTTGGCTCAGGTTATGATCTTGGAGTCCGGGGACTGAGCCCTACCTCGGGCTCCCTGCTCAGCGAGAAGCCTGCTTCTCCCTCTCTCACTCCCCCTACTTATGTTCTCTCTCTAGCTGTATTTCTCTGTCAAATAAATAAATATCTTTTAAAAAGAAAAGAAAAAAGAGAAAAAATAAAGAAAAGAAAAGAAAAAAGAAATAAAATAAAAATCTCATTCTGGCAGTTCTCAGGAAAATAGACCATCAGGGACCAAGAATGGGAAGCAGAGAACCCAGTTTAGAGACTACGTGTGGCATCTCCCCAAGGAGACGGCAACTGGTCCGAACTAAAGTCAAAGGCAGCAATGCAGAGGAATGGATGAATCGGAAACATAGTTAAGAGACAGGATGAAGAGGATATTACGTTGAATTGGATGTGGGAGTAAAATAGGAGAAAAAAAATCACTCGTGCTCTTACTGAGAGAATTCACAAACAAAAATCTATCTGGGGAAGCTGAGAAGATGCCAATTTGTATCTGATTTTGTGGTTGTTCCTTTAGATTGCAGTCACTTTTGTTATTAAGTTACAGGGCCACCAACTGATAATGGAATGCAGGCAAGGGGGAACCCCTGGGATGGGAGGTGCCTGGGGAACAAGAGCTGTTGTAACTACACAACACTGAGGCTGAAGAGATTTCCCAAGATAAAAGGCACAGTCCTTCCAGCATTCCACCTGTAATTTTTCTTAAAGATTTTATTTATTTGACAGAGCCACAGCAAGAGAGGGAACACAATCAGGAGGAGTGAGAGAGGGAGAAGCAGGCTTCCCGCTGAGCAGGGAGCCTGATGCTGAGCTCCATCCCAGGACTCTGGGATCATGACTTGAGCGGAAGGCAGATGCTTAACAATGAGCCACCCAGGTGCCCTTTCCTCCAGTAATTTTTATTAAACTCTACTCAAAACTGTTTTGTCATTTGTCATCCGTCTCAGTTAACTTTTAAATATTCATTCCATCCTTTCTGGCTTGAAATTTTTCTCTAGATAAAAAGATTAAAAATAAAACAACTAAACACCTGCCAAATATTGCCTATTTTACTTGGTCTTCTGCAAAAATTACACGTTTGTCCCAAGCAGCAAGGGCCTAGCATTACACTTTCATTTCTGTGGTTTCAAACCTGGTGAGTCCCTTGTATCAATCGGTACTTTTAGTAACTCAGGATTACTCAAAGACCAAAAAACCAACACAGCAGTATGTGTGGGAAGCCGGACCTTGGCGAGGCCCACCTGCGCCCGGCTGCTGACTGGCAAGGCCATTTATGCCCAGCTTCTGATAAGCTGTTTTG
>PITA01001024.1:154323-219920 GCA_004023965.1 Spilogale gracilis
TAGCAGTATGTTTCACTATGCTATCTCTAATTTTTGTGTTTTACTTACTTGAGCTGCCTGCTAGAGAAACTCCCCTCGCTGCCTGCCCTATAATTACCCCCTTGAACTTGCCAATAAACGAGACTTGATCAGAATCCTGTCTTGTCTCCATCTCTCGTGTCTCTTGTCCTATCATTCTCACTCCCCCTCTAGGGTCTCCATTGACTACCCGCGGGTCGGGACAAGTATGAATTACGCAGCACTCACTGCTAGGCTGTGCTGTGCTGGAAATGACAGATGGAACAGGAAGCCCCTGTCATCTTCCTTTGGAAGCTGAGTATCTGAAATTAACACCTGATGAGTCTGCAAAAGGCACCTGGGCCTGACAGAGAAGCCAATTGCTCTAGCAATAAGGAAAATGTGAGGATTCTATCCTGGGAGAGGTTACATTTTTGCAAGGAGGCAGGCCACAGAGGCTGGAATCAATAAATACAAATTACCTTCTGGAGGGCAACCTTAATCTTGAAAAGGTCAGTGTGCTAGGCAGAGAAAGTACAAGACATAGGCCAGCAGAATTAGGGTTCTGCTAACCCCCAATTAAATAGTTTGTTAAATGGGGTTCTTCTTCCCACGTGATGTTAATTTTAGAACAACAAAAAGGTTTATAATCTAGCCCAGAATAGGGGCACCTGGGTGATTCAGTTGGTTAGGTGTTGGACTCTTGATTTCTGCTCAGGTCATGGTTTCAGGATCCTGAGAGGGAGCCCCATATCCCCCTCAGTAGCATGGGACCTCCTTGAAATCTCTCTCCCTTTGCCCACCCTCCCCCCAACTCCAGCACATTGGCACAAACGCTCTCCCTAAAAATAATCATAAACTGCCCCAGAATAATATCTTTTCTACTTTTTCATTATTTTAATATAAAAACTTTAAATAAAATTTCTATAAATGAATGATACCAAGTTCTTTTTTTTTTTTTTTTTCAAATTAGGTATTTCACTAGGAGACTGAACTCTTCCCGGCTAGTGGGGACCTTCCTTCCTTCAGGCCTCACGGGACACTCACGAGTTGGCGTGGATGAAATCCAGCCGCAGATGAGCCCGCTGCAGAGTAGCGTACTTGTCGCCCATGTCCTCGAACGCGACCCGCGCAGCCCTGAGACACAGGGACCACCAAAAACGGTAGGGGTAGCTGGCCCAATCCCTTGTCCCTGCCCACGTGCTCATCCCCGCCCACCTCCTCTTCCTGCCCACGCCCTCATCCCCGCCTACGCTCAAGTCTGGGAACAAACACCAGCTATGCAAACACCCACGCCCCCTGCCGCCTGGAGGGTGAAGTTCACCCTGCAGCTGTCAGCCTGGGTATCTGTCAACATGTCTGTTCCTTGTCTTGAATCCATTCTATGAGAATGAGGCATCTGAGCTAGACTCCTCTTTCTACATTGAGATTTATTTAACCTTCCTGCACAGTTGTTCTATCATTCTCCAGATGGGAAATGGAGCCCAAGGCTAGAATCAGAATTTGATCAGAAATGATTGCACACACACACACACACACACACACACACACATAATAAAGAATATGAAGAAGTTGGGTCTGAAGGTTGGAGGGTATAGGGAAGGAAAATGGGTAGTTTTCCTTCACTTGCATTAGTTTGTTACACAGCAGCAGAGGTGAAGTTGTTTGTGTTCTAACCCAGCACTTACCTTCCAGTGTTTCTTGGGTTGAGACTGTTTTCTCCCATTAAAGAAAAGAAGGAAGATCAGCAGAGAGAAAAAGGGCTAAAGGCAATCAGAACAGAATTTGGACTTTGCTGTGATGTGGAGGCTTGTGTTTATGAGAAACTTTTTAACCTGTCAGCTGATAGGCAACTATGTTATGTGCTGGCCCAGTTCAAAGAACAGACATTCTGTACTGTTCCAAAAGATAGAACTGAGCAGGTAAAGGTTCAGGGCGAGGAAGGGGTGAGGGTGAATGTAAGGAAGGACTGTAAGCACCAGCTGTCCAAATGCTGTTGCTCACAAAGCACTTTTCCAAGTCACTAAAACCCCAGCTGAAATAGGACTTGTCAAAGATGCTTTCTGGAAAGGTCCTGGTAGTGATGAGAAATTAGTTAACCTAGTTGACCTCTAAAAAGCATTCAGACTCACTTAATTGAGGGCTAGATGACTTGCAAACTAAAGTAGTTCAATAGCACTCAGCAGAGGTTTTGTGATAGCTTTAAAATCAGAAATGAGTGTCTATTGATTAAAGAACTTGAACTAGATGTGTTTGTGATTTCCGGGCATCATACATGCAATGAGGTCTCAGAAAAGAAAAAAAAAAATTGTCTGTTTTGTGATAGTCATTTTACTTCTAAAAAAAGTAGTTTATCAGCTACTACATTTATAGGAACAGGAAAGGAAGAGAGAATTTGAATGAAAATCCAAAGGAACATGATGCTCTACTTTAGTTTGAAAACTGGAAGTAAACACAAACATTTCAAGTAATTTTCCTGATTGCATTTTTGTTTTAACAGTGGCTGACATGGTGGTGTTTTGATAGGAAAATTCTCTTTACTAAGCAACTTGAGCTGTCTTTCCAATTTCTCCTTCTATAGAACTTCAGAAGTATGATATTTATTTTCACTTTATGGACAAAAAAAGCCTGACAAACCTCTTCTGGATTTATTTTACTACCCCAATTTCCAGCTGCTATCTCAAAGCAATTTACTATTGGGAGGAAACCGGGGCTACTTGCCTGTAATTAGTAAAGGCTGTAATAGCTAACTTCTACCAGAGGGAAGAGTGTGCTTATCATAGAAGCAGGTCTTCTAATAATAGGAGCAGAGACCTCCTACAGTAAGTGGCCAGCCCCAAAGCACTAGCCACTTCTGGTTGGCCTGGATAACAGGCACTCAGGGGGAATCTGTTATATATGCTAAAACAGAGACCTTAGAGTCATTGCATACAACCTCCAAAAGCCCTTCCTCTTCATCATTCCAATTCCACCTAGCCACCATCCAATCATAAAGGTAAATCTTGTTCCCCTTCCAGGTCTACTTTTGGGATACTTTGTCTTAGCCATCTCCCCCAACCCTGCCTCAAGGTTCATTTTTAACCTTATTTACAATACAAAGATACTGAGGAAATAGCAAGAAGAGGAAATTTGAAAATGAGTATGTCATCTGCTCGTCTTTTGGTTGATCCTGCTTTTAAGGAGAGTCAATTTAGGATAATAGACAGTTCAGCTCTTCCTAACTGACATTTCAGTTTTGCAACATTCATATACTGGTCACAAACAATGGCTCAACTCTTTCAAGCTATTTTCTCCCCTTTTCATTTAAATAACTTGGTATGGGGGTAGCTGGGTGGTGCAGTCAGTTAAGCATCAAACAGGTTTCAACTCAGGTCATGATCAAAGGGTCATGATCTCAGGGTCATGAAATCAAGCCTTGTATCAGGCTCTGCATTCAGCGCGAGTCTGTCCCCGGGGGTGCCTGAGTGGCTCAGCCATCGGGCATCTGCCTTCAGTTCAGGTCAGGATCCCGGAGTCCCGGGATCAAGCCCCACATCAGGCTCCCTGCTCAGCGGGGAGCCTGCTTCTCCCTCTCTCACTCCCCCTGCTTGTGTTCCCTCTCTGGCTGTGTTTCTCTCTGTCAAATAAATAAATAAAATGTTTAAAAAAAAAAAAAAAAGAAGAAGAAGAAGTCCTGATTAGGAAAACTTGGAAGTGGGCATTTCTAAATGGAATCAACAGGTGAGGGGCACCTGGTGGGGGCTCAGTCAGTTAAGCTTCTGACTCCTGACTTTGGCTAGGGTAGTGATCTAAGGGTCATAAGATCAAGTCCTGAATCAGGCTCCATACTGAGCATGGAGCCTGCTTAGCATTCTTTCTCTCCTACTTCTTCTGACCCTCTCCACTCACCATCCCCCCTCACGCTCCCTCCCTAAAACAAACAAACAAAGAGAAGACAGGTAATAGTAAATACAGGGGGAGGGTGGGAAATACAAGTGTGTGGCTGGCTTACTTTAGTTCTTCGAAGGTCTGAGGGAAGCAGAAAAGAAAGGGCAAAAGTTGCTCCATGCTTTTTTAAGCCTGAAGTCCTGAGGAGATGGTATTGCCATTAATAGTAGTGGGCAAATCAGAAAAAAATTACCAGTTTGGAAGATAGAAGATAGTGAGTTCATTGTTGTCACATTAAGGTTTAGCATTAAACAGCACACTTAGTAGACAATTGTCAATGTGCTTTATTCTTTTTAAGATTGTATTTATTTGAGAGAGAATGAGTGACAAAGAGAGCACAAGCAAGAGGGGCAGAGGGAAAGGGAGAAGCAGGCTGTCACTAAGCAGGCAGTCCTATGTGGGGCTCGATCCCAGGACCCCGGATCATGACCTGAATGGAAGACCTGAATGGAAGGCAGATGCTTAACCAACTGAGTCATCCATGCACACCTGTCAGTGTGCTTTAAATACATAGGTGGTTTCCCTAAATTAAAAAAAAAAAAAAAAAAAATACACACAAGAAGGTGGTTTTCCTGTCTCAGTTGAGTTATCCAACAACAGACTGTCATTTTTCAAGAATACATAATTTTGTGTTACAGGAAATATTAGTAAATTGAGTTTTTGTGTCTCTGAAATCAGAGGCTGAGGAAATCATGAGAATGGGAGAAGCCAGTTAGAGACAACAGGAAGGAGAGACACACACAGGTAAATGTCTGCAGAAATGCAGATTTTGTGGATATAAGTTAATATTTTTCAAGGTGGACCAAAAAAAATCTGCAAGGAAAATTTTCTGTGCAGAAATTCCATTTAGATACTAACATCTAATTTCTGAATTGAGGTTGTATACCCTCTCAATAAGCTGCCAAGAATTATCACATGTCAGCCTTGACCTGAAACCACAAGACAGTGTTTTCCATGTTTTATTTTCTGGAATTCATTCATAGAAAATGAAAGGGGCATGTGGCTGGCTCGGTAGGTGGAGGATGCGACTCTTAATCTTACGGCTATGGGTTCAAGCCCCACATAGGGTATAGAGATCACTTAAAAATAAAATCTTGGGGGCGCCTGGGTGGCTCAGTGGGTTAAAGCCTCTGCCTTCGGCTCCGGTCATGATCTCAGGGTCCTGGGATGGAGGCCCACATCGGGCTCTCTGCTCAGCGGGGAGCCTGCTTCCTCCTCTCTCTGCCTGCCTCTCTGCCTACTTGTGATCTCTCTCTCTCTCTGTTAATAAATAAAATCTTTAAAAATTTAAAAAAAATAAAAATAAAATAAAATAAAATAAAATAAAATAAAATCTTGAAAGGGAGGGAAGGAGGGAGGAAGGAAATGAAAGCAAAATAATGCATCCAGAATCCTTATGCTGGTTCCACTTTCTTTCAACAAAACCCCTTTATTTTTTTAAAACGATTTTATTTATTTATTTGACAGAGAGAAACAGAGCAAGCAAGGGAACACAAGCAGGGAGAGTGAGAGAGGGAGAAGCAGGCTTCCCACAGAGCAGCGGCTTGATCCCAGGACTCAGGATCATGACCTGAGCCGAAGGCAGACACTTAACGACTGAGCCATCCAGGTACCCCTCAACAAAACCCCTTTAAAAAACCATTGCAAGTAGGGGTGCCTGGGTGCTTCTATAGGGTCTTCCGTCTTTGGCTTAGGTCATGATCTCAGGACTGGGACCGAGCCCTGCATCATCTGAGCCTGCTTCTTCTTCTCCCTCTGCCTGCCTCTCTGCCTACTTGTGCTCTCTGTCAAATAAATGAATAAAATCTTCTTAAAAAATTGCAAATAGGGCGCCTGGGTGGCTCAGTGGGTTAAAGCCTCTGCCTTCGGCTCAGGTCATGATCTCAGGGTCCTGGGATCAAGGCCCGCATCAGGCTCTCTCCTCGGCAGGGAGCCTGCTTCCTCCTCTCTCTCTCTCTGCCTGTCTCTCTGCCTACTTGTGATCTCTCTCTCTGCCAAATAAATAAATAAAATCTTTAAAAAAAAAAATTGCAAATAGCCTGGATGCCTGGGTGGCTCAGGTCATGATCCTGGAGTTCTGGGATCGAGCCCCACATCAGGCTCCCTGCTTGGTGGGAAGCCTGCTTCTCCCCTTCTCATTCCCCCTGCTTGTGTTCCCTCTCTAGCTGTGTTTCTCTCTGTCAAATAAATAAATAAAATCTTTTTAAAAAATTGCAAATAGCCAAGTTTAGTGCATTACTAGAATGCAAAGTAATGAAATAAGACACTTTGATCTTTTGGGTATTCTGTAATAAAAGTCTTTTTAAGAGTTCAAAGGTGGAAAAAACCTCATACATGTAAGGAAGACTCGTACCTTGACCTTTGCTTGTAGTACTTACAAGTGTGCAAAGAATAACTGGTAATTCAAAGAAAGAAGTAAGCATATTTTTCCTGCTGTGGAAAAAAAAATTCTTAAAATTATTTAGCTAACCCAAATTGCAGACCTTTGAAATGAAACAGATTTCCTAGATGTTCTCTGACAGACAGTTTTCAGTCTAGGGATCTTTCTTGCCCATAATTGCATTGTCTTTCCCTCATATCAGAACACAACATCCAGAAGATGCCTCATATGCTTTGGACACTTAAATAAACTTTTATTTCTGATGTAAAATTTGCTGACTACCTATATGTATTTTTTACTATTATCATATCCCTCCTATATCAAATTGCCAGAATTCTGTTATTTGAGATGAGCTCAAAGACTCTTGTAATTAAAAAAATAAATAAATAATAGAGGGCGCCTGGGTGGCTCAGTTGGTTAAGTGACTGCCTTCAGCTCAGGTCATGAACCTGGAGACCCGGGATCGAGCCCCACATCGGGCTCCCCACTCGGCGGGAAGCCTGCTTCTCCCTCTCTCACTCCCCCTGCTTGTGTTCCCTCTCTGGCTATGTTTCTCTCTGTCAAATAAATAAAATCTTAAAAAAAAAAAAAAAGAGAGCAGGCACAGCTTTTGTCTATAGCCTAAGCAACACGACAGTTTTAAAACAATTTTGGCCTTATTTATTATATCATGGTTGTTTTTTTTTTAAGATTGTGTCCATTTATTTGAGAGAGAGAGAGAGACAGTGAGATTGAGCATGAGTCTGGGGCAGAGGGAGAAGCAGGCTCCCAGCTGAGCAGGGAGTCAACATGGAGCTCGATCAATCCCAGGACCCTGAGATCATGACCTGAACAGAAGATAGATACTTAACTAAAGAGCCACCCAGGTACCCCTGCTTTGGGTAGTGTTGCACCAAAACTATGACTTAACAATAAAGGAATGAAAAAAATCCAACATGGGAAAGAAATGAGCCTGCAGTATGATGTCAGGGATCTTCTACCATCGGCCCAACACTCCACCTTCTTTTCATTTGTAAGCCTGAAATTTCTTCAACAAGGCATAAAGACTTTCTTTTCACAGATCCTGCTGGGAGAAATAATAGAGTGTGATGGAGAATTACTGTGAGCTGAAGGAAGAAGTAGCTACTTGCAAGATTCCGAGTTGAAACACTGATGTTATCTTGCTCTTCTGGCTCACAGGCATTTGCTGGATGTTTCCACCTTGGGTGGGGACTGGAATAGTGTCCAGAGTGGACGGCTCGGTCTCAGACCTTATCGTGCTGGGGCAGTTAATGAAGGAACATCTTCCTGGGTCTGGTCTGTAATAGCTTAAGACCCTATTGGAAAACATCTAAACAACAACAAAAATGCCAAAAGGCTTTGGTGTGAAGTGTGCATATCAGTATTGAGAATCCACATCTCTCAGGTCTCCAAATTCCATACCATTTCACTGCAAATCATTCAGTTTTGGTGTGGCATAGGGAGGTTAGAGGTGGAAAGTGAGTGGTTCATTTAAAGTCTGAATCTTTTCCACAGTAGCTTCCTGAATTTGCATCAGTCTCTGTAACATGGTTCTCTCAGGCTCTTCTTTTGGGGGGCTATCTCTTCCTCCTTAAATCTCCCACTTGTCCCACTTGTAGAAGCATTCTCTACACTGTGATCACTAAACCCCGAATTGGTAAATCAGGTTGTTGTCTTATTCAGAACATCATTTCCTGCCAAAACTAATCTCTCCATCATTTAAGAGACCCCTATCACTAGGTTGTCTCTCACCAATGAAGAGTGATATTTGGAGTAGATATCACCACTCCCTTCCTCTTGTATCTGATTCGTAGAGATAAAAATCCCCATAAATACCAGAGAGGCTGAATGATTATTATCATCAACTTCCCACTAGCAGGACTTCTCCCTAGAAAGAGGCATACCATCATATCCTAAGGAGTTCAAACAACCAAGTTCATTAGACTTGACTCAATTTATTAAATTTTGCTCCCTGTTATTTTATCAACTTAGGAGTTCGAAACTTTTTTCAAGACAGCTGGGTGCCTGATAGAATACTATATATTTGGTCATATACCTACCCCTTTGTTGGTCTTTCACCTTCTCCTGGTACACAGACACACCCCCAGTCTCTGTCATGGTCTCTTCTTTGTACCTGTATCTCAATCAGAACATGAAATACCTTTGTTTAATTATCTTGGACCGAGTCCTAATGCTGCTTATTCTTTCTGGGTTTGTAGTCTCTTTTCCTTTTTCTCATCCTCCTTTTTACGACTACCCTTCCATTCTTGACTCCACCTTCAGTTCTCTACTTTATAGCATTAAATTCTTATTTAGAATAACCTATAGAGTTTAATCCTGAGCAAAAAGTTTGATGGTGACTGTAGAAAATATAGCATCTCTCAGGCATAAAGAGGACATCAAGAGAGCATGAGATTCTGTAACCATTATATCTCCATTAAAAGTCAAATGCCTGGAGTGCCTGGGTGGCTCAGTCAGTGAGAATCTGGCTTTTGGTTTCAGCTCAGGTAGTGGTCTACAGATCATGAGATTGAGCCCCATGTGGCACACTCCCCCTCCTGCGCCTCCCCCTTGAGCCCCTAGTTGCTCAGTGGGGAGTCTGCCTCTCCCTCTGCCCCTCCCCTTGCTCGTGCTCTTTCTGGCTCGCTCTCTCTCTCTCTCTCTCTCCCTCTCTCAAGTAAAAAAAAAATCTTTATTTTTTATTTTTTTATTAACATATAACATTTGTTTCAGGGGTATGGGTCTGTGATTCATCAGTTTTACACAATTAAATAAATAAATGTATTTTTTTTTTAAGTTAAATGGTCTGTTCCTGTAGGAACACTCTGTATGGCGATAATCACAATTACAAGAGCCTTGAAACATGCACTAGGCTTGATATTCTAGGTCCAAAGGATCATATTCTCAGGTGTCCATGAAAAGAAAGAATAACAAGAAAAAGGACTATAATGATGCATTTAATGTCTGCTATATAACCAGGAATAAATCAAATCATCTAGTGTTAGGGCCCATGAGAAATTTGTGAATTTCATCTTAATAGCCTCCTAAAAACGAAACCAATGCAGCTGTAGTACTTCAGAAGTCCTCCTGCCAAGTTCCCTAACTCACTCTTGCCCATATGCACCTGTCTGTTACGTTTTCCTTTCATGAGAAAAGGAATGAACCCATCAACCTGTTGGCCAACCTCCATGTGTAGGAAAACTAAAATTTTACGTTAGCCCCGACACATGAATCAGAGATACAAATAATTGAACAATACTTGAAGTCCTAGAATGGAAACAACGTCAGTGGAGATGGAGAAGGGGAGTGTAGAAGAACTTTCCTCCATTTAAGAAAGAATGGTAACCTTACCAAGGAAAGACATCACCAGCTGACACATCCTCATGGGGGCCCTTCTTCCCCTCAGACATCCTCTAGCAACCTTCCAAACTCTCCTATTCCTATTCCTATTCCTACTCCTACTCCTATTCTAAGCAGAAACGAGGCTTGGCAGAAGCAGAACTACCCACATTGGAAGGATTTTTCTCTTTGCTACTTGTTATTGCCTGAATTGGGTCCCTCCAAAATTCATATGTTGAATCCTTAACCCCAGGTCCTCAGAATGTGAATGAATTTGGAGAAGGGGCCTTTAAAGTGGTAATTAAATTCAAATGAAGCTGTTAGGGTATGCTCTCATCCAAGTTGACTGGAATATTTAAAAGAAAAGGAATTAGGAAATACAGCAAGACCCCAGCGATGTATGTGAGCACAGGGGGTGTTCTTGTGAAGAGGCAGCTGGAGGGTAGCCAGCAGAGAGCCAAAAAGAGAGACCTCAGGAAACCAAAACTGCCAACTCCTTGATCTGGGATTCTAGTCTCCATGACAGTGAGAAATAAATGTCTACCACTGAAGCCACCCAACCTGTGATATTCGCTATGGCGGCCCTAGCTAGCCAACATAGCTGCCCCCCAAAATTAACAGGAAGCAATTGCCGCCATTCTGATCCAGCCACAATGTGATCCATCCCTCTTTCTAAGCTCTGCCACTTCCAACCCAGAGCTCAAAATTCTCAGTTTACTCTCCCCAGTTTCCCCACCCTCCTGCAGTATTCCGTTTTTATATACCCTCTTCTGTATGCCTCTCCTCTATCTTAAATCTCCTCCTTTTTCACCAGGGAAGCAGGAATTAGAGTGATACTTTAAATCTCTTCAAGCTAAACCAACTGTGGTTTTTATAGGTACCAGACTGAAACACCTGCACTTAGATTTTGATACTGAAAAAGTCACACTGGCGAGGGCTCCCTGTAGGTTCTTATCAGAAAAAGCATCCTGAGATGATAGAACAGCCTTTACTTCAAATCTATCCTAGATCATCAAGTTTATCTTCTGAGATTACCAGAACTATGAGAAAAGATTGCTTCCCTATGGAACTAATACTAATGCCCTCAGGGCTACCTGTAGAGAAAATATGGCCCCATTCACTCCTGCAGGGAGTCTTTAGAAATGCTTTCTTTGCTTTGAGTGAAGCATGAAAGAGTCAGCAAATGACAGACCGAGTTTTGATAGTGAGCCGATTGGACATTGATGATTCCTTGATGATTCTGTGCTCTGCAAACTAGCTAGAGAATTGCAGATGGTCAATAAACATCATATATTGTCAACTATCAGTTATTCAGTGTATAATGAGGAAAATGCCCTGGCATACATTACCTCAAAACTTAATCAAGAAGTCTGTGATTCCAGCACCATATCAGAAAACAGACTGACATCTTTACCTAAACTGTGAGACTACGTACATTTGTATCAATGGTATATCTTTAAATTACTCTGATATGGGGCACCTGGGTGGCTCAGTCGGTTAAGTGTCTGCCTTCGGCTCAGATCACGATCCCAGGATCCTGGGATAGAGCCAGTACCCCCAGCACGTCCCCACACCCTGGCTTCAGGTTCCCTGTTCAGTGGGGAGTCTTCTTCTCCCTCGCCCTCTGCCACCCTTTTCCCCCCACTCATGCTCACTCTCTCTCTCCCTAAGTTGAGGTTTGACCTGATAATAGGGGATGGTACGTTCTACTCTGGGACTATCAATGACAACAAACCCATCTGCTATCAGGTCAGCTTAAAACTGACTCTTTTACCATGTGCTCTGGTCAAATTTTATTGCCACACAGAAATTCTTCAAAAATCTCAAGTAAATGCATAAAAATAATCACCAGCTTATTTTGTTCATTTTTTAAAATATTTATTTATATATTTATTCATGAACAAGACAGTAAGCACATAAGCAGGGGGAGCAGCAGGCAGATGGAGAACTCAGCTCCACTGAGCAAGGAGCTGGATGTGGGGCTCCATCCCAGCACCTTGGGATCATGACCTGAGCTAAAAGCAGACACTTAACCGACTGAGCCACCCAGGCATCCAAACCAGCTTATTTTCAGTAGTTTGAATGCAGTTAAAAGTTTAGTATGATGTTTATAAGGGTTAATTAACATCCTCTCCTCCAACATGCTGGCTGACTCTTCACCTTTTCTTGATACTGATGATGATGTCATTAAATGACGCCAGGCTCCACTATGCCCTTCAACACTTCTTATCAGAATTTTATAAATGAACATTGTATTCGCCAGAGCTTTGCTGTTTATTGGGTCTGATAGCATTGCTGGCATGACAAAGCAGAAACTAAGTTCAGCTTGCTCCTTGGTAAAATAAAGTTTTCTTTTTTCTTCTTTAAAAGAAAATTTTTTTATAATATTGGATCTGATCTCACATTTTTTTTAACATTTGTATTTCATTGATATGAAAGAGACCATGGGAACTTACCAAGGTCCATCATATCACATTAAAAGAATAATTTCTAAGTATAAATCATTAAAGTTGCAGACTCCATTGATGACCTTCATTAATTCATGCCACTTGATCTTTGTATTTTTCAAAGATAGATATTCCAGTTTCATTTCAAAGAGTATTTCTATGTCTTTATAAATAAAGATTGCCAATTTTCATGCACCCAACTTTTTTCTCTTCTAGATCATAAGAAGAGACAAGCTTGGGGAAACACTATTTAAAACCCAAACTTCAGGGACGCCTGGGTGGCTCAGTTGGTTGAGCCACTGCCTTCGGCTCAGGTCATGATCCTGGAGACCCGGGATCGAGTCCCACATCGGGCTGCCTGCTCGGCGGGAAGCCTGCTTCTCCCTCTCTCACTCCCCCTGCTTGTGTTCCCTCTCTGGCTGTGTTTCTCTCTGTCAAATAAATAAAAAAAAAAAAAAATCTTTAAAACCCAAACTTCAAACATAAACACAAAACTGCTACATTGTACTTGCATTTTGCAGCCAGTAGGTTAAGATTGAAATACTGACCAGTACAGGAAAATACTGATTCCATTTAATGTAGTTGAGTTCAATTTGAATCAGTTGATTCAATTGAGTTCAGTCACCTTTATTGAGGGCTATTATATGATAAGCACTGTGCTAGGTATTGAAGGCATAAAAATAGGAGTAAGTTGTAGAACCAGCCTTCAGAAAGAATCCACTGGGAATGGTGAGATGCACATATGAAACCATGCACAGTACAGGGAGACACAGCCTAAGGACCAATGGTATGCAGATGTGAGAAAGAGCAACCAGATTTGATTTGGGGGATCAGAGAAGGATTCGTGCACCAGGAGGGACACTTTCTGACCCCTGTAGGATCTTGTCTTATACACAAACCACCCCTGCCAAACCAACTGGCCCAAACCACCTTCACCTGTGGACCAACTTAGGGTTACTTTCACTTAATTCGCTTCATTTCACTGGCTTGTGCCTCTCAGCCCAGCAGTCGCTCCATTTCCACTGCAAAGTTGCACCCTGTAATTTCTGAACGCTCCTCGGACAAGTTATGAAATCTCTCTCGCTTCAGTTTACTCACCTGTAAAATGGCAAAGATGCCTTCATCAGTGAGTAGTCCTGAGGATTAAATAGACAATGTCCATAAAACTCACAGAAACACCATTATTATTTTATACTTGCATTCTACATCTAAACCAACGTAACAGACTAATAACCCCTTTTGTGAGAAGAGTAAAGAGATGGGAGGAGACCCGGCCCCATCCCCACTCCAGGCAAGTGTCATTTTAGGTCCAAAAGTTGAAGAATGATGGAGAGAAGAAGATAGACAAAGATGTTTTTCTCCTTTATTCAGATGTATTTCATGTAACAAAAAGTATTTTTCTTTTGATTTCCTTGGATTTTTCTAGTCTATCACGTAATTACACATTTATACCTCTCCACTGAGGGAAAAACAAGGAAGAATCACAGAAATGTGGGAACAGCTGGACGAATACATGGACACAGGGGACAGGCTGCCAAGATTTTGCCGTGCCTATTTCCAAATACCTCTCTTCACAGCTTTCTATCAGTAATTAGAGGTCTAACTCAACTACGTAGATCTAAGTTTCTAAAAACTCTATAATTCAAAGATAGACAAGAAAGTTATTTTCTACCACTTTTATTTCTCTATACCTGCTTGTTTCACATTGCCTAATTTTGAAGAGACTAATGGGTGCATGATTTGCTATAAAGAATAAATTGTATAATGTTAATTTATTTAATTAACTGTTAATCATGCCACAGAAAAGGTAATTGTTTAAAAAATCAAAATTTAAAAAGTATTGTGGTTTTATTCTTTGCATGCTTTTGTTGGAAACACATTTTGTAATGAAGTTAAACATACCTTTGCCTTTTTTTCAAGATTTTTTTTTTTTTTAATTTGAAAGAAAGAGCATTTAAGAGCACTCAAGAGTGAGAGAGAGCATGGGGAGGCGGAAGGGCAGATGGTGAGAAAGCAGCAGACTCTTCTTAGCAGGGAGCCCGATGAGGGGCTCAATCCCAGGACCCTGAGATCATGACCTGAGTCCAAGGGAGACACTTCACTGACTGAGCCACCAAGAAGCCCCGAACATTCCTTTGTCTTTAAACATTTTGTTTCGAGATATGTAGAACCACACACACTTGTAAGAAATAATATAGAGAGATTCTGTGTGCCCTTCACTCACTTACTCCCAATGGTAACATCTTGCAAAACTGTCACGGGTATCACAACCAAGATACTGACATTGACACGATCTACGGATCCTATTCAGACTTACCCAGTTTTAAGTGTACTCATTCGTCGTTTGTATGTGTCTGAGATATCTGTATTTGGCTCTGTGCAATTTTATCACATTTACGTTCAAGTTTACCACCACTGCAGCCAAGACACCAAAGGGTTCCATCACTTAGGGGTCCCTCATATCACCCCCTTATAACCACATCCTCCACCCCCTTCCATGCCTAATCCCTAGCAACTACTAATTTTTTCTTCATTTCTATATTTTCATAATTTCAAGTTACATAAGTGGAATCGTGCGGTATTTGACCACTTGGGATAGGTCACCCGTCCTGATTCCCTTGAATTAAGTTGTTGTGTCTATCAGCAATGTTTACTGTCTCATTGTAATTCATGGTATTGAAGTATTTAAATGCTAAACACTCGGCTGTTGAAGGACAGTTGGGATGTTTCCAGTTCTTGCCTATGGCTAATAAGGCTGCTGTGAAACATTCTTGTAGAAGTTTTTGTAGGAACGTTGAGTTTTCATTTCTCCACGACAAATGCCCAGTGGTGCAGTTGCCGGGTTGGATGGTAATCACACGCTCAGATTTATAAGAAACTGCCAACCTGTTTTCCAAAGTGACTATACCATTTTATATTCCCACTAGCTATGTAGGAGTGATTCAGTTTTTCAAACCTTTTTTCTTTTTTCATTATATGACATTAGCCTGTATGGATGATAAAATTAGTAAATAAACACATGGCCCATATAAGAACAGCTTGTAAAAAGTCAGCCCCAAAAGTCCAAAGGGTAAAAAGGCAGAAGTCATATAAAAAAAAAAGCCATCTTAAGCAACAGAGTCTCTGACTCATCTCAGCTCGCAGAGCGGCCAGGTAACACACCGAAAGCTTCACACTCCTGGAAAGCAGCCGCGGTGCCCTAAAGCTTTGCTTGGTGTAAATTAAAACAAATAAATCTTTTCTTTCCAAAATAGGATTATGGCTTATAAAATGCTTCAAGTAGCTCTGTGTTCGGCATTGCTTATAGGTAAGAATCCATTTCTTTTTTATTTATCATATCTTTTAAAACGATTAGGTGGCAAGATAACTACCCCTTTTGACTTTTTCAGAGAAACAAACGTGTTCTATCCACAGATCCATTCTAGAGCACTGGGAAAACCCAGCTATCATGGCATGCGGTGGTTTTGAACGTGTCAGTGTTAATTGCATGTGATCATTTTATTACTAATTATGTATTATCATATTAACATGTCACTATTACTGGGAAATCTATTTAAGAGCTGCCTCCAAAGAAGTGCTCTTGTGTCCTTGAACAAAGAAAGATTTCAAATGCCTTTTAGTAACTGTAATACTTTCATGGTGCCATTATGTGGAGACCTCAAGGTACTTTGAGAGTGTGAATTCATTAACCTTTAGAGCAAGCTGTAGCTCAGAGAAGTGGTGTTTTAAAGACAGATCAAGGAAGGTACTGAAGGTCAGATGATTTGCTGTCAAATTGACCCAATAATTCAGTGACTCCTATCTGAATGGAACTGAGAGGTCATTTGTTTTTCTTGTAACCAGACCTGAAAATACTTACAAAGGTGTAAATTATTTTCCCAGTTAAGTTTCTACAATTTATAAATACTTCTGATGAAATCCTTAAATACAAATAAATTTCTACTTTTATGATCAACTTGAAACCCATGCAAAAAAAAATTACATATTTTTCTTGAGGCACACACACACACACACACACTAAAAAGATATAGGTATATACCTAAAGTATGAATCTAGATATGTGTATACATATAGGTATGTGTATATAGTTAGCCTTTTATTCTTAAGCATATAAATAATTTTAATACATTTTAATAACCAATGTTATACTTTACATTTAGGCCATGTTTAAATAAATGATTTGGAAATTTTTAGCCAAGTTATTTTTAGGCAGTTATCATTACGATGTGTGTAATCACACCCGTTACAGCCCACATCTCCACATGAAGAAAGTGAGGCTGGTTCAGTTTAAGTGAGTATCTCAGGAGCACACTGTAAATTAAAGTCATGGGCTCGTTATAAACCATCAGTTATTGCTTTGCTTTGCCTGCTGATCTGTGCAGTTGGCTTCAGAGTGGGTGATGGTGGATTAGCATAAGGCAAAAAGCATTACTGGTGGTCTACATTCACCTGTGAACACGCAGGGTCAAAAATATCTGGCAAAAGAAAACAATCTGGCAAAAGGAAAACAGTCCTGCAAAATGCCTTTTAGAGACCTTCTTAAGAAACAAGTTGGAATTAACTTAAACTCCAGCTGAGGTACAAATGTGTCTGCCTAGAAAGACTACTGGTTTGGCTGATTTCACTTAAAAATAAGGAAATAAGATTATGTGGTTAAAGTTCATGAAGTAAGTTGAGAATTAGAAACTAAGGATAGAGGAACATTGGCACAGTGGGGTTAGCCTTTCAGATTACAGGAAAGAAGTTCTAGGGCATATAGACTGAGTACACTGAAATCTTTAGAATCAGATTCATTTGTTATATGGATAATTTGTTGAACTGACATTTTCTGAATTACACAGATCTCGGGTAGGAAATCATAGCTTGAACCAACTTGTTTTTTTAAAGATTTTATTTATTTATTTGACAAAGAGAAACACAGCTAGAGAGGGAACACAAGCAGGAGTGACAGAGGGAGAAGCAGGCTTCCAATCAAGCAGGGAGCCTGAGGCGGGGCTCTATCCTGGGACTCCAGGATCATGACCTGAGCAGAAGGCAGTTGCTTAACGACTGAGCCACCCAGGCGCCCTTAAACCAACTTTTTTCCCTTCTTCTCTCCCTCCTCCCATTTTTCACTTAAGAATGTAGCCTATTCATCTGCCCTTCCCTGGAGCCCTCTATGTATCATAAGAAAACAATCATCTTAAAAAGTTTGTCTTTGTATTTAAAAAAAGTTTTCACTGTTACAGATTAGTTATCTAACAAAATACTTTTTTGTCTAGAACTTAATTTGAAGTAAATAGGGAAAAGATCTCATTATGCATTTTCCTAATGGGAATGCTCAAGCCAAAAATGATGAAGAAGCTTCCCCAAGTAATTACATTTATGAGCACAGTCCTCAAATCATCTTATTGATTTTCTTAAAATAGTAATTTATACACCTTGGAACTGGTTCCCTGGTCAGAGAATTAGAGGTCCAAGTGTCACAATCTGAGTAAAAAAACAAAACAAAACAAAAACCCTCTCTTCAGCATTTAGGTCAAGAACTGCCTTCTATTAATAAACCCAGAAAATATGAATATTACCTTTTAAGTCTTTGTTCTGTGGGGAGGAGCTTTCCATATGTCACCTAAGGTCAACTCTCATAATCAATCACTGTGCAAGTAAGCATCATAGCTTTTATTTTACAAGGGGATTTAGGGTTAGAGAAGTCAGATGATTCAGCTGCACAGTCAATCCATGGCGATGGCAGATACATGTGCAAGTGCTACATCAAGCTCTTCTGAGAACAAAGCCCTTCTTTCTGCTCTGCAACTGTCCCTGCTGGCACTGCCATGCTAGATATGGGACATATAGCTATGGGCTAGACAAAGGAGCATACAGCAAGAACACCTCCAGAGAAAAGAACAATGCCAGTATAACAGCCTTTGCTTCTACAGAAACAGGCAGGAGTCAGGGAGCTGGGTGACTCTATGTGAGTAAACAGAGACAAACTAAGAAATAACCAGAGCCTTTTCTTTTCTTTTCTTTTCTTTTCTTTTCTTTTCTTTTCTTTTCTTTTCTTTTCTTTTCTTTTTTTTTGATATCAATATAAAATGTGACCTTTATTCCAGGTTCTCATCTTAAAGATACTTGCCTATCGGATTTTTATTTATTTTTTTAATTTTATTTTATTTTTTCAGTGTTCCAAGATTCATTGTTTATGCACCACATCCAGTGTTGCATGCAATATGTGCCCTCCTTAATATCCACCACCAGGGGGCGCCTCGGTGGCTCAGTTGGTTGAGCGACTGCCTTTGGCTCAGGTCATGATCCTGGAGACAGGAGGCCTGCTTCTCCCTCTCTCACTCCCTCTGCTTGTGTTCCCTCTCTGGCTGTGTTTCTCTCTATCAAATAAATAAAATCTTAAAAAAAAAAAAATCCACCACCAGGCTCACCCATCTCCCCACCCCCTCCTTTCCAAAACCCTCAGTTTGTTTCTCAGTCCACAGTCTCCCATGGTTCTTCTCCCCCTCTAATTTATCCCAATTCATTTTTCCTTTCCTTCTCCTAATGTCCTCCATGTTACTCCTCATGCTCCACAAGTAAGTGAAACCATATGATAATTGACTTTCTCTGATTTATTTCACTCAGCGTGATCTCCTCCAGTCCCATCCATGTTGATGCAAAAGTTGGGTATTCATCCTTTCTGATGGCTGTGTAATATTCCATTGTATACATGGACCACAGCTTTATCCATTCATCTGTTGAAGGGCATCTATGACAGTTTCTAGTTGTGGTGAGGGTAGAGAGAAGTTCTAAACTCATATTTCCACCTCCAGAGGGCACTCATCAGAATCAAACAGCCCCATTTCACACAAAGAAGAAATATGGAAAATACATGTATTTGGAATGCGCGTATTGAAATACACATATTTCACAAAGTAAGTAAACCAGTCCTGGAAGTTGACCCATAAGTTGGACAGTCTGGAGGTTCATAGCCATATTGTTAACCGTATTGTTAACCTGTGATCAGATCACATGAATTCCATGTATGTCTTCTGGTTTTAGGTGGGGAAGCAAACTGCCTTTCGCCCCTTTCTCTAGCATTGTTCCAACTCTTACTTTTCACTCCACTCCTAGTAACCAAGAGCTATTTGCCTTGAAGGTTTTTTATTGATTGGTTAATTGGTTTGGTTTGGGTTTTTTAGATAAGAGCTTTTAAGCTTACATTTTTTCCTCCTTGACTGAGTCAGCCCCTCCAGTCCCTCCATATTTGCTTTCTGCCCCTTCTCAGTCATCCAGCTGTGCCAACCCCTGCCTCCAGCACCATCCTGTTCCTTGGAGAGTCTGTATTTCTGGATATAGTGTTAGTTTATTTTATAAGAACTCCTTCTTAATTTTATCTACTCCCTTTGGACTGACTTAAGATGGATGATGCGCTCAAGAAAGTAAGTAGTGAGAATAAACTGGGAAATATCTAGGTTAGAGAAAAATATAATGGCCTATAACTAAATTCATTGAGCACTCTGGGTTTTGGAGAAAAATCATCTATTTTCCTGTCTACAAGGCATCATTTGTCATGGCGCTAGAGTTGGAAGACCCATTAACACACACAGGCAATGACCCCAAAGGGGTTACTATTGAATCACATAAAACACTGCCTCTTGGGAGTTGCAAATTTCTCTGTCCACAAAATCAAAAGCTAATAAAGGATGTGCCAGCTCCAAAGTATGCCCAGTGAATTACATGGCAGTGCATGTGAGCACATATGTGGGTGAACGTTAGCGTGTTGTAAGCAGGTTAAAACAGACTGACCTTAAAGTCAAGTAATACTAGTTCCTGTTTACTTTGCAAAGTACTCAACATGCCAGCAACTGTAATGTCAATAAAGCCAAAGTTCCCTGAGTAAAGAGTTCATTAATGTAAGCATTTCAGTAATAGTTTAGGAAGATGATGGGGGTTTGAGAGCTTGTCCTGAAGTTCAGGGTCTCCTTCTTTTTTCCAGCTGACTTCCATTGACTCTCTGCCCTCTGTCTTTTTACTACCCTGCTCCCTTTTTCCCTTTTCACCTTTTTAAACTTCTGTTTTTGTAACTTTCCTTATTTTTTTCTGTTTCCTTTTACTTATTTTCCTGATTTCTCCTTTTTCTTCTTTTATCTTCAAACCCAATTTCTTCTCTCTCATTCTCTCTCTCATTAACTTTTATCTGAATTGCACCAAAGTGAGAGAATCTATGATACTAAATATAACTCTGCTGTCTTCCATCATAAATTTCTGGGTCAATGACCAAAATTTGGAGTGGAAAAAAAATAACTATTTCATATTTTATAACAAAAGTTATTTACTTAATACAGAGAATAAAACACTCAACTTTAAAGATTTTCTTTATTTCAGAGAGAGAGAGAGAGCATGAACTCTCTCCACTGAGCAGAGAGCCTGACATGGGGCTCAATCCCGGGACCCTGAGATCATGACCTGACCCGAAGGCAGATGCTTAACCAAATGAGCCACCCAGACCCCCTAAAAATTCAACTTTAAACATACAAACCTAAACATAAGTATTTTTTAAAAAGATTTTATTTATTTATTTGACAGAGAGAAACACAGCGAGAGAGGGAACACAAGCAGAGGGACTGAGAGAGGGAGAAGCAGGCTTCCCACTGAGCAGGGAGCCCGATATGGGACTCGATCCCGGGTCTCCAGGATCATGGCCTGAGCTGAAGGCAGTTGCTTAACCAACTGACCCACCCAGGCGCCCCTAAACATAAATATTTTAATTACTCACAAAGTTATAACATTTCTCCTACACTTAGAACTTTGAAAATTTTATCATATTGCTAAGATGTCTGTAGAGACTGTTCTCATTTTTTGTCTTTAATTCCTAGTGGCCATTTATACTTTAATTTAGTACTTAATTTATGTGCCTGGGCAGTTATTTCATCTTTTGTCTAAAGACACAAGCATTTTAAGGCAAGGGACTAAGACTCAGTCCAATAAAAATAGTAAATAATAAATGTTATTCTTTCATTGCTTATGCTGAGCCTTAAGTGCTTTGCTTTCAGCATCCTGTGCCTGAGTATTTTGGAACTTGGGGCAGGACTGTCATGCTTATTCTGCATCTCTGGCATCAGGCGTCAGGTACCACTGCAGAGAGCAGTATCGCCCAGCCTCTAAGGGAATCCCTAGCTGTGGCCCAACCTGGCATTTCTGTGAAGGTACAGCCGCGGCTTCCCAGGGATGACAAGCTCCTACTGGTTGGAGCGCCCCGTCTGTGCTGGATTTTTCTCCCTTGCTTCTTAGGGAGGCTTTGAGACAACAGACCTGTTGGATTGTCTGCATCACCTTCGGACACATAGAACTCTCTCTGCCACCCCCCCACCCCTCCTTGCTTCTTGGCCCGCTTTTGATCAAGTTGAAAAATAAACCAAAGATTAGCATGGAAGGCAATCAATTCCCTTTACTACTGAGAAAGTCTAATTTGGAAGATAGAACATAGACTGGACCCCAGAATTTGGCAAATTTCATATCCACTTGCAGGTTACAGAAGCAGAAGAGAAAGCATGATCTTGGAGGGCTGTCAAGGGGACTTACCAATTGCATGGTGGCACTGCCCCTTCTGAGAGGCAAAGTCGACAAAGGGGAGAAGGGTGACCTGAGGTTACTCTTAAATGATCTCCCTATACAGGGAAGAAACAGGACTCCCCCATCAGACTCTGTCCTTTGATTCTGTACCGTACTTGTCATATCAGGCTTTCTGATCTTTTTAGTGCATAGGTTCCTGGCATGAGGACCATCTTCATGGTCACATGCACAGTATAGACTATTCGGTTATTTCTCCACTATCAAATTTAAAGACCCTTTCTCAGCCTTCCCTGCATGATGGCAAAATAGGGAACCCTTCCATTTCTAAGGGTATGGCTAATGTTACAAGCACACAGCTCTTCAGCCCACGATGGGCACCCAGCTCTGTGCATAAGATGAATACCTTCTTATTTGTATTGCTTTAATTATTGACCAGGTCTACTTTGACTTTTGTTCCACTTATTTCTGTCTATCTCAGTGCTGAATTTCTCAGCATGTAAGCTCCTTGGCAGTACTAGGAGCTGTACTCATTTAGCATATTCTATATGCTTCTGATGCCTTAATACCATGTAAAGAAAGTAAGTTTCAATTAATGACCTATTGGCTATGAATGTATTCTAGTTAAAAATGTTAGAGTTGCAAGACAGCTTGGTTGTTTTACAGAACAGGAAATGGAGGGGCAAGGGTGACCAAAACAATGACACAACTCATCACTGGCAGGGCTAGGATAAGACTCCCTATCTCTGATCCTTCTTGGCTTGTGTAGCAAGAGCTCTACTCTCCAGTATCTCCATACTCTGAAGTGTCTGCCCTATTTCAATGGACAGAATTTTCTGCAGAGGATATTCGAGACATGTTTAGATAGCAGAACTAAGCTTGACAGATCGTACTAAAACTACTATGATATGGGATGAAAGGAAGGAGGGTGTGTAGGGAGTTGGAAAGGAAAAGAGGAAAATTTTTTTTTACAGCTTATGATTTTAAAGTTTAAAAAAGGCATTAACCTGGCTGATACTGCCTACATTAAAAACAATTAAAAACCAACAAACTAATAAAACTCAGGGTTTGATATTCAAACCCCAGCAGTATTATAGAGGCTTACAAACACAAAGTGATCTTGCTCTCATCAACTTTCAAGGTTGATCAGGCAGAATGAAAAAGGGAGGAGAAATTTCTCAAGCAGAGAGGATAATAGCATGCCCTTCTGTATTACTTGCATTTTATTTCCAGCTCTGCCAGTGACTTACTATGTGACCTTGAGTGAGTCATTTCATCGCTGTGTGTCAATTTTCTCATTTGTAAAGTAGGACAATAAATACTACTTTCTGTCTCTCTTGTGGGTGATGCTATTATCACCATCAATTAATATTTATTGGATGCCTGTTGGGCGCATAAAGCTGAGGTAGGTGCTTTGTTCAGGGGCAAGGGTGGGGGTGAGGGGGACATAATGTCAGTGAAACATTTTCCATGAGCAAAAAGAGAAGATTTACAAAAGACAGAATTATTAGAGCTTAAAATATCTATGGTTTATATTTTAAAGCTTCTCTGCCAAGATTTATGTAATACCATTTTTTTTCCCTTAGCAATTGTACAAGGCACTAGGACCATCATAGTGCAGAATATGGTTTTGCTTGTGGAAGATTCCAAGTAACACTATCTTAAATGGTTAATGTACTTTCTTTATCTAGTTGTAAATTATATCATAAGCATAATTCACGTAGAAGCATTTATTAGAGGGATGCCTGGGTGGCTCAGTGGGTTAAGAGACTGACTCTTGATTTCAACTCAGGTCATGATCTTGGGTCATGGGATTGAGCTCTCGTGTCAGGCTCTGCACTTAGTGGGGAGTCTGCTTGAGCTTCTCTTTTCCTCTCCCTCTGCACCTCCCCCTGCTCATGTTCTTATGCTCTCTCTCAAATAAATAAATAAATCTTTAAAAGAACAAAAACGTTTATTAGATATTGATACTGGATCTTCTTTGCTTAGGTACTCTCTTTGTTTTGAAAGCCTTCCTTTCCCCCGCTTTTTTTTTAACAGAATAAGAACACATTAAATGTGTCACACTATAACTGACACTCTTTCTTCAAAGGGAATGAAGAGACCTGAGAAGTCGCCTATGAACACATCTCAGTTAAAACCAGAACTTCAATGCTGGTTAATCCACACCAGTGAGCCCAAACAGATGAGTTTTCCATTCTGTTCTGATCAGTCCTGTCTTCTCATCCCTGGTGTCACTTACCTGATTCAGGCCCTACTTACCCATCCTCTGGACCACTAGAAGAGGCTCAAACCTGTGTCTTTCACTGTCTTTCCTTTTTACCATCTGACTTCCAACACCACTGAAGAGGAGCTTCCAAAAGTATCTGTGAATGAATAAACAAATGTTGGCATATATGCACAAAATATTATTTGGTCTTAAAAAGGAATGCAATGCTGATATATACTTCAACATGTAAACCTTGAAGATACTAAGTGAAATAAATCAGGTGCAAAGGGACAAATAGTTTGTGACTCCTCTTAGATGAGATACCTACAATAAGCAAATGCAAAGAGACAGAAAAATGGTGGTGACCAAGGGCTGGAGGAGGGAGTAATGGGAATTGTTAAGGGATATTGAGTTTCTATTCGGGAGGATGAAAGAATTCTTGAGATGTGGTGATGACTGTACAACTATGTGAATGAGCTTGATGTCACTGAATTGCATAATTAAAAAGGGTTAAAATGGCTTCACATGAGGCATATTTAATCATAATCGAGCAGAACAATTTTAAGTAAATCTGGTCCTATCATCTTCATGTTCAGTAATATTAATGATCTGAAGAATAAATTCCAAATTCCTTGGTTGACAGTAACAATCCTCCATCATTCTCTGAGCACATCCACTCTTCAGTCCTCATTGGCAAAGTAAAGGTTATCAAAGCTGAGCCTCATTTTGCTCCTCTGTTCCTTGGCTCTCCAGTCTTCTTCAGCCTGGAGTACTCATGTTCTTTGTTTCTGCTCCCTTCTTCCTAACTGTGGAAACATTCCGTAACCTTGGAAGCTCAACGCTAAACAAATTTCTCTGTGATCCTTCCATGTCAATAACAGAATTAGTCATCCCCCCTTCAAAGGGTCAGGCCACAGTATGTTTCCTCATAATTATTTATGAACTCTGAATACAATGGGAATTCTTTGTTTTTTGTTTATCTTTCTAGGCAATGATGATTACTACAGCAGGGATGAAGGTGAGGCAAGTGGAGAACTTATGACACAAAACTTGTGTAAGCTTGAGAGCAGGTTTCTTGTACTATTTGTGGACTTATTTGCTTCATTTGGGTCTCAGATCCAGTGATTAGCAGTTTAAGCTGACATCAGTAGGTACTCATAATGCAGCGTATTTAGTTATCTACTATGATCTAACAATTTCCCCAGACCATAGCAACTTAAAACAAGACATATCTTACAGTTTCTGAGGAATTAGGGAGTGGCTTAGGTCAGTGATTCTGACTCAGGAACTCTCATGAGATTACAATAAAGACGTTGGTGAGGGCCATTGTGATCTAAAGGCTCGACTGGGATGAAAGCCTCAGGTTCTCAGGTGGTTCATTTGTGTGGCTGTTGGTGGGAAGTTCCAGTTCTTTGAGAGGTGGGCCTCTCTTCAGGGCTGCTTGAGCATCCTCACAACATTGCTGTGTCTGTCTTCCATGCCGGCAAGTGATTCAAGAAAGGTATGAGGCAAAAGAAAGAATGAAAGAAACAAAGGAAGGAAGGAAGGAAGGAAAGAAGGAAGGAGGGAGGAAAGGTAGAGGCAGACGCTCTAATGCCTTTTATGTGCTAGCCACAGAAAGCACACTTTGGCATTTCCACAGTTTCCTGTGGTTACACAGGCCTACCCTCCTAAATGAAAGAACTACAGAGGATCTGAATACCAACAACACAGTGGTCTTCAGGGGACATCTTAGAGGATGGCTTCCACAGGAATGCTGGCTTGATTGTATTGAATTAGATGACCTAGAAGCAGGCCAGTATTACTTCTGTCATCTGTTACTAATATCTACTGAAAAGTTGACTTTGGTCTTTTATTTTTAAATCATTAATAACCAAAATTGCTAAATTCCTATTCATAGAGAATGTGTCCGAGTCATTTTTCTATCTTCATCACTAGTAGTATTTTGCACCTAGAGGTAGCCTGATTGATGTGTGGTATCCACAGAAGTTATTGCTTTCAATAGCTAGGCAGTTAGAACTAGAGCTCAGTGAGGTAACAAATTTAACTAGAAGTAACAGAGCTAATAACTAAAATCTTCCTTAGTGCTCAAGATCAAGCTTGGAAAAGGATGAGATCATAAGGAATGCATAAGTAATGACTGTCTTTTTTCTATAAGTGCATAAGGCTTTTCTTATTATTTCTACTTTTTTTTGGCCCCAAGCATTCCTGTCTCTTAGTCATAATATTGCACAGTGGCTTTAAAAGGAGAATTCCATCTCCCATTCCTACTAGCTGGATGGTCTTGAACATATTATTTAACTTTTCTCTGATGTAGTTACCTTGTCTGCAAAATGAGGTGATTGACAGTGCTACTTTTTAGGTTTGTTGTATTAAATAAGGTAATTCACTTAAAGTATTTTTTAGCACAATGCTCAATAAATGTTAACTATCATTATTATTTGTGTGTGACATCAATACACACACACACACACACACACACACACACACACACACAACTGAGTTACCTCTAACCATAGTCTTCAGATATCTGTTTTAAAGATTCCCAGTGCCACATCATTTCTCCAACTTAAAATATAAAGTCGTGCTCCTTCTCCTATCCTGCTTAATTTAATCTTTTCATTAAGGAATAGGTTCAGCAATTTTCCTGACCATGAAAATGTCCACTTGTGCCTCAGAGCCCCAAAGCTCAGTACCAACACCTTCTCCTAAACTCCCTTAGAGCAATCAAATCCTATGTTGCCTTGTTTTATTTTGAATCTTGGACCCCTCACTCCCCTCCCCTACATAGGAGAGGTTTCATATCTTATAGTTCACTATAACTCTGGTATAAGGCTATAGACTACCTAATATAAGATTTGTAGAAAATGCTTCTTTATCACAAGCAATGAACAAATTGTATTTGCTACAGTTACATTACCACAATAGGTCAAGAGTGTGTTCTTCCTTGATATCGATTCAAATTACAACTGAATGTGATTGTGTTTTATTTGGAAATGAAAATATTGTATAGACTTAAAATTTCAAGATACTAAAAAAGTCTGGATTTTTAAAACAATCTTTTTTTTTTTTTTCCTTAATCCTGCACTGCACAAGTACAACATGCACACTTCTTCAATTCAGGGACAGATCTATCAATACTAACAATTTAAACCACAGTACCAGATTTGGAAGCAGTCTACTTCAAATCGAAATATATGTTCTCTTTTGGAAGGCTACGAAAGGAAGAATAAGATTGTTGACTGCCTGGTTTGTGCCAGATGGTTTATAGTCATTAATATATCCAACTCTTATGGTAATCCTATGTTATTGTGTTAGTGTATTATTTTTATATCATTTTACATACAAGAAAACTGCAGCTTGGAGAAATTAAGCAACTTCTCCAGAAAAGTGATAGGGCTGGAATTTGAATCCAGGTTGTACAGAAGGCTCTAAAAATCTTTTCCACCCAGCACAGGCACTGGCTTTCATGCTGTGCTCTATTCAGGACACAGAGGGTGGTGATAGCACAGTGATGTGGGAAGGCTGAAGGGCAGTCATCTCCCTCAGTGCATAGCTTTTTCAGGGGCCCTTCTCAGATTCCCAACCTCCCAAAGGCCACGGCTATGTCTCTTTAAGAAGATAAACATTGAGATGTAAACTACTACCCTAAAAGATGCTGTGCTCTTGGACTCTGAATTACAGGAGCTTTGGGAGCGCCATTTTTGTTGGAGGACCCAGCAAACCAGTTCCTACATCTCAAAAGACATATATACTTGCAGGATTACGGGGACCCAGATCAGAATCCAAATACATGGGGCAACACGCTGGCCAATCAGGTATTTGCATTAGAAACAATGCACCATCTATCTTGTGGAATATGCGCCACATCAGCAGGCATTAACACTCCACCAGCCTAACCCATGATGTTTTTTTCTCTCTAAACACCCTGAGTTATACATGTCCTTTCCTCCCCATAAAGGGGTTTTTGTCTGGTAAACTCCACTTCTTCCCTCAAGACTAAAATCAAACTTCCCCTCCTTTTTGAAGCCTTCCCCTTCTTTCCTGGGTGACATTTGTCCCTCTTTCTTTTCTTCCCTTTGCATGCCATTCATATGTGAATAGCTCTCTAAATGTCACACTGGAAATTAGTTGCCTTGTGCACCCAACCTCCCTTACCGAGGCTACAGAGGTAAGATGCACATCTTATCCATCAAGGTCGTTACTTTCAGAAACTATCAAAATGACTGTTACACAGTCAAATCTTAGACGATTATTGCATATTTGGGTGGGTGGACGAATGGATCACGGTCACATTTTAGTTCCCTTTCAGTTATTCAACAGCTTATTTTCCTCTGGGATAATTATGCAAACCTTTAATGTCATTCCTTCATTTGTTTGCCTTTTATATGCTTTTCTCTTCGTTTGGAAGTCTCACTCCAAGAGAAATAAAGAAGAAATGTGTCTTAGCCAGTTTTATTCCATGTTTACTTTTTTGATAGAAGAAACTTCAGGCCAAATAAAATTGCTGAATTGTCTGAGGATTTCAATTATTCATGATTTCCCTCTTAAAATTTAGCAATTTAGAAAACAAAAATGTGTAACAAATTAATTAATCCCTTCACTTGTTTGTCTTTTCTTCTTTACCCACGTATTAGGCTCTATCACCAGGATAAAGGATTGTACAAAGTCATTAAAAAAAAAAAAAAATGGAATGTCCTTGTTTTTCTGGGGCCTGGGTCCTATCCTTACTCTGCCTGGCTGAGTTTTAACTGGTCTACCAGGATTAGCTGGTTTCTGGTTAGCATTTTTTGATGAAAACCACCAGCTTGAATAATGCATCAAGTTTTGTGCATGCTTTCCTATAATAGGCATCATTTAGAGGTATTAAAACTAGATATTTGTTTATTTGGCAAATTAAATATTACAGAAGTGGGTAGACTGTGTCTTCTTTATGGAATACTGAAATTTTCAAGTACACTCCTGCCTCTAATTATAGACCAGTGCTATGATCAAGTGACAGATACTATAATGTAACAGGACACCACGACACTGATTCATACAGTGGCCTCAAATACCATAAAGAACTTAAGCATTGAAGTATACAGGTCACTAAAAATATGTCAATCAAACCTTATTGGGTATTATTCTTCCATTCTACTTCTCTCAGTCTTTTAGGATTATCTCTATGATAACCTGAAAAACTGACTTAACATGTGCTCTGCATTCTCAGACATCATGACTCGAGGTTTCTTTTTGTTGCAGGTTCATGAAACATGGACTGCTTTGAAAACAACAGCACAGTATTATCTGAATGTGAATGCCTTTACTTCTGACATATCCACTGCCCAGTATGTGCTTTGATGGCTAAACCAGGAGCAAAAACAGTGGGAGTCAACATGACAATGGACCCAAACCATGGGCTTTGGAGACCTGGAGGCAATCCGTGCCACTTATAGATTATTTAACATGACCGTCTCATGGAACTGTTGAAAGGAATAAATATGAAAACCCAAGGAGAGACTTAGAAGTTCTCAATAAATTGTAGCTCTTAAAATGAGAACTAAAATAATGACTATAGTAATAACATTTATTATGAAGGGGCTTTTACGGACAAGGAAATCAAAAACAAAAAAGTAGTGTCATTAAAACTCGCTGTTGATAGCTCACTTTCCATTGCCTGCTTTTTGAAAGTGCTCACTTTTTAATTAAAGGAAGAGGGAGCTCTCAATTGGAGTTGGTCCTCTCCTTTTTCTTCAGTACTTTCACTTTTTTTAAAAGACTTTATTTATTTATGACATAGAGAGAGAGCAAGAGAGGAAACACAAGCACTGGGGAGCTGGAGAGAGAGAAGCAGACTCCCCACCAAGCAGGGAACCCGATATGGGGCTCAATCCCAGAATGATGGGACCATGACCTGAGCCAAAGGCAGACGCCCAATGACTGAACCACCCAGGCGCCCCAGTACTTTTCACTTTTTAAAGCCAGCCTATTTTAAGATTAAGCTTTTGAAACTTTTCTAACAAAGGTGTATTGCTGAGGGCAGTAGAGAATACCATCTGAACTCCTATTTGGGGGCAGATGATGACCAGGAACCCCTTGGAAACATTCATCTGTAAGTGGAAACCTCATTAGGAGTTTTGTCAAATTTTTTGTGCAAGTTTTGCATCATAGTGCATAATATATTGATATTTATTTCAATTTGAAACATTTTAAAAAATATTTTATTTATTTATTTGACAAGTAGGCAGAGAGGCAGGCAGAGAGAGAGGAGAAAGCAGGCTCCCGGCCGAGCAGAGAGCCGGATGTGGGCCTCGATCCCAGGACCCTGAGATCATGACCTGAGCCGAAGGCAGAGGCTTTTTAACCCACTGAGCCACCCAGGAGCCCTGAAACAACATTTTTAACTTAATGGCCAGGGACACTCATTACTGTTTTCCAATAAAACTGAAAAATTGACTCTAAAGAGAAGTGGACTAAATTTGGTTTTACAATAGCCCTAAGCACTTTTTCTGCAGCAGGTATGTCAGAAAAATCAGACATGAGGAAGCTGCAAGGTGAAGACCTCAGCCAGCACTTTCCTCTTCAAGAAGATACTGACAGCTACTCAGTGTTCCCCATTATCTATACCCTGCCCTAGAGGCCTTTGCAGTGAGAAATTTGAGGCTGATGTATAATTTATGCACTTAACTATTATCCATTTCCAATACATACACAGAGATTTTTAAATCAAAACACAACTGAATGGGCAAAAGAAAGAAGATAAATCATTTGGGTTTGCAGTAAGAAAGTTAAGATTGTACATGAATCCATCTCAGGGTTTCCATAATAGTATGCATTTACTACCACAAACTTCCATTCTTTGATCACTTAATAAAAAAATTAGAGACTGCCCATGTATTGATCAGCATCCTCCAGAGAATCAGAATCAATAGAATGTGTATAGGCCAAAAAAAAAAAAAGAAAAGAAAAGAAAAAAGATTATTGTAAGGAATTGGTTCCTGTGATTTTGGAAGCTGGCGAGTTCAAAAAATGGCAGGGGAGGCCAGCAGGCTGGAGACCAGAGAAGAACCAATGCTGCAGTTCAAGTCTGAAGGTCATCAGGTCAGAACTCCAGCAAAGAGCTGATCATGGGGTGTGAATCCTCAGGCCATCTGTTGGCAGAATTCCCTCTTGTTCATAGAAGGTCAGTTTTTTGTTCTATTTAGGCCTTCAACTTATGGGATGGGGCCCATTCACGTTATGGAGGGCCATATGCTTTATTCCAAGTCCACCAATTTAAATGCTAAGCTCACCCAAAAACACCATCACAAGAGACATCCGGAATAATGTTTGACCTCATACTGGGCACAGTGGCTCAGCCACATTGACACAACCGTTAACCATTACAACCTTTATTAAGTTATTTAGATTGTACGCGTGTGCACACACACACTCACAAAACTGTGATGGAAGCAACATGTGCAGGAGAAAAAGAAAAGGACTTTAATTCATTCATTTTGTTCAGTATAATACAAGGAAGTTGGGTGAGTTGTGGGCCACCAATAGTGTGAAAATATATCAGCTGTCGAGGTAATTTTGATTTAGGGAGCACTAAAAAGCAGTTTTTACCAAGAGGTTGTTATCAGATTAGACAAGCATGGAAGGAGGGTTTTTTATTCAAACATAATTTCATGAGAGATTACTGGAAATTTATATGATATCAGAAAACAAACAAATGAAAGCAATATTGGTTCATGTAAAATAATTTATTTAGAAATGAAAGAGTTAACTTCCACATAGCTGAGCAGGAAGTGGTGAGTTGTTCCATTGTTTTAGAGTATTTAGGTTTTTTTAGGATTTAAGAAAACCTAAGTACCACATATTTAGTGTCTACATGCAAAATTAGTTTAAACCAGAACAACTTTTAATTCAGTGTTTAAAGAAATTGATTGTATTGAGGGACCAATTATCTGGCTGACTCAGTGTAACTAATTTTTTTCAAAATGGGAAGTGATTTGTGTGTGTGTGTGTATGTGCACATGCACGTGTGTGGGAGGGGGAGGGTGTCCTCTGATTTGCTTTAAGTTTGTATCTAATTTATAATCTCTATGTAAAAGTCTGCTTGTTTCGGGGTGCCTTGGTGGCTCAGTTGGTTAAGCAACTGCCTTAGGCTCAGGTCATTATCCTGGAGACCTAGGATTGAGTCCCGCATCGGGCTTCCTGCTCAGCGGGAAGCCTGCTTCTCCCTCTCTCACTCCCCTTGCTTGTGTTCCCTCTCTGGCTGTGCTTCTCTCTGTCAAATAAAAAAATCTTTAAAAAAAAAAAAAAGTCTGCTTGTTTCAAGACTAAAGACCTGTTTAACATTTTCAAGAGCCCAGAACAAACTACAGCAATTGTACAGTATTAGGAAAAATAAACAGCATCAAAAACTAACCCTTTCCTCACTTCCTGAGATTCTCTATAGTCTCTGCAGCTGGATGTTCTCAGGTTCTACTGCAACATTAAGAACATAAGTGCTCTGAGGCTCCTTGGTGGCTCAGTCAGTTAAGCGTCTACCTTCAGCTCAGGTCATGATTCCAGGGTCCTGGGATTGAGCCCCGATCCCTCTGCCCATGCTTGCTTGCATGCACGCATGTGTACTTTCTTTCTCTCTCTCTTTTTTCCTCTCTCTCAAAAAAAAAAAAAACAACAACAACAAAAAACAACTAACAACAAAAACAAAAAACCATAAATGCTCTAGTGACTCCGAATTCTCCTGAAATAAGTTTTCCATTCTGAGGGAAGCAAGCTAAGGCAGGTCCTACAGATCCCATTTTACAGACAAAAAATAAAAACCCAGAGAGTTCCCTTGCCCCTCCCACAATGTGAGGACATAGCAAAAGACATCCTCCCTATAAACCAGAAAGTTGGCCCTCACCAGACATCAAATCTCCTGACACCTTGATTCTGGACTTCCCAGGCTCCAGAACTGTGGGAAAGAACTTTCTGTTATTCTAAGTCACCCACTCTGTGGCATTCTATTATAGCAGTCTGAACAGATTAAGACACTTTCTTATGTCAGCAGCAGGACAAATAAGATGTGATATAATTTATCCCACATGCTATCCAGTGAGTCAATAAAAGAAGTGAAGGAGAACTCAATAATATTTTTCATTTCTGGACTTTAGTTTCACAGACACATCAGACCCAATCTCAAAAGATATCCATCCTCCTGTGCCAATTCACTGTAATTTAAATAGAGTAACTAATGGATGGGAGTACTGTACCTATAAAACAATTTTAAAATGAAGGAATTTATTTTCATGTGTTGATTTTACTTATTCGATGTATTTTCCTTGAATTGATCTAAAACATCTCAGGCGACTGAACTAGGCAAAGAATATATATATCTCACACTGTTATCCTCAATGATAATGACAGCCTGAATTAATTTTATTGAAAGTAATCTAGCATTGGCTGGTTAAATATACCAACTACCAGTCTGAAGCAGAGATACTGCCAGACTCCTTCAAATTAGAGACCAAAAAATAAATAAATGTTTGGAGATTACATCACAAATTGGAACTGTCTTAGAAGGCCATTCAAATGTAAAAAAGAAATAAATTATCTAAATTCAAAATATTTTATCCCATCCATCAGTGACAAAAGCAGCAGCATTTTCTTCTTCTGATCATAATGTGAGAAACCAAGCTAATTATTTTTTTAACAGACAATTTCAGGAAAGGTATGCCTTCATAGCCCTACCCCATTCGCTCCATCAACAGTATATTTTACAAGGGAATCTCTGATGATCTTTAATCAGGCAGTAACTGCAGAGAGAAAAAAATTACCAGGACTTGTAGAGTTGAAATTTTAAATACCTTTAAATACCATACATGGACTCTCCAACATTTTCCCTGAGAGACTTGATGCTTAATTTCCAGTTCTACCCCTTCCTTGGGGGACGGGGGGTAGGGGGGTGGGGGGAGATGTAACCTGGTATTTAAGAATGTAGGTTCTGGAGCCAGAGGCCTGGGGTCATAGTCCCCTCCTGTGGCTGAGTTTCTTATCTCTAAAATGGAAATGATAAAAGCACCAGCCTCAGCCTCAGTCAAGTGGAGGGGCGCTTGCGGGGGGGTGGGGGGTGGGGGGGTGTTCTTGCACATAATAGGCCCTCTACAAATACTTGCTTGCAATAATAGAATGTACATTATCTCCACTTTGCTTTTTAAGACAGTTTTAACTGTTAGGAAAAATTTTCATCTAATAAACACCCAAGGGCTATTGCTATTTTTTTAAGCTAGAAATAAACATGATTATGATAGCAGTGTTAAAGAAAATACCACCAGGGACCTCAGACAACAATTTTATTTTATCATCTGAATTGCTGCTTTTTGATTCATATACTATCACAAATCACTTTCCCTTAATACGCCATAAAATGACTACCCAAATGATGACAAGCAAGAAATTAAAATTCAGGGAGCTCTCAGTAATTGGTATTTCCAAACAGATTAATCTTACTATCGTTCTGCTTTTCTAAAGAACCTCAAACAGCTATCCCACAGCTATATATCTGTGAGCTTGTATGTTTGAGGCACTACAACTACTTTGTGCTAGGGGGCCAAGGAGGAGTGGGCTCACTCCCTGCTTCTCAGGCTCTCCCAGGACTCACAGCAAACTGAGGAGTCTCCATCTGTACACACTCTATTGACGGTGGGTCCACCACGGAAGTTAAAGCAGCTAAAAGCTCTCAATCCCCACCTGGTGCCTGCCCACAGCTCTGATCTGTTCCTGGACCGCTCGCCCTCTCACTGACCAGTGCCAGTCATCTTGGCCATCACAGCCTGGTGAAGCATGCTAAGTTTGCTCCCATCTCAGAGACTGATGCTTCCTCTGCCTGGACTACACTTCCTCTGAAGTTCATGAGTTGGCTTCTTGTTATCATTTAGATCTCGGCTCAAGGGTTCCTCCTCAGAGAATCCATCTCCGACTCACTGATCGTAAGTAGCTGAATTTAGTGGTTTCCGCCAAATGAATTTATCATCTTACATTCCTGTAGGTTGGAAGTCCCACACCGGCGTCACAGGTGCTAACAGGGCTGCATTCTTTTCAGGCCCATCCCAGGGAGGGATGCTTCCTTGCCTTTTCCAGCATGGAGGACACTTCATCCTGTGCCTCATAGTCCCCTTCCTTCATCTTCAAAACCAGCAATGCTGCATCTTCTGCCTTTCCTCTCATCACCCTTTCTCTGACCAGAGCTGGGAAAGCTTCTCCTCGTTTAAGAGCTTGGGCTTTGATTGGAACCACCTAAATAATCCACCATGCTCTCCCCAAGGTCCTTCACCTTAATCACATCTGCAAAATCCTTGTTGCCATGTAAGACCACCTACCTATAGCCCAGGATTAGGAGGTGGAAATCTTCAGGGGGCTCGTTATTTTGCCTGCCATATTTCAGCTTCCAGCAGTCCCTGTCTGCTGGGTGGCTTTTTCCTTCTTGCTGTTTCCTACCGTATTACATGAAAGTCTCCTGTTTGTTTATTTACCTATAATTCATTTATTATTATATATTTCCTTATTAGGTGAAAATCCCCCTTCATCCCATTTCCTCCACGCTATTCTATAGTCTGGAGAATAAGAATTTGAATCTACCTTGATCACAGCAGTGTCCCCTGCTTCTGGGGTGACAACAGGCACAGTGTAGGCACTCGGTGAATTCTTGTTGAGAGAACAGGTAAACTCTGCCTTGGTGATTGATGCAAGCTTTAGAAAGGACATGCTGCCTAATTCAGGTCCTGAAAATAAGGAGATTATCAAGTGAATTTTACAGCATGCGCAGGAGGGAGCAGAATCACCAGAGAATGACAGCACTGCTCTTGAAGGAGGAGCCAAGGATGAGAGACTGGAAAAAATGAGTCAGAAGCAAACCACCAAAATCTTTGCAGACTTCATGTAATGACAGCCATTGAAGGATTTTATATGGAAGAGTAATTTGATTGGCTCTGCAGTGAGAAAGCTACTATGCCATTCGTGTCATTGTCAAGGAAGATTATTTGGAGGAAGTCTAAATGGGAGGCTGGGAAGTGAGTTTGGTCCTATCTTCCAAGGTTTTCATTGATGAATCTGATGAATGAATGGCGAAGTGTTGAGACAATTGTTAGCAGAAAATCCATCTCTTCTTGTAGATAATGTGTATTCTAATAGTTAAGCATTAGAGATCATTTTCTTCTTTCCTCTAGCAACTGGGCAAGATTTTGGGAAGCATATTAGGTTGCCTTCTTTAGACTTTCTTGAAATCTTAAAAAGAACAGGTTATAAAAGAGCCCACTACTATTAAAAAAAATCAGTTTTATATGTTCCAGTCTAGCAATGTCATCCAAAGTTACATTTGGCAAGACGTTCCAGCAGTCTTTTTCTCATTTGCTTTAACCATACAGAGGTCTGCTCAAAACAACACTGCTGTATAAAGACAGCTTGTAACAAGTGGCAAGGGAGAGAGAAGAGAGTCAACAATGACAACATGCCGGTAACATGGGTAATGGGGTTTCAAAACCAGAACAGAGAGATGATAGCAGGAAACTGATAGGTTCACGAGGTCAGGAGATGAAGTGTTAGGTTTTAAACATTTGGTTTCAGGCTCCATTCTCATTTCCTTCTACCATCTACTCAGATGATATTAAGCACAAGCACAGGTGTTAGATTTGGGGAGTTATAGATGCACTTCCTAATCAAAGATTTTCATATGGAGAACAATAGACTAGTGCGAGTCTGGCAAAAGTACAACAGGCAAGTCACCAAACAAGTAAATAAAAAACCCAAGGTTTTTCATAAGTAGCAAAACCTTTTCCTCACCTCTTTCCTCTTATCTCTCACTTCCTGAGTGATTAATTTTGAAAATTTAATAAAATACATGAAAATTCAAAAAATTAATGATTTTTGACCGATTCCACTCCAGTTTAAAAGAAATAAGTTTTTTTTTAAACAATAGTTTCATAGAAAACACTAAAATTTTTTTTTTGAAAACACTAAATTTTTATGCAGTTCTTTATCTGAGCAAAATTAATCATGACCTTCCTTATTGTTGATGTTTAAAACTGGCTCATTAATCATGGTTGATACATTTTAAAGGACCAAAGTTAAGGAAGAGGATTTAACTACTTTAACTTAAGCACAAAATGATTTATATAATTAAGGCCTTGCTGGTTGTATATTAAGGGCTACATGAATTAGTGATGATCTGAGAGAAACAAAAAGAAGGAAAGAACTGCCCCTATTGAATACTGGCAAGGGTGGTGAGCAACAGAGACTCACTCATTGCTAGTGGGAAGCCAAAAGGGTACAACTACACTGGAAAACAGTTTGACAGTTTCTTTTTAAAAAATATTTATTTATTTATTCCAGAGAGCAAGAGAGAGTGTGTGTGTATGAGTGGACATGAGGAGGAGGAGGGGCAGAGGGAGAGAATCTTCAAGCAGACTCTCCACTGAGTGTAGAGCCTGGTGCAAGGCTCGATCTCATGACCCATGAGACCATAACCTGAGCCAAAACCAGGAGTCAGACGCTCAACCAACAACTGAGCCACTCAGTTGCCCCTCAACAGTTTCTTACAAAGATTACACGTGGTCTTATTACGTGATCCATCAATCACACTTGTCGGTTTTTTCCCAAGTTAAAAACTTGTATCCATCTTGTAAAAACCTGCATATGAATGTTTCTAGCAGCATTATTCATAATATCCCCAGACTGGAAGCAATCAAGATGTCTTTAATGGGTGAATGGATAAGCAAGCTGTGCTACATATATAAAGTAGAATATTATTCAGCAATAAGAAGATATGACCTATCAAGCCATGAAAAGCCCTGGACAAATTCTAAGTGCATATAGCTAGGTTAAAAAAGCCAGAGTGAAAAGACTACATGTTGCATGATTCCTATCATTTGAAATAGGAAGATCCATGGTTGCCAGAGGTTTGTGGGCAAAGTGGGATAAATTGATAAAGCACAGGGAATTTTTAGATGTTGAAACCATTCTGTCTGATTCTGAAATCGCAGATAGACGCATGACATGATGCATTTGTCCAAACCCATAGAACTATTTCATACAGAGTGAACTTTAGTGTAAACCATGTACTTTAGTGAACCATAGTGTATCACCATGGGTTCAGCCCTTCTAACAAGTATACCAGGCAAAATGTGAATAGAGGAAACTGTGTATATATATATATATGGCTGGTGATATATGGGAACTAACACTATGCACTATCTCCTCAATTTTCTGCAAATCTACAAGTGTTCTAAAAACATGGTATATTATTTTTTTAATGAAAGAGAAAAAAAGCACTACTCTGACATCACAAAATTATGTCAGTACCAATGCCCACCTGCCTTCTAGAATGGTTTACATGAAGAAAGGGTGATCATGTACCTGTACTGTCCAGGATGTTCCCAGTTTACATCAGTTGTTCAGGTATAATTACTAACCGAGCCTCCCTTTGTTCTCAGAAATTTTTTTAAAAGATTTTATTTATTTATTTGACAGAGAGATAGAGAGAGAACACAAGTAGGCAGAGCAGCATATGGAGGGAGAGAGAAAAGCAGGCTCTCTGCTGAGCAGGGAGCCCATTGTGGGGTTCAAGCCCAGGACCCCGGGATCATGACCTGAGCTGAAGGCAACCGCATAACCAACTGAGTCACCCAGGCACACCTCAGAAATGTTTCATTTAGGATAATAAATTACACAGTCACTGTACTTAGAAGGAAAAAGGGAAGCAATGTCTTTTTAACATCTGTCTTTGAATGCGAGGAACTGGATTGTGCCCTTTTCTTAGTGTTTCACTTAAGCCTCACAATGTGCCCACGAGGATGATTTTGTCTTCCCCAATTTGAAGATGGAAAAGCTGGAGCTCAGGAGCTCATTTACCCAGTAGCATACAATTCATCACTGGCAGATCCTGCAATTACACCTTCATCTCTGTGACACCAGAGCTCATGCTCTTTCTACTGTAGTATTAGAATGCTGAAGAGAAGCCAGGTGATCTTTGGACATTCTTTCCAGATGTTGTAATGCTCTATCAATAGATTACGATGATGTCACAGTTATTGTCTGTTCCCTTGTGGGTCAATAATAACATCAGTGACACTTTTTCCCATGTTCATAGATAGCACCCCCGTCTATTGTCGGGGCTCAGTAAAGAAAAGCTACTACTTTGTGTCACCACACGTCTGCAGCCATGAAGGAATCTTTGGAGAACAGAGAAGCCAGGACAGCCCACTGTTCCCACTGACTGGAAACACCAAACCAACCTTCTCCTTGTTTAATCTCAATACTGCTGGGCTTGTTTCAAATATAGCAATTTCCTGGTCAGGTCTTCCTACACATTCTTCTTCACTTCCAAATTCTCAAAAGATATGAGCCATGCCAGCCACTTGCCATGCTTCAAAAAAAAAAAAAAATTGCCTCGGGATACTATATTTTCAGTTATGACAAAATAATTGTAGTTGCTACTGGATTAGAAGTTTATTTGTAAAAGATCTCTTCAGAAGATGATCAAACTTTTTTAACGCAGTAGAACTTTTTTTTTTAAGATTTTACCTATTTATTTACGAGAGAGAGAGAGAGAGAGAGAGAGAGAGAGAATGAGCAGTGGAGAAGAGTAGAGGGAGAGGAAGAAGCAGGCTCCCCACTGAGCAAGGAGCCCCATGCAACACCTGATCCTAGAACCTTGGGATCATGACCTGAGCAGAAGGCAGATGTTTAACTGACTGAGCCACGCAGGTGCCCTTGGTAGAACTTTCAAAAAGTAGGTAATGAACTTTGTATTTTGTGTGGTTCATTAGGAAGCAAGTGGTATAGTGGATGAGAGCATCATTTTGGAAATAGATGCGCCTAGATTGAGTAACAACTCTGCCACTTTTAATTCTGCCAATATACCTTTTATTATGTATTTCTCTGCTCCTCAGTTTCCTCACGTTGGAAATGGCAATAAAAGTAGCTCTCTTATAGAGTTGTGAGCTTAAATATGGTATATGAGAGACTCACCCTAAAAATGTAAGGTCCATAAGGTTAAATACCCAATTTAGGACAACAGTTTTTAAACTGTCATCTAGGACTCTTGGGGGTCCCTAAACTCTGGTAGGGGAGCCATGGGGTATAAACTGTTTTTAGTAAGAATATTAAGACAGTATTTGTCTTTTCCACTCCCATTCTCACGACTATAAATGAGAGATACTGCAATGATAGAATGCAGACACAGATATGAGAAAATCTAGCTGCCTTCTATTAAACCAGACATTAAAGAGATTTGCAAAATTATAAGGCAAATGCCACTCTTCTAAGAATTTTTTTCTTTTGGAAAGTGTAAGTTCTTTTACATAAAAAATATGCTATTTATGTTACATGTAATGGGCTTATATTATAATTAAATGAATTATACATATTTTTAAATATTCCAGTTTTAGTTTTGAATACAGAAAATAGCAATGGCTATAAGTTACATAATCAAGGTCTTTTGAAATCTTAAACAACTTTTAAGAGTGTAAAGGGGTGCTGGGACCAAGAAAACTGAGAACCACTAATCTAGCACAAGCCGGACACATACTAACCACTTACTAAATAATTATTGAATGACTAGCCTAGGACTTGGCTTGGGTTATCTGGTCAATAAATGATAGTCTTGTTGCTTCTGGTGGTGGTGATATTTTGATGGTAATAACAAAAATCATGATGGGAAGCTTGCTGGAATCCTTCTACCTGATTGAAGTTACTGTAACAGTAATTTTTTATGGGAATCTTACCTAGCCTTAGGTGTGGCAGATAGGCATAAGAGTTTAATGTAATATAAAATTATTTTCAGTGTTTAAATTCTCTTTCTCTTAGCTTATTCTTTTCCTGATGGGGGTCCTCATTCTCTTCCTACCTGAAGCACTTTGGAATTGAGCCAAAATTCCAAATGCTATGTATAGCCCCAGACTGAATGATCTGGAAGTTAGGATCTCTGGGTTCTACAAATTAAAGGGCCATGGACATATACTTAATATTTACTGTGAAAACTTGATGGGAGAACATACCTTGAAAATGTCTCAACAGACTGCACAGTGGAGGTTCCCATCTCCCTCTTACATAGTCTAGTCCAGCTACTGGAACATAGATTTTTCATGTTGTCTACAAATGGTGGCTCACTGGCTCTCCAGGAACAACAAAATTCCTGGTTAGTAGCATTTGCTGATTTCTGTGGTGTAAATATTCCTGCCAGGCCAGTTTCAAGCTCCTGATGGGATGTTACTCAACTCCAAGTTGGGACAAGAAGCTCTGAGAGCCGGTTCAGCTGGTTCCCAGTACACCGCTGGCTCTGGCTCTGCCCTATGACCTTGAGTCCAACTACATTTCTGGCTTTCCTAGATTTTTTATTGTTGGCCCCACTTTCTCACCCAATTTTACTGCCCAATCCTTCCAGGTGCTGACTGTTCTCAGGTCCCAGGATTCTCTCCTGCTTCTTCTGTTCATGCTTTAGCTAACATTGCCATCTCTGGGTCCTGAGAGACCTACTTCATCCTTCTGCTTATTCATTTGTTACCCAGTTTATATGGACAAACTAAATGCCTTCTTCCTCCATAAAATCTTCTCAGAATACACATAGGTATCATTCATGTCTCTCCCCAAATGACAGGGCATATGGAAGGACAATATTCAATCTTAGTAATGGGGATGTTATTGATTATTCAAAAGATAGGAGTGTAATATCAAGGAAACAGCTCTTTTGCTGCAAAGAGAGAATAATACTCCTAATTTTGCTGCTCATAATACTGAGTAGTCATGGGCAAGTCCATGTGATGCTCTGAGCCTTGACTTCCTCATTTGTAAAATGAAGGTCATGAAACACAGAACTTCAAAGAATAGTTTCTATTCCTTAACTTGCACTATTCTATAGTTAAGGTACTTTGTATAAACAAAAATCAGAGGAACCACTCTTATTGTTAAAATTCAAAGTCCTTTTGATTTAGAAACAATTCAGCTTTACCGTTTTCTAATTTATAATCATCTTTTCATAATATTTCATGTTAAATATAATCCTGTTCATCATTAACCTTCATCTCAATTCCTCTGTAAGAGTTACTTTATACATTTACAACAGATAAAATGATGGGTAGGTACTTTTTTTCTTTTTTAAAGATTTTATTTATTTATTTGACAGAGAGAAACACAACCAGAGAGGGAACACAAGCAGAGGGAGTGAGAGAGGGAGAAGCAGGCTTCCTGCCAAGCAGGGAGCCCTATGTGGGGCTCGATCCGCGGTCTCCGGGATCATGACCTGAGCCGAAGGCAGTCGCTTAACCAACTGAGCCACTCAGGTGCCCCAACTATGTATAGGTACTTTTGAAGAGTGGATTAAGCAAACATTAAAGTAATAATTTTAAACTAATTTTATAAAAGTGATTGTGTCAAAGAATTAAAAACTAAAAGGTACTTAGGTAGAAAACTTCTTAAAAATGAGAGTTTGTTGGGAAACCTGGGTGGCTCAGTCAGTTGAGCAGCTGCCTTCGGCTCAGGTCATGATCCTGGAGTCCCACATCCGGCTCCCGGCTCCGCAGGTAGTCTGCTTCTCCCTCTGACCTTCTCCCCTCTCATGCTCACTCTCTCTCTCTCTCTCAAATAAATAAAATCTTTAAAAAAAAATTTTTTTTAATTTTATTTATTTGACAGAGAGAAACACAGCCAGAGAGGGAACACAAGCAGGGGGAGTGAGAGAAGGAGAAGCAGGCTTCCCACCGAGCAAGGATCCCGATGTGGGGCTCAAACCCGGGTCTCCGGGATCATGACCTGAGCCGAAGGCAGTTGCTTAACCAACTGAGCCACCCAGGCGCCCCTAAAAATTTTTTTTAAATGGAAGTTTGTTATTCTTAAATATTTTGACATGCTATTGATGAAGTATTTTCTGTATAACTATACCTTCAAGGTTTAAAAGGAGATATTAGGAAAAGTGCTTTGAGAAAATATTTTGTTTACATCCAGCTTTATGGGGATTATATGATGATATAATGAGATTAAGTTTTATATTTAGTGAGAAAGCCAAACTTAGATATACATATATACATATATATACATATATATATTTTTTTTAAATTTCATATTCTTTGAGGTATAACTGACAAACAGAAATTTAACATACCTGAAGTTTACATCAGAGACACCTGGGTGGCTCAGCTGGTTAAGCAGCTGCCTTCAGCTGAGGTCATGAGCTCGTGGGTCCTGGGATGAGTCCCCACATTGGGGCTCCCTGCTCAGCGGGGAGTCAGCTTCTCCCTCTGCCTTCCCCCCAAATAAATAAATAAAATATTTTTAAAAAATAAAGTGTACATTGTGGTGATTGGATATACATGTACATTGTGGAATGATTCTCCTTATGAGTTAATTAATATATTCATCACCTTACATATGTATTTTCCCCCCTTTGGTAAGAACCGTTAAGCTCTATTCTCTAAGCAAATTTCAATTGTACATACAGTATTATCAACTACAGTCAACACATTATCATTAGATCCTCAGACTTTTTTCATCTTATAGCTGAAGGCTGGTACCTTTTACCACCTCTCCCTATTTCCCCCACCCTAGGAACCATGTTCCACTCTGTTTCTATAATCTTGGCTTTTTCTTCTAGGTTCCACATAGTCAAACTATATTCTTAAACAAAACAAAACTAATCTATCATTAAGTCCCATAATTCTTCCCTTTATATCTTCCTTCTTCCTTTCCGGAGATTCCAAAGTTTCTTTTATCATTAAGTCCAAATCTAGCTCTAGTCTTTTTGAAATCTTATGCTTATTTTCTCCTTGCTCCTGTTAACTTACAGTGTGTGGTGCGGTCTTTGCAAGGCAAAGAGGTGTGTACAATCACTTTTTTGCAAGGTTTGAATTGGCATTCCGAAATACACAATTTCATCCCTAGGGATGAGCAGAATGACTCAAGCTGATATTGAATGTAAATTTTCAGCCAGTTTTCTTCTCAGCATGATAGGTAGTAAAATCAAGGAACTCTAAGTATCTTTAGAGGTCACCCATTTCATTGCAACTTACAGTGTAGTTAAGGACCAGCAGGATCATCAGCATTAGTTTGTTCAAAATGCAGAACTTTAGATCTCATCTCAGACTTGCTGAATGATGCTCTACGTTTTAACAAGATCTCCAGGTGATTTGCTTTCCTGCCATCTACCACTTCCCACTAAGTGGCAAACCAACCTCTACATGAGTGTGTGTAGTCAAAGGAACTCATTCCACTTCCTTCCTTCTCCCAAACATCCTAACAAGTATTTACAATTTACTTGAAAACAATGCTTTAATGAGAACTTCCCACTGCTCAAATGAACCACAGAACTTGTAGCCAAATGAAAACAGAACCTTTCCATCCTTGTTTTTCAGTCTTCTTTATATGATGCCTCTTCTCTGACAAAATGGATCTGTGCCACATTACCAGCCTTAGAAGTCGATTTTGTTGGCAGCCTGCTCCCTACCAGGCTTCCTCTCTCATACTCTCTTTCTTCATATCTCTACTGTGTAGATTCTATGCACTCATGAAACCCCACATCTGTGCTCTCCAGAGGACAATCCTGCTCACCAGTACTTACAAAGACAATCGCCAGAGCAAGGCCAGAGGCCCAGTATCCTATTGATGTGCTCTGTTTAGCCTGTATGGGAGCTTCAAAAGATTAGATTTCAGTGTCTTGAAAACAGGATGTCTGCCTGGTTGACCACAGTCCTCACTATTTCTTCTGTATCATCCTTGAGCAGATTCACATATGTACAATATCAACTTTTTATTTGTTATCCCTTGACCTACTAATTCTCCCATAAATAGAGGGTTCCTCTATTCTTCTTAGTCCAATTTCCAAAAAAATACACAAATTTTTCTTTCTACACTTAATCTTTGGACCATAACCTTTATTATCTATACTCATCATCCCAGACTGCATAACAAAATATGACAGACTGAGTGGCCTAAATAACAGAAAATTTATTTTTTCAGTTTTGGAGGCTAGAACTCCATGACTTGGTGTTGTCAGCATCTTTTTCTGGTGAGGACTCTCTTCCTGACCTATAGACAGCCACCTTTTCACTCTGTGCTCATATGGCCTCTTCTATGTGTGTGCGCACACAGATCTCTGGTGTCTCTTCCTCTTCTTATAAGGACACCAATTCTATCATATTAGGGTCCTAACTTTATGACCTCATTTAATCTTGGTCACCTCCTCAATGACCCTATCTGCAAATATAGTCACACTAGGGATGAGGGTTTAAACACATGAATAGGGGAGGGAGGGGGACAGAATTCAGTCCAGACATTGTTAAAACATATTTATATCTTGACGAATCACACATGCTATTGTGCAAAGCTTCTCTAGGGCTTTATCTTTTAGGACACTTATGCAAACTTGTAGGCTGAACTGAAGGCAGTATTAGGGTTGTTTTCTACACTGGCAATTCACAGGAAACAGAATCAAGCTGACTTCAGTTTAGGTGCCACTGACATGGAGGCAACAACAGTTCCCACTCAGATTTACAGAAGACTTGCTATGTGCTAGACACTATCATAAGCTTTTTATTTATTTATTTTTATTTTTTAAAAGATTTTATTTATTTATTTGACAGAGAGAAACACAGCTAGAGAGGGAACACAAGCAGAGGGACTGAGAAAGGGAGAAGCAGGCTTTCCACTGAGCAGGGAGCCCAATGCGGGGCTCGATCACGGGCCTCCAGGATCATGACCTGAGCCGAAGGCAGTCGCCAGCCAACTAAGCCATCCAGGTGCCCCTCATAAGCTTTTTAAAATGCATGTTCTAATTTTCAGCCTCATGACACCCTAAAATAAAAATACTGTTTTTACTGTCACCATTTTACTGTTGAGGAAACTGAGACATACTAGGCAGATGGATTATCTAAATTCACACAGGTAGAGGGGTGCCTGGGTGGCTCAGTCAGTCAAGCATCTGCCTTCAGCTCAGGTCATGATCTCAGGGTCCTGGGATCGAGTCCCACATCAGGCTCCCTGCTCAGTGGGGAGCCTGCTTCTCCTTCTCCCTCTGCTGCTCCCCTATTTATGCTTCTTCTCTCTCTCCCACACTCTCTCTAAAATAAATAAAGAAAAACCACTTCTTGGCCTTTTAACTAAGATCACGTGTAAAATAAATAAATAAAATCTTTAAAAACATAATGAATTCACACAGGTAGGATGTGGCATGGCTGGGATTCCAGCCCAGGTTGTGTTGTTCCTAAGTCTGTGCTCTTGGTCGCTATACCATATTCTGCTCCGCAACAAAGAAGACAGATGGATGGGGTGGGCTCTCTTGCAAAGGATTACAACACAGCCCCAACAAATTCATGCATTCATTCACAGGTATATATTCCTATGACATATATTTAAGTAGTGATCAGCCTAAAAAGTTTAAAAGGACATTTATTAATAGAACGATTTATTGTCAAAACTTTAAACTTTAGGGGGGAAGGGTGTGCTGTTAATAATGATGTTAGAACAGTGGGAATAAACAGTGTCCCAAGCAAAGCAAGATGTACAATCATAGTTTACTGTGCATCTACCATATACTAGTACTATGCTAATAAATATATATATGCAATCCCTAAAAGATTCCTCTAGCAGAGGTATTATAATCTCCATTTTATATGTGAAGAGACAGACGATCTAAAAGGTCAAGTCATGGGGCACCTGGGTGGCTCAGTTGCTAAGCAACTGCTTCTCCCTCTCTCACTCCCCCTGCTGTGTTCCCTCTCTAGCTGTGTTTCTCTTTCTTCTTGTTAAAGAAACAAATAAAATCATAAATAAATAAATAAATAAATAACCATTTGGTCAAGTCACAACTAAGAAATAATAGTCAAGACATAATTAATAAGTAATAGAGCTAGTATTTACCTAGGTTTGTCCGAATCCAAAGCACTTTTTTAAAAAATATTTTATTTATTTATTTGACACACAGACAGAGATAGAGATCAAAAGTAGACAGAGAGGTAGGCAGAGAGAGAGAGGGAAGCAGACTCCCTGCTGAGCAGAGAGCCTGAAGTGGGCCTCGATTCCAGGACTCTGAGATCATGACCTGAGCTGAAGGCAGACCCTTTAACCCACTGAGCCACCCAGGTGCCACAAACAAAAGCACTCTTAACCAGCACCCAGTACTGCTATCCTCTTCCTACAGATAGCAAACAAGCTATGGATGCTCAAGACAATCATAGTTGATTATAAGTACAGGGAAATAATTCAGTATTTATGGGGTTTACACATTTATTTACTTGAAGAAAACACTTAGACAGATTTGCAATTTGGGGCTTACCCCAGTCATACAAAATGATCTGCAAAGAGAATGTTCCAGAGTGCATGGGTGGGTTAGTCAGTTAAATGTCCAACTCTGATCCTAGCTCAGATCATGATCTCAGGGTCATAAGTTCAAGCCCCATAGGGCTTGAGTTCAAGCCCTGAGTTGGGCTTCAAACTGGGCGTGCAGTCTACTTAAAAAAGAGCCATAGGCACCTGGGTGGCTCAGTTGGTTGATTAAGTATCTGCTTTCAGGTCAGGTCATGATCCCAGGGTCCTGGCATCCCTGCTCAGTGGGGAGCCTGCTTCTCCCTCTCCCTCTCCCTTCCCCCGGCTCCCCCCCCTCCTCACTCTCAAATAAATAAATAAAATCTTTTTAAAATTTTTTTTAAAAGAGAAAGTTTCAAAAAGAAAAGAAAAAGTGAGATCTTTGTGAGCTTTGGGTCAAATTTAGTAAGTTACATTTGTTCATTTATTCATGAGTTCATTAGTTATTATTGGAAGGTAGTGATAATGGTACACCCAAAAAATTATGTCTTAAGGAAATTTATATTTCAATTGGAAAAGCAAGATCATACACAAGAAATTTAAACAACAGGTATATGTTACTGTGAAGTAGCATATATCTAAAGGTCTATATGTCTCTAAATGAGAGTCACAGGCAGTGATACTAAATGTTCATAAGAGAGTAAGTTCATTGTAAGTTGAGAACAGGGAAAGTTTCATGGAAGAACCATACCTCAATATATAGTTTCTTATGATTTCCTGCTCAGTATAGCATGCATTCCCTGTTTTAATTGGTCTCATTATTACTTAGGGATGGTTCGACCAACAGATCAGAAGACCATCGCCACTGAAATGATAGTTACTCATAGTTCCCAAGAGGAGGGACATGCCACAAAATGGAGGGCCATATGGAGAAGCACCAGGGTCACTTAGGAGGCAGAGGGAATGGAAGAAAAGATGGGTCCAGTCTTTATTCTGGTTTTCATGGGAAGGAACTACAGAGGCAGAGTAAACAGGGTTAAAATTGAGTTGGTCGAACAATTTCAATGGGCTCTGGGACATAGAAGCTCTCTGACCCTGAGGTGACCTGCCATCTGGTGCTGAGGTGACTGGTAGATAGATGCTGGCACATAGTTTGAGAACCTGATAAAGGAAGTGATTAGGACTTTGGGCTCTGAATTGGTTTGCATTTGAAAGGCTTCCTCATAGTCAAACTGCTTAGGATGCCTAAACTGGCTAGCCCTGGAAGGGGCAGTCCTCCAGTGTCAGCAAGACCAACAGAATACAGAAAATAAAAAACATGGTTAATGTACTTCCTAAGAAACTCAGTGTTTCTGTCTTAGTCTGCAGCAGGAACATCTGTCTTGGTACTTTCCATAGGAAGTCAAGAGAGGGAAATTTGAACAATTCAATCATCCTGCAGGAGGACTTCCAGCTTTCGCTCTTAAAGATAACAGTGCACAAGGGCATCATGGGCAGAAAGCAAGATTAATAGGAAAGCCAAAGCTATGATAAGAAAGTCCTTCTCCAAGCATTTCTTTCTCTCTTTTTTTTTTTTCCTACAGCAAAGCTAGAGATACTCTTCAGAGATTGTATCCAGGCCTTAATTCGTCAGCCCCGATGCTCACTGATGACAAAACTGGCAGAGTCCTCCTGAATGGCCACGGGGATGGCTCTGAGTACAGCAAACAGGGCATCTTCTCTGAGGTTCTGACTGCTTTGCCAAATTCCTGATTTCTTAGGGAGAAAAGCCGAGGTGCACCAGCAGCCTGGTGTATCTCCTCTCAAAAAGCTTGATGAGCACTCACTGGTCTGCAACGTCCATAGTTACATGTACATACTTGGGTACATAGGTATATACACACATACACTCACAAGCACACATCTACATCACGTATGTGTACTCAAAACAGGAGATGACAGAATACTCTGACCTCAACAGTCAAAATGTATCTGAATTAAAAGCAATTATCTCCTGTTTTAGTCCAACTAGAAGCCCCACATCATTATAGGAGGTTCCCAGTTGGTGGAAGTGTGATGAGGGCAGGCCACTCGCTACAGAATTGAAGTCAAAGGAATACAATATATTTGTCCTCCATATTTAAGTTCCATTTGCTCTTCTGGAGGGAACACTTGTGAGATGGCTAAAATGTAGGACAATTTAATATTATGCAATGAATCCTCATTCATGTAAGGTTGTAGGCAAAACCTTAGACAAGGCAAAGAGGATGAAAGCATGGAAAATTCAAAACAGGAAATAATCCAGAATCCATTTGTATAATGTAAAATTACTATTCAAAACAGATTTCTGGTGATCCTTGACTGTCCATGCACATGCAAGAGTGAGTTACCAAGAAGCTGACTGAAAGCTCTGTGTTTCTGGAACAAGTTAGCTTGCTCACTGTAGGTGGTAGGGCAGGACCCGATCATTTCATTGAGAGATGACCAGTGGTCACGATAAAGAGGTCTTTTCTCTTGCTGAGTCAGATTCTCCAATGTCTTAATTGGAGACGCAGGTATAGGTCTACACCTAGTTGATAGGGTTCTGGGACACCAAAGAAAAAGAGAAGCACAATTAGACTAGTTTTCTCTATTCACCAGTTTTCCCATGGCCTTATCTCCACTCCATCCAACTGTGATCCTCCACTCTAGAAAGTAAACTTCTCAGCATCCCTGACACTGAAAGAAGGAAAGCTGCCTGAGTGCATAGGCTGGAGGAAACGACCCCAGGTTTTATCTGTTCTTTGAACTAAATTTCAATCAATCTCATTTCCAATTGTATCTGCACTGCTGCCTCCAGACACACCTGGGGTCTCCGGTTACTGAGTCTATTGACCGTCTATAGCAAGGATCAGCTGCTGCTTGTTAGTTTCCACCATTGCCCGCACTGCTGTTTCAAATTTCTTTGGTTGGCTAAGTTAATTACCGCCCTGATCCATCTGTAAATTCTGTCCACCTGCCTTGAATGCTGTCAGCACCTCTCTTGTCTTCCAGGTTCTTAGAGTATTTGGGAACGGAGAGGGGGAACAAGTGTTAGAGGGATGAATTTATCATACTCCTTAGTCCATGACACATTAACATTATTTTCCAATACAAAGGTCTTCTCACATATTTTATATATATAAAATATTTGTTTATTTATTATTTATTTAGTTTCTTCTATCCTTTCCTCATTCCCATCTCTTTCCTTCTTCAAAGGCAGTGATACCTTGTATGTTTAATGCAAATGTTTTTATTTGAATTCTTAAGAAATGTGCATTTTTATTTCATGAATTTTAATTTATACAAATGATACTGTATTATTGTTCTTATTAAGTTTACTTTTTTTTTAAAGATTTTATTTATTTATTTGACAGAGATCACAAGTAGGCAGAGAGGCAGGCAGAGAGAAAGAGAGGAAAGAAGCAGGCTCCCTACTGAGCAGAGAGCCCTATGCGAGCCTCAATCCCAGGACCCTGAGATCATGACCTGAGCCGAAGGCAGAGGCTTAACCCACTGAGCCACCAGGCACCCTAAGTTTCTTACTTGTTTAATTCAGCATCATATTTTTAAGATCCAGCTGCATCACTGTGTGTATATCTAACGATTTACATCTTTTCTTATTCCTTTTCTGGTATTTTCTTTAATTATGTTTCTATTGATTGGAGTTCCATATTATTTTTCTTTCTTAAAGCATATCTATGATTCACTTCTGCAATTTCCAGCTTTAGTTTTTTGCTTTTTTTTAACAGAATGAGAACTTGCAGATGTTTTTCAATTTGATTGCTATCCCAGATTTTTGTTACTATTTCTCCCCAGTCTTTTATAGCTACTTATATAAATCTAATCCAATAGTAATTATTTTTGAGATTCATTTTTTTATTTCTTTCCTGAGTATTTATACCTTTTTGGGAAAAATAATTTTCCAACTGATATTTTAACAAGTTTTTGGCAAAATTTAATCAAATTAGATCATTATAACAACAAATACAAGTAGCTTAATCCAGTTTGAAGGTAAGCACAACAATCTGGGTTTCACTCCGAGCGTCCCACTCTACTTTACCTCTTTGCTGATGCTCTTCTTCCCCCGTAGAGATCCAGAAGTGTGTAATATTACATTTCAGGCTGATTTCATGGGTGCTCACAGTGTTTTTGCAGGTATTTAGCACACTTCAGGGGACCCTTTGAAATGGGAACACCTACTTTTCCGTCATCTTGCCCCTCCTTCCAGAATCTTGGTAAACATACAACTCAGCTGGAGGCAGAAGTATATAAACTGAATAAAGAACAGCAAGTATTCAGTAGGCTATGGACATCAGTTGGGGTCTTTTACAAGCGAACAGGAACATTGGTTAATCCAGAGAATCATCTAAGAAAACTTCTCCAAAAGTTTTTGTTTGTTTGCTAGTTTTGAAAACAATCAACTTGATTGTTTGATTTACTTAAATTCTGTTGTGCTTCAACAAGAGGAGCTCTGTAACAAGCCAGAATGGAGAAGAGATAAAAAGTGAGTCTCCAAAATGCTGAAAGGAAGATACTGGTACTATTGCGAGATGTCTTTATTCCAAATACATGGCATCCAAATTCTATCAAACCAAATCTCTTCTTTCACCTAGGATTTGAAATGGAATCATGGCTGAAGAATAACTAAAGAGATGTTTGAGCCAAAAAGCTAGTAAAACAAGGCTTTCGTTTGCCTACCATCATCAACCAGCCAGGCAGGTTTATTTTCCCAGTCTGTGTTCTCAGTAAGAGGAGTTCTAGTCCCATCTCAGGTGATGCTTCATGTTTCTCCAGAGAACTTGTCCTTAAAATGCTACAACAAAACTCTCTTCCAACAAACATAAGACATAAAATGCTTCAGACATTATTTCATTCTTTCTTCAAATGTCTTCCAAAAGGGGACTGATAAATAACAACTTAAGGCTGTGTTTTACAAAAAAAAAAAAAAAGAGAGAAAAAGACACTGAAGTTCACAGAGGAAGTTGGCTGATTTGAGACCACACCACAGAGACAGTGGGAGTTAACTGACAACAGCCTGGGGGCCACTTTTATGGAAACTCCTCTCATCACACTTTTAAAAAGCAAAGGGAAAATAAGCACATAATAAAGTTAAGCACATTTGTGACTGTGGTGTCACAAGCTTTATTGTTGTAATCTACTATCAATAAGCTAAGAGGTGTTTACCATATTAATGTTGAAGCCTCTTGCTCTCCTTAAGCCAAAAGAAGATGTTACTTTGTTGCCATTTTTAATTGAGGCTTAGAAAAAAAGAAACGGAATGATAAGCTCAAATGAATAAATAAACCAGTAGCACATGCCAAGAGTTTATTTTTCTTGTGTTCTGGCACCTAGAATATTTCTTGGCATATGGAAACTTTATCTACCAATGATGAACTAGCAAACATCCAGCCAAATAGGGCACAGGAATTTAAATTTTAAAGGCAAAGAAAATTAAATGAAAAATAATTATCCTCACATTTGCAAAAATACATATATATATTTTTTCATTTAGGTCAGGCCTGAAAGGAAGTTTGCAGCAAGGAAGAGACAAATATTTATAATTTTAGTCTATTTTAAACAAAATTGAGATAAAGTGAAACAGAAATCAAATCTATTTTCATATGTAGCTGGGGCCTCAGCTTGACTCCAGACTGTGTTTGTAAAGCTCTGATAGAAATGAAGAACCTGTAGTCTAAGACCCAAGAGTCCTATCTACAGACAAGCTGGAGGATCTCAATTCTGAGAGGAGAGGGTTCCTCATCCTAAGGAAAGATCTACAGAAAGCACTCCTTTTTGGTTCCAGAATACTAGGACAGTCACATCTCCTAATACTCCTTTCGCCATTTCCATGCTAAGCCCATCGTGGGTCTCCCCAAGAGCATGTCATCACCTGTGTGCCATGTGTGCTTTTCTCCTGTTTGGGGTTCCTAGAGCTCCCCTTACTAAACTACCTGTAGTATTTAAAATATATATATGAACACAGGTGATATGGATAGAAAAATGCCTTTAATGGAATATACAGTCATGTGTTATCAGTGGTCAACTCTCAACTGTGGGAATATGGATACTTATTTTCTCTATTATGGTTTTCAACTAGATTCAGTTAAAGAATAGAAAAGCAATATGCTCAGGAACTCCCCTGAAAAATCACAGGAAATAAATGTGTATGAAGAAGAAGGAAGAAGAGAACGAGAAGGGGATGGAGAGGAGGAGGAAGAAGAAGAGGAGGAGGAAGAAAAAGAGGAACAAGAAGAAAATAAGTCACAGAGAATGGAATCTCCCTCCAGTGCCAGGTCAGGCACTAAGATTGGAGGCAGTGAAAGGTCAGAGTGACTAGAGGCAGAGCCATCATCTGCTGTGGCTGTGACAAGCCATCATCAGATGAAAGTCACTTCTCAATGCTTTTGGCTCCAGCAATGTTGAAAAATGCAAGATTTTAAAATAGTTGCAGAACATATGAAACTGATTTATAGTTTACAATTACATCGTTCATATTGTGCATGTTTCAGTTCCCATCTCTGATTGTTGCATTTTGTCTTCCCTCTAGGACAAGAATACTCGAACTCTTTCTGTAAAGAGACAGATAGTAAATATTTAAGCTTTGTGTGTCACTTGATAGCATATTCTTCTTTGTTCTTCATGCTTACCACTTTTTAAAAGTATAAAGATTATCCTTGGCTCACCGGTCAGACAAAGATAGGCCATGGGCTGACCCCTCCACCAGGACATTGGGTATTTTGGGGAACATGTTTTGACAGGGCCAGGGGCTTGTTATGTCTCCCTACCACTGAACGCCCTCCATAATCCACAACTATGACTCTGCTCAGATTGTCCAGTTGCCTTCACTCAATCCTCGAGATTCATATCTGAGACCTCAAGATGTGATTAAGAATGGATAAACAGAAGGGCGCCTGGGTGGCTCAGTTGGTTAAGCGACTGCCTTCGGCTCAGGTCATGATCCTGGAGACCTGGGATCGAGCCCCACATCGGGCTCCCTGCTCGGTGGGAAGCCTGCTTCTCCCTCTCTCACTCCCCCTGCTGGTGTTCCCTCTCTGGCTGTGTTTCTCTCTGTCAAATAAATAAAAATCTTAAAAAAAAAAAAAAAAAAAGAATGGATAAACAGAGGGCTGCCCAGGTTGCTCAGTCAGTTAAGCATCTGCCTTTGGCTCAGGTCTTGATCCAAGGATTCTAGGATCAAGCTTTACATCGAGTTCCCCGCTCAGTGCAGAGCCTGCTTCTCCCTCTCCTCCCTGTTCGTACTCTCTATCTCTCTATCTCTGTTGCTGTCTCTGACTGTCTCTCTCAAATAAATAAATAAAATCTTAAAAAAAGAAAAAGAATGGATAGACAGACAATTCTGCTGTACTCCAGGAGTCAGGCAACAATACCCCGTCCCCTGAGATCCAGAACGTGGTGCTAGAGTTGAGGAGGTACAGGAGGCTTTCCCTATCTCAGGTTACTATAGGATCATGGGCTCCACACACTGGCTCTTGGGCAAGGAGCCAATCAGTATACAGGTGTCCTGAGGAATACGACAGGGCCCACAGCAGGTCTTAGTGGTTGGTGCCGGTGGGTGTGCAGCAGAAGAAGGAGCCCTTGAGGCTCTGCAGGTGTGCCAAGCCTGTAGATGTGCACATCAAAAGCCCTGGCTGTGGACATCATGCTAGAAATAGAAGTAGAAAAAGAGTGCAATGGCAGGTGCCATGTGGGAGCTGGCTGGACTGTGTTTGCAATCATATGTAAGATGCCACCTAGAGATACCCAGTGTAAAGAGGCACTAAGAACTTTAGAGGACGGTAGGGACAGAGCCAAACACTGTTCCCTATTATTAATGCTAACAGGTTTTATAAATTTTTCAAATTTTTTGAAAGATTTTAATTATTTATTTGATGGAGAGAGAGAAAGGACACAAGCAGAGGAAGGGGCAGAGGGAGACGCAGACCCCAGCTCAGCAAGGAGCCTGATGTGGGGCTCCAGGCCCAGGACCCTGGGATCATGACGTGAGCTGAAGGTAGACGCCTAACTAACTGAGCCACCCAAATGTCCCTGTTTTATGTTCTAATCCAGAGGCTTAAAGTGGCTTGGAGAAATACCAGTTTGTCAAACTGGTCCTGGTATTGTTTTCCTCTCATATAAATGGAAGAGCTCACTTTGAATTAATGGAATACTACTATGTGATCAAGGGAATGTGCTACTTCTAGTCATGGTACTCAGTAGCTATAGGACCTTGGAAAAAGTCCCTCAATTTCTTCTGGCCTCAGATTTGTTTTCCATGTAGTGAGGAGTTAAATTAAAAATACCAAAGAAACGTTGTGGTGTTAAATGTATTATACATTAGTTTGATATTATAGTCATTGATTAACTAACAATTGTTCCTTCAGTCACCTTCTACATCTGAAACATGGTGCTAAGTAAGGAGATGGAGGGAAACAAAAGTCTCTTCCCTTAAGAATATCTCTAAAGGTAAACTAACACTCACAAGAAAGGTTATTTAAAGTTAAGCTAAAGGAACAAACGACTTAGTTGGTATGGAATTTTGGAGGACAGACAGTTCATAGAAATCGGAACTTAAGCCAGAGCTCCTGCATTAACACTTTATTGAGCAGCAAGAAAACAAAGGTGACACATTCATAATAAAATAAAAGTTGATGGGCACCTGGGTGGCTCAGTGGGTTAAAGCCTCTGCCTTCAGCTCAGGTCATGATCTCAGGGTCCTGGGATTAAGGCCCGCATCGGGCTCTCTGTTCAACAGGGAGCCTGCTTCCTCCTCTCTCTCTGCCTGCCTCTCTGCCTACTTGTGATCACTTTCTCTGTCAAATAAATAAATAAAATCTTTAAAAAAATAAATAAAGGGGCGCCTGGGTGGCTCAGTTGGTTAAGCGACTGCCTTCAGCTCAGGTCATGATCCTGGAGACCCGGGATCGAGCCCCACATCGGGCTCCCTGCTCGGTGGAAAGCCTGCTTCTCCCTCTCTCAGTCCCTCTGCCTGTATTCCCTCTCTAGCTGTGTTTCTCTCTGTCAAATAAATATTTTTAATAAATAAATAAATAAATAAATAAATAAATAAATAAATAAATAAAAAAAATAAAGTTGATATGTTGGTCACACTAGACATATCCAGGCAGCTATACAAAAACTTCTGTGCTTTAGAATGTCTGAGTGGGGCTGGCGCACATGGAAGAAGAGACAGGAAACTACCTGTCTCTTACTGGTTAAAGTCCATATAGTAAATGGACTCTACTCTCTTGTATCTCTAAATGATATAACATGGACCCAGGCCTGGGGCTGTCAGAAATCAGACCCTACTGCATGCGGCTTCATGTGACTCTGGGGGCAACCAGTGCAGCTGGAAGTGAGAGGGCACAGTGTGTCAGGCCCGAGCACCAGGGCCTCCGCAATGCTATCATGGCGAGTACGATGGAGCCATGCTAGAGTCCAGCCCTCATCTGGGCAAGGCTGAGAAAGATGGCAGGTCCAGGGGTTGTGTGTAGAGGGGGTCCAGAGGATGGTAGAGGAAGGGTTCTCCACTAGGCAAGGGACTGAGGCCTGCAAAGTAGATGAGTCCCACGATCTGGAGAAGTACAAGAACCGGGGCCAAAACCTGAGATTTGAAAAGGCTTCCCAGAGGAGGTGTTGCTTGAACTGCTGCTGGAAAGAAAGCAGCTTCCAGACAGATAAGCGGAGGGAGGTGAGTGGTGATGGGATGACAATGCAGGGTTTCACAAGCAATTTTCAGACCAAGAGAATAAGTACTTGCAATGGCAAGGGGCGTGAAAGAAGATCGTCAGTCCAGTGAGTAGCAAGCCTTGCCTGGCTGCGAGAACGTGAGGCCTGAACAACCAGCGGCCTCTTCATTCTGACCAACCATCTACCATCGCCAACTAGCAACCACAAATTGGACAAAAACAAACAAACAAACAAACAAACAAACCCAAAAAGAAACTGAACCCACACGGAGCAGGTGAAATGGGAAACTTTGTTACATACAAATGTCATGTTGGAAAGATGACTAAACATCATCATTTATGTATTTATTCCTTCAACTCATTAAACAAATACTTGTTTTCTGCCTACTGTGTGTGAAATATCTTACTGTATTCCAGATTTAGACCACAGAAGAGAAGTCTCCTGCATTCTACACAGCTGCTTTCTTTAGATATTCTGACACGAGGATGTTTCCAGTGACTGCTGGCTCAATAGTTTCAATTTCCTCTGTGTGTGTGTGTGTGTGTGTGTGTGTGTGTGTGTGTGTGTGTGTAATTCCCATGTTTTCCTGACAGGGATTCATTAGTTCTTCATTCTATAGATAACCTTCTCCTATCATGCCATCTGTGAAATGAGCATGGCAATTTGTTGATTAAATATTGACTCGGAGTATTTTTAAGCACTGATATGTTTAGTCATGAACAGACTACTGCTGTTTTCTTGCCTTGAGCAATGACAACACACATTGAATTGTTGCTCCCTATAAGAAAAAATGTGTAAGAGGATTTTAATTTGTAACTTTGAATATCATCACTTGAGTTCATATAAAAGATACTTCAGTGAGTCTTAAGTTTTTAGTAGGCTACTTGTGCTGCTGGATTTAGATGTTGAGGGATGAAGCATATTTGGTATGCCCATCATATTCACTGTCTTCCCTCCACTCAGGTCTTTGCTTCCGTCTTTACTGGGCTTAGAGGTCATGGTCCATCATTGTAACACATCCTTATATATACCCACAATCCTGCACATTCTCTCCCAGTCCACTCATCCAAAAAATATCTCCCAATTCTGATTAGTCCAACTCTCAGCTAACTCCACACCTGTACCCACACTATGGTTGAGGAAAAAAACACACACATACAACGATGCTGATTCATCTCACTTTAAATTCATCACGAGTAGTCTCTAACATGGGCCCATAGTAGTGCCTAGAAAGTCAACTGTATTTCTTTATCCCTTCCTTCTCTCACTCTTCTAGTTAGGCGTTTTAATATCCTTGTCTGTGACAAACCTCCAGGATAATCCTCCTCCATCCTTACTCTTAGTCAATCATTTTGATTTCTATTTCTCTAAGAAAATAGAATTAACATGAAGAAAACTACATACTCCGAAACATATCTTCCAGCCTACTTATATTCATGCCCTTGTACACTCTCATTCCTCCCATTCTGCAAGGTATAAACTGTCTGGACTCCTATCTAGAGACAACTCTTCTTTTGCCATTGGACCCCATCCTCTTCATCTATATTCAAGGATATCACTAAAGACATTCTCTTTTCTCTCTCCTGCATCATCAATTTTCACTCTCTACATCGTTCTTCCCGTTAGCCTATAAACCTACTATATTTCTCCCATTACAAAAGAAGGAGGGAGGGACCTCTCTTGATGTCATATTTTCCTTCCTCTCCTTTCTCCATTTCTCTGTTCCCATTAATCCCCATTCCTCTCCTCTCATTCACCCATGAAACTCTCAGTGGACTTTTCCTTCCCAATACCATCAAAATAGTTTTTGTCATGATCACCAATTTGTAAATCTGATGGTCAGTTCTTGGTGGTTATTCTACTTGAGCCATCAGCAGCATTTGACAAAACTGATCACTTCTGCTTCATAAAGCATGTTCTTTACATGGTATTTAGGGCGTCAAGTTTTCTTCTTACATCACAAACTCCTTTTTTTCAGTCTCTTCTTGCTGATTTTTCACATCTCTCTGACCTCTATATGTTGGGGTACCCCTAGACTAAGTCCATCTCTTCTCCATTTACATTCTCTCCCTAGGTGATTTCATCCTGTCTTGTGGCTTTAAATACTTTCCACATTCTGACAATGTCCAGTTCCTATCTCTAACCGAAAGTTTCCCTAGCATTTCAGATTCATATACACAACTACATGCTAAAGATTTCCATGTGGATGTCTAAGAGACATCTCAAACTATGTATCTACAACTCCTGTTCTCTTCTTCCCCTCTACAAAAATCTGCTCTCGTGCCCTCTTCCCCATCTTGGTGATTGACAATAGACTGTTCCAGTTGCTTACGACAAAAGAGTTTTATAATCACTACTTGTCAGTTGAAATACAATTCACGTGTCATAAAATTCACTCTTATTAATTATATAATTCAGTGGTTATTAGTATATTCATGAGGTTGTGCAGCCATCGTCGGTCTAATTCCATTTCGCTCGTTCTTTTTCTCTAATTTTTTTATTAATTTTTACTTCTTCCATAACTCAGCCACCCCATCCCTTCCCCTTACCCCCCAGCAACCATGTTTGTTTCCTGAGATTAAGAGTCTCTTATGGTTTGTCTCCCTCCCCAGTCCCATCTTGCTTCATTTTTTCTCTCCCTACCCTGTACGACCCCCCACCCTCTCAAATTCCTCATATCAGAGAAATCATATGATAATTGTCTTTCTCTGATTGACTTATTACACTCAGCATAATACCCTCCAATTCCATCCATGTTGTTGCAAATGGCAGGATTTAATTTTTGATAACTGCATAGTATTCCATTGTGTGTGTGTATGTGTGTGTGTATATACACCACATCTTCTTTATTCACTCCTCTGTTGATGGACATCTAGGCTCTTTCCATAGTTTGGCTATCGTGGACATTGCTGCTATAAACATGCAGGTGCATATGCCCCTTAGGATCACTACATTTGTATCTTTAGGGTAAATATCTAGTTCACTCATTCCTTTTCATTGTTGTTTGTCTGTTTTTTAGGGTTTTTTAAAACATAAGTGCAAATTGAAACCATAATGAACTATCACTACACACCTATCAGAAGGACTAAAATAAAAAACAGTACTAACACCAAATGCTGGCAGGGCTACAGAAAGAGTGGCTCACTCATAAATCACTGGTGCACATGCAAAATGATACAGCCACTTTTGAAGAGTTTGATAGTTTTTGGTTTGTTCTTGACTCCTATTTCTCACACACTATACATCCAATCTGTCAGCAAATTCTGTTAAATTTACACTCAAAATATATCCAGAATCTAAATGTTTACCAACACCTACACTGTTATAAAATTGTGAGAGGAAGAGGAAGAGGAAAAGGAAAAGGAAAAGCATTCCCCTTTCCTTTAAGGACATGTACACCTCTAATTACATCCTACTGACCAAAGCTTATAGATAACCATATCTGCCAACCACAAGGAAAGCTGAGAAAAGTGGTATGCATTTTATTTCCTTGTGCTGTATTTGGCTGGGTTTTGTATCAAGGTAATGCCTCAATCATAAAATGTATTTGGGTGTTTCCTGCTCTTCATATTTTTGAAAGAATTTGATAAAGCTTGGTATTAATTCTTCCTTAAATATTTGGTAGAATTCAGTAGTGAAGCCATTTGGCCCCCTGCTTTTCTTTCTTGTGAGATTTTTTTTATTATTGACTCAATCAACTGATTACTACTTAATCATTATTGGTCTATTCAGGTTTTCCATTTCTTCGTGATGCAGTCTTGGTAGGTTGTGTATTTCTAGAAATTTATCAATTTCTCGAATCAATCCTGAGAAAGAGCAAAATTGGATGCATTGCCCTTCCTGATTTCAAAATATGCTACAAAGATACAGTGATTGTATCATAGATACAGTATGGTACTGGCATAAAAACAGACAGATAGACCAATACAACAGAATAGAGAGACCAGAAGTCAACCCATGCATAAACAGTCAACTGATTGTCCAGAAGGTTACCACGAATACATGGTAGAGAAAAGACAGTCTTTTCAACAAATGGTGTTGGGAAAATGGATATCTACAGGCAAGAGAAGAACATTAGACCTTTAGCTTACACTATACAAAAATCCAACTCAAAATGGATTAAAGACTTAAATATAAGACCTGAAACTGTAAAACTCCCAGAAGAAAACAGGGAAAACACTTCATGACATTGGTCTTGGCAATGATTTTATGGATATGATAATGAAAAGCACAAGCAACAAAAGCCAAAATAGAAAAATGGGGTTACACAAGCAAAGGAAACAATCTACAGAATGAAATCTACACAGCAAAGGAAACAATCAACAGAATGAAAAGACAGCAGAAAGAATGGGAGAAAATATTTGCAAACCATGTATTGGATATGGGGTTAATTGCCAAAATATATAAGGTACTCTTATAACTCAACAGCAAAAAAATTAATGGCCTGTTTAAAGATGGCCTGGAGACTTGAGGGTTGCAGGAACAAGAAAAATCTATTTCCAAGATTAAAATCAGAAGAAAGGAGAATTTTCCTGTAAGATAGGCAGGGAAAGGGGCAACTGGCCACCAGTAAGATAAACTATAGAAAAGTAATCACTATTGTGTGAACCATTTCCAAAGCAAGTCAAAAATGACATTTGAAGATCTAGGTACCTACAGAGGAATCCTTCTAAAGCAATGTGAAAACAATGAAATTTACATTTATTGAACACTAGCTATGTGCCAGGTCCTTACCTGAGCCTTTCATGGATGTTAATTTATTTAATCTTCACCACAGCCTTATCAAGAAGATACCACTATCTCTGAGAAGCGAGAGATTAAGTAACCTGCTCAAGCCCACAAGGTGGGAAAGTTATGGGTCCAGGAGCTGAACCCAGACAATGCGGGGCTCCAGAGCCCATGTTCTTTATTTTGTTAAGATTTTAACTTTTTTAAATGTTTAAAAATGTTAAGCTTTTGAGAGACATAATTCTTGTACCATAAAATTTATCCTTTTCAAGTACACAATTCGATGATTTTTAGTATTGTGGAGTTGCACAGCTATCATCACTGTCCAATACAGAACATCTCATCACTCTGAAAGAAATGCCATACTCCTTGGAGATCACTCCCCTTTTTCTTGTAGCTCCCCAGCAAGGCAATGTGTTTTCTGTCTTTGTGGATTTTCAAATAAAATGGAATTACACACTATGTGGTCTTTTGTAACTGGCTTCTTTCATTTAGCACATACAGTGTTTCCAAGGTTCATACATAAATAGCATGTATCAGTAGTCAATTTCTTTTTATTGTTGAATATTTCATGTATAGATATACATTTTATTTATCCATTCTAGTTAAAGAACACTGGGTTGTTTCTACTTTTTGGCTAATATGATTAATGCTCCTATAAACATTCATGTAGAAGTTTTTGTGGGGACATGCATTTTCATTTCTTTTGAGTTTATATGTTGGAGTGGAACTGCTGGCTTATATGACAACACAGTGTTAAACCACTTTTGGAATCCATGCTCTTTCTTAGCCACTACTCTTGTGGCATCTGATGTAGGGTATCTTGTACAGCAGTCACAACTGTCTCTAAAGAAAGCTATTTGGGTTATTATTTCCTCTTGTATTCCAGAAACATTGTGTTTTTCTTCTTTTGATGTTCAACATCTTATTCTTTCAAAATAAAATGGATGTTGGCTAATTTGAATTTTGAGAAAGGCAAATATTATTGAATCTATGATGTGTGCCAAGGACTATTATAAGATCTATGAGAGATGTAGAAAAATATATGTATTTATTCCATCCCTTAATAAATATTTACTTAGCATCTATCAAATGCCATTCACCAGTGGTAGGCAGCAGGAATTCAAGGATGAGTTAAAACCCTGATGAACTCTATCCATGAAAAATTTTAAAACTTCTGGAAAAGACAAATACAAAAAAATGTGAAATGTGATAAGGTCTACTAAAGAAAAACAGGAATGTTCTGAGACCCCATTATAGAAGCACTGGACTCAGGTGAATCAGCAAAGGCTTCCTTGAGATTAAAAAAAAAAAAAAAAGGAAGAAGTGAGTGAAGTTCTGAAGGGTAAGTATGAGTTAACTGGTAAAATGCAGGAGGGGAAAGGTTGCAGGCACCTGGATTCATCTGTGCCAAGGCACTGATGCAAGAAGAAACCATGCAGGTATGAGGACTCCAAATAAAAGTGAGAGCAGAGGGTGCTGGCCATGGGACATAGGAGAGGAGTCTTATAGGCCAGGTTACAAAATTTGTTTTTAAAAAGTAAATTAAAAGGAAGGCAAAAGGGGTGCCTGGGTGGCTCAGTCGTTAAGTGTCTGCCTTCGGCTTGGCTCAGGTCATGATCATGGAGTCCCAGGATTGAATCGAGCCCCACATTGGGCTCCCTGCTCAGCAGGAAGCCTGCTTCTTCCTCTCTCACTCTCCCTGCTTGTGTTCCCTCTCTAGCTGTGTTTCTCTCTTCAAATAAATAAATAAAATCATATATATATATGTATATATATATATATACACACATATATATAAAGGAAGGCAAAAGAATTGAAAACAGGGACTCCAACAGATACTTGCACGCCAATTTTCATGGCAGCATTATTCCCAATAGTCCAAAGTCCAAACCAGTGTCTATCAATAGGTCAATGAATCAATAATAAGTGGTATATCCATACAGTAGATATTAATCAACCCTAAAAAATGAAATTTTGATACATACTACAACATGGATGGACTTCAGAAACATTATACTAAGTTTAAAAAAAACAGACACAAAGGGACAAATGTTGTATGATTCTACCTATATCAAACATCTAGAATAAGCACATTAGTAGAAAAAGAAAGTAGATTAGACCTTACCAGTAATGGGATAGGAAAAATGAGGAATTACTGCTTAAAAATTAGAGTTTGTATTTGGGAGTGATGAAAAAGTTTTTGAAATAGCGGCTATATGGCATGAATATACTTAAGTCCACTGAATTTTACACTTAATGGTTAAAATGACAAATTTTATGTTATATATATTTTAACAATAATAATAAACTTCAAAAGAAAAAGGAAGAAAGCCATTATTACTAGGTTTAAAATAGGTTGCATAAGTGTGGAACATGACATGATCAAATTGAGAGTTTGCAAAGATCACTTTGGTTGGAGAAGAAGACTGGTTGAGGTCTAGGATGTATGAGTAGAGCAGTTAGATTGGCAGTCAAGGTGGGCAAAGCAGGACAGAGTTCAAGCATGTAAATTTTGACTTGGTAATTAGGGTGAGAGGTAGGGAGGTAATGGTAATAAAGTTGTCAGTCCAACAAATCCAAGCTTGAGTATATCAGGATAAACTAGAAATATAAAACATAGACTCAGATTTCTCTTCCAAAAAACTGCCATATTTTGAAGCCATAAGACTTGCCTATATAGACAAATCAGAAGAAAACACAAGATGGTAGGTAATCAAATGTCTGGCCTCAATAATCATTTGTAAAGCTCTGGAGACATAGAAAAGGGAGAGACAAAGGCAGTCCAGAATGACTGTACTGCCTAAGATGGGATTGGAGGTGCCCTGGGAAGAAAAGAAAGACCTGGTTTGTCAGAGAGGAGAAGAGGCACAAATTTGAACAACGGTAATGGTAGAAATCTGTACTATCTAGTGGGAGATTTTAGAGGCTCAGCAAAGACAAAATTAAATAAATGTAATTGAGGGTATCAATGGATAGAATAACAATAGGATAACATGATTATACATGATCACCCATTGAGCACTTCAGCTCATCAACTTAAGTCCAGAGAAGTGTGCTGGCCTCTCACCCAGGGCCTCTGAAGCAGCCTGGCCTCCTAGCAGGGCTCCAGCTCTCCTGCTGAACTTCTATTCGGAGAGGCAACCACCATGCCCAACTTGGCGCTAACTAACCACTCTGCAGAGCACTCATGCTGTTCCCTGTAGGTGGGGCCACCTGGCCTCAGGAAGAAGCCATTAAAGACCTAGGGCTATCAATGATGGCCACAGAGTCAGCCAATGAGAAAGCATTGTTCAAAGAGGAGCACCTTGCTGGGGTTTAGAGCACAGCAGATCCTTTTCAGGCACATGACTCACAAAGCATCCCTACTTCTGAGTTAGCACTTAAATGGTACTCCTAGATCTATTGCTTGCAACATGGTAAAATGAAGTTCTAGCACAGCAAAGCAGGTTTGATGCTTCTATCCATCGCTAGCTTTTAATACTTATGGTTTTGAGATGGGAAAATGCACCAAATCAGCTGAAATTTCAAAAAGAAAGAAAATATCTATTGTTGAAGAAACTCTGAAGCTGGTGCTCATATTTTTTTAAGCGATTTGGCAACATAGTAAATTTTCCTTAAAATTAGTGTAGTCATTCTATCTCAAGGAAATGATCCTGAGGACAAAATCTAAGATACAGAAATAAGAAATAAGTTCTATGCACAAAGATGTGGATTATAGATTTATTTAAACAAGCAAACATTGGAGAAATCTTAGTGTTCAGCAATTAGAGAATGGTTAAGTAAGTTATTACCATGCACTATAATGTTAGTCAACAAAAATATTTTAATTTTTATTTGTTAAACTTTAAAAGTTTTGTAATGAAACACTAAGCCACAAAACTAAAATAGGAAAACTGTATACAGAATATGAACTACTTAATTTTGCTAAGAAGAAAGAACAACAGATATTCAACAAAATAAATGGTAGTTATCACTATGATTCATGGGATTATAGATCATTTTTCTAAATCTCCAGCTGTACTTTACAGATTTTCTGTAATGAGTAGATGTTTATTTTGTCATTATAAATAAATAAACATCTTATTAGAAAGAACGGAAATCA
>PITA01001025.1:0-139289 GCA_004023965.1 Spilogale gracilis
GGGAATGGCAAGCTGAAGTAATAACTGAAAATAACTATGAATACAACCATGAATTTTAAAAATGGAATACGAGTGCCTGGGTAGCTCAGTGGGTTAAAGCCTCTGCCTTCAGCTCAGGTCATGATCTCAGAGTCCTGGGATCGAGGCCCGCATTGGGCTCTCTGCTCAGCAGGGAGCCTGCTTCCTCCTCTCTCTCTGGTTGCCTCTCTGCCTACATGTGATCTTTCTCTCTGTCAAAAAATAAATAAAATCTTAAAAAAATAAAATAAAAATAAATAAATAAATAAATAAATAAATAAATAAATTTTAAAAAAATGGAATACACAGGCAATGGAATGCAATATAGCACTGAAAAGGAATGAACTAAAACCACATGTATTAATGGAAAATGTCATGAACAGTATGTTGACTGAAAAAAGCAGCTTGAAAAAAGAATACCAAAGTAATCTTATTCTTTTTTAAAAGATTTTTATTTATTTATTTGTCAGAAAGAGAGAGAGAGGGAGAGCAGCAAAGGGAGTGGCAGGTGGAGGGAGAGGGAGAAGCAGACTCTCCACTGAGCAAGGAGCCCAATGTGGGGTTCGATCCCAGGACTCTGGGATCATGTCCTGAGCTAGAGCAGATGCTTAACCGACTGAGCTACCTAGGCATCCACCGAAGTATCCTTCTATTAGGCATCTGAAGTTTTATAACAGTTGGCCATGTGCTTGGACACGGATACTTAAGTAAGCGGCATAGTGGAAATATGGATCTCATCAGCTATGTAAGAACATTTCCAAAGTTTGATTAAATTGATTCATACAAAAATAAAATCTAATAAAGTCTATAAGTAATTTATCACAATCAATGAGCTACTGATGTTTTAGTAGACAATCATTCTTGACACTAGGACATGTAGATGCCATGATGTTAGACTTCTGTTTTAATTTCATCAGTTTTATGAACATTACTCAGAATTTGGTAACATAGTAAGATTTTCTGAAATTTTATTTAGTGTTAGGTATTTAGTATATTCAGAATATACTGGTCTCTTGCTCCCAAGGATTCAGGCTTTGCTTGCAGGCCATGGTTTACTTGGAACTCATTCAGTGCCTCTGGGAACAGGAACACAACAGAGCAAACGTCTGATTATTCTGACACCATCTGAAATTTGCATTACAGAGGCTGACACAAAGCTTGAAGTTTGATTCATACTTACCTGCAAATTGCTTCTAAAATTGTGACTTTGTCTCCACTGGAGAGCTCCAAAGATCTGAAAGATCTGTGATTATATCATCTCAGAGCCCATCACTGTGGGAAAAGAGTCCCATCCCTACTTGCCATCTTCCACATCTGGTCTGTGACTGGACACCAGCCATTCTGTGAACGGTGCTATTTCCTCCTCTGCAGTTTTACATTTACTGTCAATTCGACTCAATTTCTGCCTCCCTGGTAGATATGTATATTTGCAATGTCTTTGACATGAGACTTTGGAGTGCTTTCCCTGGAGAAGGACTACTGGATTGTGGAAATACATGAAAGCCAAGCAACCAAGCAAAGGTTATTGTTCAGAACTTGTTGGAGCGAGGGGGTCAGCCACCATCACTTGCATTTTGGAAGAGACTTGCAGCAGGCAAAAGAGTAGGAAAACTTAGTAGGGAGGCTTTGGGTCTGCTCCGATTGGAGATGGTTAGCATGAGGAAGTAGGGTATTGCGTTTGATTGGCTGGGGATACAGATTTGATTTTCTCTGGCTGGTCCCAAGTTGGAAGCAAGGATAATGATTAGGGAAGCTGGTAGCTATTAATCACATCCTAGCCATTTCAGGCTGATTGTTTACAGAAGTTGTTTGGCTTCCTGGATTAATACCAGAGATGGTTGTCTGACTTCCTACAAGTCTGACTTATAAATTGGTCAGCTTCCCTGGGCTGATTTCTGTAGATAGTGAGTTTTTTGTTTTTTGTTTTTTTTTCCCCAGGGACTGGTTCCTGCAAGTCATGGTTAAGGGTTATTTTTATTTATGGACTGGCCCCTGTCTGCTTGCATATTTAGCTTCTTGGTACAAAACTCTTCAAATTAGCATGTACTTCGCAGAGGTTGAGCTCTACTCAAATAATACGGTATATCAAATGCAAGTACATTCTTTTAAAAAATTAAGTAATCCTTTGTGTAAGCCTATTAAACAAAATGAAAAAGATATCTCACTTCCCCTTTACTTTATTTCTAAGTTTGGGATAGTTTTTTCTTACCATGATACATTAGGGAAGGACAGATAGAGGAAGTTGTGAGTAAGCCATACAGTTTTGGAAAAGGTAGGAATGGTGCAAGAACTTTACGGAAGCTTGGTAATTACATCAACATAAATTTAATCTGGGGGGGAGGCAATAGTGGAAAGATTTATGCCAGCCACGGGTTGAGCAGCATTCTCCGATCTGCTGGTGCGAGTGCAAAACTTGTATTTAAAAACCTTTTTCTGGGACTTCTGGGTGGCTCAGTTGGTTAAGCGACTGCCTTCGGCTCAGGTCATGATCCTGGAGACTTGGGGTCGAGCCCCACATCGGGCTCCCTGCTGGACAGGAAGCCTGCTTCTCCCTCTCTCACTCCCTCTGCTTGTGTTCCCTTTCTCGCTGTGTTTCTCTCTGTCAAATAAATAAAATCCTTAAAAAAAAATAAAAGAATTAAAAAAAAACAATAAAACCCTTTTCTGGTTTCTAGTCTATTGCTCAGTTGGTTTGCAATTTGGGAGTCAAAGAGATAAATGTTGTCTACTTTTCTCCTCACCTCTCAACACTACTTACTTTCTAAAACAGATCAGTCAATAAAATAGACAATATCTATTTCATGGACTCTGTTGATGAATGATGTAAGAGGAACTGGACATATAAATCTCTTCAGACTTGAAATGACCCCTTTCCCCCTAACAGAGTAACCTCTGGGACAACTGTACTCTGCAGTTTTTAAAATCAAACTTCTAGAATTCTCAAATTTCTAACTGGCAGGTGCCTAGAAACTAATTCATATATGTTTGATAATTAGACAAATTTCTTTTCCCCAAAAACATATAAAATGGACAGCATTCCATACCATCTTTGGGTGTCTCTGGCGTTCTGCTACCTGTCTTTTCCCATATGTAAACTTGTTCATTCTGGTAAGCATGCAAATATGCACCAGTATTTCACAAGACAGTGGGGTGGTATTGTTAATAAGAAAAAGTCTTCCACATATAATATTAACTTAAATATGAACTCAGTTAACTGGATTCAACCATGAAGAAACAAAGAATATCTGTATTTATACTTCAAACTTTATTTGAACTGAGTTTTCTCAAATATGTTAAATGAGAATGTAATTTACTAATTCCTACAGTGTAATTTGTAGCCAAAATATTGGTCCCCTGGTTGTCCACTAGATGTCAGTGCATCCCCAAACTGAAATTATTGGTAGAATATCCATCTGGTGACCAAAAAAAAAAAAAAAAAATCTGTTTGCATGAGAGATCATCACATCCTGCCTCCCTCTTACTGGTACAAGATACATGCCATAACCAGCTCAACTTTCCTTTCTTGTTCGTAGAGGACAGGCTTAAATCACTTTCATCATTGACTGACATCTGCAAGCTCTGGTTTCAATAATCATTTTCTTTTCCCCTTGTTAATCGTGACCATCTCCAATTGAAGAGAGTAATTGATGCTTTATTTTGCTGTATTAAGTTAATGATGCAGAATGGAACTGAATGCTGGGATCAGATGATACACAAATAAGTGTTTCTTTCCATCATTTATAATGACCACCAGAGGGACAGTTACACACCCAGTTTTCACTACCGTACTGCCTAACGTCGCTCTATCTGTAAGCCACTGAGACTCAATGGCGTCCTCCCAACACATGCTCAGAGTGTGTTTCAAATGCACAATATGTATAGTCTAAAAGAATCATATGCCCTTGGCTTCACACGAGCAAGTATTTTAATCAGGATGCTCTTGGTGCAGTCTCAGAGGCATTCATTTAGTTGATAATTGTGGTTTCACAAGCTCTTTACATGGGAACAATTCAGATTGTCTGTCTCTGAATCATATCCAGTTGAGTTAAACTGCATTTGCCCAATGCAGCACAATGGTCCCGTAGAATGTGAATAGAGGGTATAAAAGGTCTAATAGAGTATACTAAAAAGATATCATGAAATACTCTGGGAACACTGAAATCAAATGCTTTTCTCAGGTGCAGGATTTCCCAGCACCATTAGTATTCTTGGATGCATTTTGACTATCCAAGAAGAGGCTGTAGTACCCAGGGTTCAACTACTTTTTTTTTTTTTTTAACCTTAGAATTATGTTACAGACTATTTTGCCAAACGAGCTCTTTTTCAAACATGAAAAGAGACTTTTGGACAAAAATTACTCAACTCATCTTAGATTCACTTTCCATTCTTTCTTTCCCTTTCCTTTCTCATCCTATATTGAGAATATATACTATGTCAGATGCTGCGTGAAAACAGTGTAATAATGTAGGTGCCATACAAAAGGCAAATGGACTTACTAGGGTTTAATTTTCCCAGCAATGTATAGCAACCTTTGCCCCTCCATACAGTTTACACTTAGCATGGCTCAAAGTTACAAACCACCTCAACAATGCAGTGGGCCTTGCCTTTGGACCCATGCTTCATTAGGGAAGGAAATATTTTTCCATGCATGCAAAAGAATCCTTTCGATATGTTTTGAAATCTTTCAGTGAGGGACTGACAAGAAAAGCTTAGCCAACAGGAATTTATTAGGCAGATTTGAAGTTGTTGGAATGGCAGAGGCAAGGGTTTGGAACAGAATTAGGTATCTGAAAAGAATACCTAAAAACACCACAAAGTGGAGGGGGAGACATCAGAGGCAAGTGCTGGGATGCAAATGTGGATAAAATAGAAAACATGCAATGCAACCACAGGATCCAATGAAAAGCAGGCCCTGAACGCCAAGAAGGGGGCTCTGGGTTTGATACTTCGCTTGCGTGAATAGCAAGAGACTTCTTAAAATGCTCACTGAGATTTGAATGAGCAGACCTCAGGCTGCCAAATGTAGATGAAACAATGCCAGGGCTGGGTCTCGTCTCTCCTGGGAAATGCTTGCATGGGGGCCACCATCTGCTCTCTGATCTGTCAATTTGCCCCCCCCCCCCATTCATGTCCTAGGGATGGAGAACTCCTTCCTTTACAGATACTCTTGCTAACTTCTTCTAATAGATTTCTGCTCTTTTCTCATAAAACTGCAGAGAAGGCTGAAGGAGGGGTGTGAAGGAGAAAGGCACAATACTATCTTTGAGAGAATGTTTAGATGTTCAAATCAAGAGAGCGAACCACATCAGGGAGAGGAATGAAAGGGTATTCGTGATATGCAACCAGTGGCCATGGGCTGGGATTGATAAATTGAAGGTTTTGATAATCATTTATGTGCAGCTTCACTGAAGAACCTTGAGGGGTGCCTGTGTGGCTCAGTGGTTGAGCCTCTGCCTTCAGCTCCGGTCATGATCCTGGAGTCCCAGGATCGAGCCCTGCATCGAGCTCCCTGCTCATTGGGAGGCCTTCTTTCTCTCTCACTCCCCTTGCTTGTGTTCCCTCTCTGGCTGTGTTTTTCTCTGTCAAATAAATAAAATCTTTTTTTTTTTTTAAATAACCTTGAAATACAAAATAAAATCATTTTTAAACATTTGTTGAGGGGCGCCTGGGTGGCTCAGTTGGTTAAGTGACTGCCTTCGGCTCAGGTCATGATCCCGGAGACCCAGGATCGAGCCCCACATCCAGCTCCCTGCTCAGCTGGAAGCCTACTCCTTCCTCTCTCACTCCCCCTGCTTGTGTTCCCTCTCTGGCTGTGTTTCTCTCTGTCAAATAAATAAATAAAACTTAAAAAAAAAACATTTCTTGAAATTATATATATATATATAATATATACATATATATGTATATATGGAGAGAGAGAGAGAGAGAGGAATGTAAGTATAAATCGTGATGAATTTTCAGAAAATGAATGGTCCCCTCTTCACCAGCACGGAAAGCAAGAAACAGAACATGACCAGCCCACAGGTGTTTCTGGGCACCCTGCTACTCATTACCCCAAGAACAACCACCATCCCATCTATAACAAACATAGAGTAGTTGTGCCTGGTTTTAAGCTTCATCTAAATGAAATCTTATAACACCTGCTCCTTTGTATATGGTTCTCTTTCCCTCAACACTATATTTGTAAGGTTCATCCATATTGTTCATATAGTTGCAGATTGCTCATTCCCAATGGTGTAGAGAATTCCATCATGTAAATTTTTTTTTTAACCATTTACTTACCTGTTCTACTGTTGAAGGACATTGCCATATTTTTCAGGCATGGATGACTGAAGCCATGCTGTTATGACCACTTTTGGACGTGATTTTTGGCGATTCTATGGCTAGGTCATGTTACATTAAGTGTTAACATCTACTGGCACAGAACGGACAGGGCCTGATTTTTAAAAATCCATCCTTCATTCTCTGAGATACCATTCCCAAGGGAAGTCCCAAGCCACCAAAACCCAGTGCCGTCATCTTGCAAAGGAAAAGCAGAAAGTGCAACATGTCTGTATATAATCCTTCTCACAGCTGCTTTTGAGATTCTGTCTACTGCAGGATGTCACACGTGTGCATCTGGCCATAGGAGACAAGATCTTTACATTACAGAGTCACTGAGATATTGGGTGATCACAGGAGCAGTTCTTGCCATATGCATACAAAAGCCCCCACCCCCCATCCCCCTCCACATCCTGCCCATGACTCAGATCAGCTACATTGGCTGATGTCTGGGCTTCACGTCTGTCCTCACATGCAATGTCCCTAATCAGCTGTTCTCTACACCGAAAAAAAAAAAGCCTGTTTTGGGAATCTGAATCTGAATTTAGATTCCCCTATCTTATGGTGACTCCCTTCAGAGTTCTCTGATTTTTCTCTGCTACCTGGCATCTGCCAGGGCCACCTATGTCCAGTAAATGTATCTATATAACTTAGAACTTAAGAGGAAGGGGATCTTGAGCTTGTATTTCTCCCAGAGGCCTATCACTGAATGGATTCAAATAGACACAAGGTAGGGAGATACCACGTGACTCCCTCTGCCATCATCTCTGAGCTCTGAGACTTTGCAAAGCTAAGATTTTTCTAACAAAACAATGGGTACCTACTTTATATTTGGAGAATTACAAGGAAAAAAGAATGTCTTCTCTGTGGTAGCCTAATATTGGAATGATAAAAAGCCAGTTGCAGAAGGTTACATACAATATGATATCTTTTGTGTAAAATTTAAAACCTCAAGAAATGGTGTATTTTATTGGAAAAAGTTAAAAATAAGCCTAAGAATGAAACACACCATTCCCCGGATGGTGGTGACCTCTGGATTAGGGTGGTTATAGTGGGGCTTAGGGAAGTGGGGAGAAGACCTTACCTGCACTTGTGACTTGTGCCCCAGTGTCTGACTATTGATTTCAACTCAGGTCTGATCTCAGGGTCATGAAATCAAGCCCCACATTGGGCTCTGTGCTCAGTGTGGAGTCAGCTTGAGTTTCTCTCTCCCTTTTCCTCTGCCCCTCCCTGTTTTGCTCTCTTTCTTTCTCACTGATATAAGTAAATACATCCTAAAAAAAAAAAAAAGAAAAATTTCATAATTTTTAAATTAAATGTTAAAAAGTTTTGCTCTCAAATGCTAACCTGAAAATGTGAAGGTGAAAAGCAAGAAACAAAACTGTGTATATAGTTTAATCTCAACCATGTGCCCAAAAATGAAAGGAAAGGAGACTGAAAAACAAATCACAATAAAATGTTAACAGTTGTTTCCAGTTGGTGGGAATAGTGGGTGGGGTGTATGTGTCCGTATTAGTACATATTAGAGAAAGAGAGAGAGAGAGAGAGAGAGAGAGAGTTAGAGATAGTACGTGTGTTCTTTCTATGCCCCTCATTTTCCCGATAATTGAAGGGACCCAGAATATCCCATTGTGACATAAAAATTATTTTGAACTGAAGACATTTGAGAATCAACAGATACAAAAAAGAAGGTCTGACCCTCTCTTATCTGCCTAAAAGCAGAACCTTCTAAAAGAATTTAACTGCCGTAAATCCCCCTTCAAAGGAGTTTTCCCACACTGTCAGGAGATGAGAAGTTGGAAGTGGGATGAGAAATTGCAAAAGGAAACATTGTCACAAAACTATCATACCTCCCATCTACTCTCTTAAAGGCCCATTTATCTTTCTGAAAGTCATTCATTTTTCCATAAGTGTCCTTGCTCCCCCTCCCCCTTCTCTTTCTGAGATGGTAGATAAACCCCACATTCTAAGGGTTTCTCTGAGCCAAGTTTCTGTAGGCTCCCAGGTACTTACATGAATACACTTTGTCTTTTCTCCTGTTCATTTGTCCTTTATCAGCTTAATTTGCAAGCCCCCAATTACTGAATCTCAGTGCCTAAAAGAAATGCCTTTCCTCCTGACATTATCTTTCTAATTATTAACATAATTATCCTACTGGTAAAATAAGGAGTGGGGAAAGAGTGGACTACATTAAAGAGACAAAAATCAGTGAGTGCTTGGGCTGAGACTGATTCCCTCCCACCCTTTGCCTTGCCTGTGGGAATTGCAATTTGACCTCTGTTTCCTTCCACTCTGCTCAGAGGAAGGGCCCCAGCTCCTGCTTCTCAGGCCCTAGATTCTAACAGTTCTCTTGCATGAAAACTAGGTTTCAGCTCTGGGTGTTCCAAGCCGCTGTATTGTTGAGAAGAGATCAAGAAGTAGCCTGGCCACCTCAAGTAAGGAGCTTCTGCCAGCCCCTGAACCCTTCTCAGGGGCTGGCAGTGCCTGATCAGGCTGGGCATCATTTGGGTCTTTGCATCAGATCTGTGCTTCCTAAGTTGCAAGAAGACATTTGTCAGAAGAGGGATCCAGGTTAAGATCAGGACCAACAGGGTAAGAATGGGGGGCTTCATGGAAGGGGGCTTTGCTCAAGATGAAGGTCACCTGGAGGCAAAGCTACAGCAGGTGGCAGCTCGGAGTCAACCCAGCTCAGATCACCTGCAAAGGGCTCAGGGTCACCAGGGTGTGGCTTCTACCATTGTGTTTTAGGAGCTCTCCGCCAGGATTCTGATTTCTGGAAATCTTCCTTCCATCCATCAGGGAACTCATTCCCATCCCTTCTCCCCTAGCTGTGCCTCTCTGACCTTAATGTGCCTACAGATCACCTGGGATGGAACTACAATGTAGATTGTAGGGCCTAGGAGTCTGAATATCTAACCAGCTCTTAGGTGATGCTGAGGATTCTGTACCTCAGTCTACCCCAGCTGCCATCTTCTCTTCACTGAATTGTGAATTGTCTTTTGCGGCTCAGTCTAGCAATCCTGTATTCAACAGATCCTTTCTTGCAAGGAAGGAAATATATACATGATTCGTTCTGTCTTTTGATTTCCAACCAGTATCGGACAGTCAGTTATATGTAGATATTGTAGACAAAGGAAGAGCTTTTCCTTTACTCTCTTAGGTTAAGCGACTGGGAGTTGCAGATTAAATTTGTAAAAAAACGAATAATAGGAGAAAAAGCATCCAAGTTTTAATAAGTTTTATGTGCAAGGGGGCACTGCACCAAAATGTTAATTAATGTAATTTGGTAATCATTTCACAATGTATATGTATAGCAAATAGTCACATTTTAGATTTTAAATATATACAATTTTTATTTGTCAGTTATTCCTCAATAAAGCTTTAAAAAACTAAGAAAAGATGCCATTGAAGAAATATTGTTAATTTTGTTCGTTGGGATATTGATATTGGGGTTATGTAAAAAATGTTCACATGTATTAGAGATGTGAAGGGGGCCAGAACGTCCTCCACAAAATGTGCTACTTTAACATATTGATTATTTTGAATTAAAGGAACTTGGGAAAAAGCCAAGAACCCTGTAATCCTCCTTTGTCCCCCTGAAAGTGGGAGGTAAATTCCCCATGTGAAAGGTACCCTCCCTGCACCAAGGAGGTAGAAGGACTTCTCATCATCAGAGATAGGGAATTTAGAACTGAGAAAGCCATAAAAAAAAAGAAGAAAAAAAAAACAACTCGTTAATTCTTTATTTATTTACCACATAAAACCCAGACCCCTTTTTCTCATCAACTCTTCACAGATGTACTGTTTTTTTGTGTTTTGGGGGTTTTTGTTTGTTTGTTTGTTTGTTTGTTTTTTGGTCTATAAGGTAGCTTTCTACTCTGGTGTTTCTTCAAGTCTCCTGTTTTTATGGTGCTCCCATACATACAATATTAAATCTGTTTCTCTCCTGTTAATCTGCCTTTATATTATGGAGAGGGTCTCAGCCAAGAACCTAGAAGGGATGAGGAAAAATGATCTCCCCCTTCTACAGCTGCATATAGAAATACCTGTAATGAAATGATACAATATCAGGGATTTTCTTTAAAATAGGACAACCAAAGAAAGGAAAATGAAACAGCAAAATATTGATAATTCAGAAGTTTGACAGATGGGTATATGAGGGCCATTATGTCATTTTCTGTACTTTTGTGTATTTTTGGAAAATCGCCATGATAAGAAGTTTAAGAAACAAAGGAAAACAAAACTGCTCAACCTTAACAATCAAACTTCTGAGCATAAAACCCAGAGAAGTTCTCCCTCAGGACTTACATACGGATGTTCCCTGCAGCCTGGTTTGTGGTAACAGGAGCTAGAGCTGAACATAAGCTACCTGCCCATCACTGTGGGAATGCATAAGGGTGAATGAGGGGAGTATGTGGGGATACACCGACCAGCAATGAGCGGCAACATAGTCTGTGAGCTGCATCTGCAGCAACCTGGATTAATCTTTTTTTTTAAAAAAGATTTTATTTATTTGACAGAGAGAAACACAGCCAGAGAGGGAACACAAGCAGAGGGAGTGAGAGAGGGAGAAGCAGGCTTCCCACCGAGCAGGGAGCCTGATGTGGGACTCGATCCCGGGTCTCTGGGATCATGACCTCAGCCGAAGGCAGTCACTTAACCAACTGAGCCACCCAGGTGCCCCATCCTGGATTAATCTTAAAAAATAAGGTGCTGAGAGAAAAAAGTAAGAAACCAAAATCTATAACACAATTTAACTTTTATCTATTCTTATTATATTATAGAAGTTAAATATATTTTTATTTAGTATATATAATTTATATGTAAGTTTACACATAATCTCATTACATATTTTCCAAAGACACTTTAAAATTCTAGAAATTATATCAAGTACATCAACTTGGCTGCTTAGAGAGGGGTTTGGTGATGGTGGTGGAAACAAAAGGGAGTCACTAAACAAAGCAGGAAATTGTCTCTACGTGGAGTAATACTGTTAGTGTGCTGAACTTGGGAGTATGATTAACTTCACTTTTCAAGCTTGAGGTCTAAAAGACACAAAAATGTCCCACACCGGACCTCCTGAATCAAATGGGAAATAAAAAAGGTAGGAATCTCCATATTTTTTTCTAAGTCCTCTCTAAGTGATTTTTTTTTATTAGTTTCAGAGGTAGAATGTAGCGATTCATCAATTGCATAGAATACTCAATCTAAATAAATAAAGAACCCTGAAGACACAGTTTTCAGGAGAGGAGATCCCCACACCACTCTTCGAGTCCGGTCTCATTTTATCGCCGACTCCGTCGCCACCTTCGGGGAACCCTGACCGACTGTTGCCGGGGCCAGCTTCCCGCATGTATTTAAGAAATAGTTGTGGGTCAACCAACTCTGCATTACATTTCTAATTGGAAAGAAAACAATAATGCTTTGTCGATCCCCAGCAGATGAAGGGGACACAGTCTAAAATCTAAAGTGGTTTCCATTCTCCTGTACTACATACTGTAAGACTTGAGACAGCATGCTGTGAAAACATATTTTGATTAATTAGACATTTTGTGGTCAGGGAGATTTACTAAGGAACTAACCGGCTTATCAGACAAGCAAAATGAAATTGTTTCCCCTAAAAGCAAGCAAAAACTACACCAGCAAGACAGCCCTGCCAGAGCAAGTATTTATACATAGAAGGGCTTCAAGAGAATATAAGTAGCTCTGAAAACAAAAAGCAACTGGTTCATATGAGATCTATAATCTTTTGAGCTATTTTCTTCAATATATCCTCCACTGAAGAGCAGTATAGATTTCTTGAAAAAAAAAAAAACAACAACAACTGTGAAATTGCTCTTTTAAACAATACCCCATCTCTCTCCCCCGGCAGAATGTTGATAAACCCAGGAAGGAAATCAGAGTGGAGCAATTGGGAAGGAGTTGTGGGCACTTGGCTCTGAATCGTTTACAATTCTCACCTCTCCATGAGAGGCTGCCCCTGTTGTAGGCAGCAACAGAGCGCGTGTCCTCCAGGTCAGGAGGTAGAACGCGGGAAGGTGCATTCACAACCCATGTGTTTCCTTCCCTTGAGTTTTCAGGGAGCCAGTATCATTAGACAGTCTTGGTAACTCTGCCAGAGAGACCTAAGATGATATCAGCAGAGGGAACCTATACCTGGGATTCTGGACAGGTAGGAGGAGTGTTGACTGCATTGCCAACTACTTGGTCGACTGAGCCATCCAGTTGCCTTTTAGGTCTCAGTTTCCTTGTTTGAAAAATAAGATGAAAAATTATACAAACTCAATTCAGTCATTTATCAAATAAGGTGGTTACAAAATTAAATAAGATAATTCTTGCAAAGTGGTCAGGATGACATGCAGTAGGTAGTTAGCAATTGATGTGTAGTACAAATGATTATTAACCGTTGTTTTGATGAAAAGACATATTTTGAGACCAGTATTCTTTTTGATGGTATATATTACTTCTCTATTTCTGTGTAACAAATTACAATTGGCCCTTGAACAATGGGGAGTTAAGGACACTGACCACCCTACACGGTCGATAATTCACATACAACTTTTGATTCTCCAAAATCTTAACTATTAATAGCCTACTGTTGCCCAGGCGCCTACTGGTAACAAAAGCAGTCAATTAACTATATTTTGTGTATGTATCATATACTATATTCTCATAACAAAGTAAGCCAGAGAAAAAATGTTATTAAGAAAATCATAAGAGGGGTGCCTGGGTGGCTCAGCTGGTTAAGCGACTGCCTTCAGCTCAGGTCATGATCCTGGAGACCTGGGATCGAGTCCCACATTGGGCTCCCTGCTCGGCAGAAGCCTGCTTCTCCCTCTCTCACTCCCCCTGCTTATGTTCCCTTTCTGGCTGTGTTTCTCTCTATCAAATAAATAAAATCTTTAAAAAAAAAAAAAAGAAAACCATAAGAGAAAATACATTTATAGGACTGTACTGTTTTTGTAGAAAAACATCTATGTGTACGTGGACCCATGCAGTTTAAACCCATGTTTTTCAAGGGTCAACTGTAATCAACAGCATAATATTAACAAACAACTTATTGAGTGTTGTCTGCGTGCTAAGATTGTACTAAATCTGCTGCTTATAGTAGTCCCCCTAATCTAGTTCTGCAAGAGACTCAGTGCTGTTATCATCCCATTTTCCAGACAAGGCAACTGAGACACAGAGAAGTTAGGTAATAGCTCAAAGATCACAGAGAATAAAATTAGAGATTGGATTTCTGCCTGAACAGACTGGCCACAAAAAGAGCTAATGTAGAAGTTCATGGAGGCTATCGGCTTTTTGTGACCAGCATCTTGAGACTGAGCTCCCTCCTTGTTGCCCATCAGCACCAGCAGTAGAAAAGGAAGACTGGATGTATAGCAAAGAAGGTCAAGGACAAATTGGAACCCAAGAGGGCTCAATATCACCCTCTCAACACCTGCTATAACACTGAGCTTCAGATGGCTGCTTCGTCACTTCCATGTCCATTTTTCAAGTAACTTCACTTTTGGCAACTTTAACCCAGACCATACAAGAAAAGAGGTTTGGGGAAATGTAGTTCCTAACATAACTAAGTTGCCAAAAGAACAACAGAGTACATTATATTGCACTGTATCCCTGATTATTAAATTGCCTCTGGAAATACAGAGTCTCTAAAATCACTTTTGTCTTGAAATACTTATATTTGACTTTCCATTGGTCAACATCTTAAACACTACTGCACCCAAATAAGCCCTTGGCAATCAGAACTGGAAAGAATGATCAATTCATGTATGCATACAGTAAGGGGAAGTAATTTGTATTAAGTGTTTATTGTATGTCAGTCACAATGCTAACCTCTTTTTAGGTATTGTGCCATTTAATTTAATTGCCAGTTTGCAACTGAGGAAACAACAGACCTGGAGAGAGAAATCTTTTTCTCACGATCCTATAGTTAGTAATAATAGAAGTAATAACTGACTTTTGCTGAAGGCTTACTATGTGCCTGGCACTATAATTTAAAAGTGTAGTATCATTTTATGTGAGAACAGTACTTGAGTGCGAGGCCATTGCTAGTCCTGCTTTACCTTGGAAGATAATGAGGCACTGAATGTTTCAATACCTTGTTCATGGTCAGCTAGCTACTCACTGGTAAGGCCACGGGTGGCAGAGATGACAGTACTCCTCAAACATTGCATCTACTCTCTGATTACTCCTAGAGTTGGTTGGTCATTGGTGGGCTTGGGACTACTGACAGGCTATCTGTGATGATGGGCGATAAGCAGAAGTAATGTGTGTCACTGCTGGGTCAAAGTGCATGTGAATGTTTGTGAAGTTTCCATATTCTCTCTTCTGCTGTACCTAGGGATAGTCCGTGTGGTGGGGGCTTCCTCAGCATGGGACCCTGAGTAACAGTGTGAAGCAGAGCCACATACTCTAATAATATAACATAAGGAAGAAGTTAATCTTTTTTACATTGAAATTTAGGGGTTTACTTGTTACTGTAGCGTAACTGGCTTATCCTGACTAATGCACCTATGCTAGTCTAATTCTGGAGCCTCCAATCTTTTTTTAACTGCTAAGCTATGCTCTCTTTTCCAAGTAGTAGGGCTAGGAATGAGGACCTAAGTATAAAATAATACATGTGATTGCCCTTCAGAAATAAGGATGCAAACATGGAGATAAGATATCTAGATATTATGGTAAGTCCCATTCGACCACAAGTATTTGACTTAGAGAAATCAATCATGACAATCAATGATAATCCCCCTTGACAGAATTTCAGGGGTTATTTGTGTAATATTTCACCTGAGAAGCACAGCTATCTTCTCTAAAAGGAGGAGAAGGAGGAAAGGAGCAAATTAAAATGTAGTGGGGAACAGCAGAGTCCAGACTGCTGCCTGTTTTTGTAAATAAAGTTTTATTGGAACACAGATACACACTCCTTTACTCCTTTGCTCATCCAATTGCATTTCACCAATGGCTGCTTTTGCCCTACAACAGCGGAGCTGAGTATTTGCAGCAGAGACCCCATAGCCCACAATGCCTAAAGTCTTTGCTCTCTGGCCCTTTATGGAAAAAGTGTGTGAATCCCTGATCTAGGCATTAAAAAACTACAGGAGGTACAGGGCTTTCCCTTAGGCCTTTCAGATTTTTCCAAGGGTCCTGATTATACAGTAGTCCTCTCTTATCCTTGGTTTTATTTTCCCTGCTTTCTGTTACCCAGGGTAGACCAAGGTCAAGAAGCAGATGATCCTTCTTCTGACACATGGTCCGAAAGTAAGTAGAGTCTAATGCTATGTCACAGTGCCTATGTCATGCACTTCACTTCACCTCATCACAAAGGCATTTTAGTATCTCACATCAACGTAAGAAGGGTGAGTCCAGCACAATAAGATATTTTGAAAGAGAGAGATCATATTCACATTAAATTTTATTACAGTATATTGTTATAATTGTTACATTTTATTATTGTTAATCACTTGCTGTGTCTAATTTAGAAATTAAACTTTATCATAGGTATGTATGCATAGGAAAATACATAGTATACATAGATATAGGGTTCAGTACTATTTGTGGTTTCAGGCAGTCACTGAGGGTCTCGGAACATAACCTCTGCAGATAAGGGGGAACTGCTATATTCTGAAAACTCCCTCCTTAATCGCACTTTCAAGTTAAATTAAGGCCTCCAAGGGCCCAATAAAAATGCAAATAGATTATCTGCTAACTCATTACCCCAGTTAACACCTTGGCACTAATTCCTTTTGCAGTCTTGTCTGTCTCCAGTCTCTGAATGAGACTAGTGAACTGTGGAGGAGGGAGTGGGGAAGAGGAAAGAGATTGGGATGGTTGGGGGCAAGATTGAGAGGTTTCTATTAAGTGGCTGGTCAGCATGGCAAATAGAGTCAGTATGGTAAGTAGAGTCAACATCAATTGCGTCAGAATTGGGGCTCCATTAGCGAACTCATAATCACTCTTCTGTGAGTGGCTCCAACTAAATTGCCAATCTCTGTTCTTAAGGTTTAGAGATGAAGGGTGACGGCATCTGATCTGGGGGAAACACAAAGGCACAGGCCCTCATAAATAATGTGACATCCACTCTTGTGAGTAATTCTCAGCTCTCAGGGTCCTGTCACACACTGCTGCTCCACCTAGAGTTCCTACATTGTGTTCTGATTGGCTAATCTTTGCGCATATGTCAAGGCTCAGGTTAGGCTCTTCTCCTTCAGGAAGCCTTTCCTTATTGGCCAAGAGTGGGTGAAGTCTTCCCTTAGGCCCATATATTGTTCCCATTATCAATACTTTAGAGTCCTGGCCCTGTTTCTAGATTGTTCTCTGAAGAGCCAGGTTCCCGAATTTTTTATCCCAAATGGCCTTAGTCTATTTCTAAGTGCCTGCAGAACTTCTTCCCAAGATCCTTTCTACAGAGGATAGGTCAATTAGCACCCCTGGTTCCAAAGAATGACCAAAGGGCAGCTACTTGGGGTGGGGGTAATGGAAGATCCAGTTTGGACACATCTGGAGGTAAACTGTTAGTGTGTAGGCTGGATCCTGAGATAAGAAGAGAAGGGGAGTGGGTTTCATGGTCTCTGCAAGTGCTGGTAGTGAGTCTGGCCATCAGAGCCCTTACTCTCTGATACTGTTGTGATTCTTACACCATTAGACTCTGAGCAAATCGAAGGGCAGGGGTTCTTCTCAATCCTCAGCTGGGTGAATTGCCCAGTGCCTTGTTAATTGTTGCAGAGTAGAGAAGCACCAGGGAATGGGACTCCGCTGCAGCCCTTGTGTCTTCCCATCTGGAGAAATATTTTTGTAAAGGCTGAAAGTTCACCCAGATTCTCTCACTCTGTGTGTCATCTGCAGAATTCCGTGGCTTAGAGGTGCCTGGGCTTGCAACAAATCAGGAACCCTTGGCAGTTCAGTTCTGTTCAATGCCTGATTTTAAAAACCGATTTATTAAATACCCATTATGTTAAAGATTCAGGAATTTTGTGAGCCACTTGAAATTAAATATAGTGGGAATAGCTATACAATGGAAATTGACAAACACTACAAATTAGGGCTCTCTTCCTCACTCTCCCCACCCCAGCCCTCGACCCAACTAATTCACCAGCACATCACTGCTTATCCTGCAGAAAACCTCTTCTGCTTAGGATTGCAAGAGTTGGATACAAAAACACATCATTTCTTTAGATTGCTGTTTTTAAAAAAGATTTATTTATTTACTTTAGAGAGAGAATGTGTGTGAAGGAGTGCATTTGAAGGGCCGAGAGAGGGAGAAAGAGAGGGAAACTCAAGCAGACCCTCTGCTGATTGCAGAGCCTGATGCAAGCCTCAGTCTCACAACTTTGAGATCACAATTGGAACCGAAACTATGACTTGGACACTTAACCAACTGTACCAACTAGGCACCCCAAAATATTTATTTTTTAGTCATAAAAGTATATATGCTTGTTGAAACAAATTCAAAAGAACTGAGTGTATGAAATATAAAATAACATTTCCCTCTCTCTGAATCCAAAATCCTCCCTCCTAAAGAAGTAACTTTGGGGGCACCTGGGTGGCTCAGTTGGTTAAGCGACTGCCTTCGGCTCAGGTCATGATCCTGGAGACCCGGGATCGAGCCCCACATCGGGCTTTCTGCTTGGCGGGAAGCCTGCTTCTCCCTCTCTCAGTCCCTCTGCTTGTGTTCCCTCTCTGGCTGTGTTTCTCTCTGTCAAATAAATAAATAAAATCTTTAAAAAAAAAAAAAAAAGAAGTAACTTTGGAGTATAGCCTTCTAGAAGTTATACAAACACATAGAAACACATTTTCTTTTTTGCATAAGTGGATTGAAGCCACAGATGTTTTTTAATGTCCTTTTTCCCCTATAGGAATATATTGTGGATTTTTTTGTTCAAGTTAGATCATATAGATCTACACCCTCCATTTTAGTAACTAAGAGTATTTCATAGTACTGTCTTCTTAATGGTCAGTTAGCTCAGTTCCATTTTTTTAAATAGATTTATTTTTGCTTCTACAAACAATGGTCTAATAATCATTCTGTGTGTGTGTGTGTGTGTATGTGTGTGTGTATTTCTGTGTATTTGCATACACATGCAGGAGTATTTCTTTAGAATGGATTCCCAGGACAAGAATTGTTAGTAGTATCTTAGAAGATGGTGTTGGGCACCTGGGTGGCTCAGTTGGTTAAGCGACTGCCTTCAGCTCAGGTCATGATCCCGGAGATCCGGGATCGAGTCCCACATCAGGCTCCTTGCTCGGCGGGGGGCCTGCTTCTCCCTCTCTCACTCCCTCTGCTTGTGTTCCCTCTCTGGCTGTGTTTCACTCTGTCAAATAATAGAACCTTTAAAAAAAAAAAAAGAAGATGGTGTTAAATTGTCCTGAAGAGAAGATTGTACTAATTAATACCCTCTATTTCCAGCAAGTATGAGTCTGTTTATTTTTCTAAATTCTCACCACCAACAAAGTTATTAATATTTTTAAGTTTTGAAAAGTTGTTAAAAGTTGTATTTTATTGTTGTTTTTACTCACATTTCCTTATTCCCTAGCAAGAACAACTGTCTTGTTTTATATTTGTATTTCTTCTTTTGTGAATTACCAATTCATCTTCTTTGCTCATTTTTCTATTGAATTATTCATTTCAGAAATCAATGTGTAGGAGCTTTCTAAATAAATGTATTTTGGCCATTAGTCTGTAATGTGCTCTACAAACATTACTTCAAGTCTGTCTTTTGACTTTGTATTATGTTTATCTACACAGAAGATCTATAAATTAAACTATCCAGGGGATGGTTTTGTGTTATACTTATTAAAGCTATTCATACCCCAAAGTATAAAAGCATTATCTTATGTTTTTCTAATACTTTTTATTTTTCTTTTACATTTAAGTTTATTGATTGTTTTTACCCATCCAGAATTTATTTTTGTCTAAGGGATAAGAAGGAAAAGATATATGGAGAAGAATGTTTCTTGCAATAGTGTGTGAGTGGCAAAAAATTGGAAATAACTCTATGTCTCTTACTGGACATGTAATTAAATATATTATAAATCTACACTATAAGGCATTAGGTAACTCATAAAAAGAAGTAGTTAGGTCTGTACCTATTGACATGGAACCATGTCTTTGCTGTGTTAGGAGATGATACATTTCAGACAACTGTACATGGTATGCACTGTGAGGGTTGATGTTGAAGGCCATGTAAATTTTGTACTGCTAATTCCATACACTGTGGCATGCTTGGTGTCCCTGCACTGGTTCAGCGTTGCACCGCTGTTAACCACATTGCACCTTTAGTTGATACAAATAATGCACATCCCTGCTGATCTCTGGTGAGTCACCCTCATCAACTTTCCTCTTTTGATGTACCCTTGAGCCTCTCTTTCTTGCTCACCCCCAATTAGGTTTCCAAGATAGCTTTAGACAGAGCATCTCGTAGGACCTTGGGAAGCAGGCAGGCTTCCCCACTAAACTACAGCTGTGCAGACCAGTTCTCCTCAAGTCTCTCTTCCCACTTTGCCAGTTTGAGATCCCACAGTCACGTTTCTGTGTCTGACGTCTCCTAGCAGAATCAGGCACTATTCTGGGAAGCTTCATTCATCCAAGATGCACAGGTGAGAAAGAAATCCTTGTTGGTAGTCACTGAGTTTTGGGGTAGTTTCTTATGCAGCATCGTTGTGAAAATAGATAATTGATTTTCTCCTTATTCTATGAAAACAAAGTCCTGATTTTATTGGGCCAGTAATGAGCTCAACTAAAAAGGATACATTTTTAAGCCTTCTTAATTGCTTGATGTGTCTGTGTAATTGAGTCTTGGCCAATGAGATAAAGTGCTGGGTCAGATCTCCAGGAAATTTAATTGAAAGGAACTGACTCCACTGAGAGCTACACCCCTTTTACCCTTCCCTTCTTTCTTCTCCCTGCTCCCAGCTTCACAGAGGAGAACTGGAGAATCAGTGGCCACCTTTGGATCATGAGATGCCTTTGAGATAGAAGCCAGGTTCTAGGATAGCAAAGGAGAAAGGCAAGGGCCTGGGTCCTTGATGGCTATGGAGCCCCACCATAACCGTCCAGATTGCCCGCCTCCAGATTTCTCTTACTTGAGAGAAAAAGAAGCTTCTATCTTATTTAAGTCACTCCTAATCCCAACAGATTATGTTCTAAAGTGTTGAATGAGAATTCCAATTATAACTCTCTATGCTCTCATTGTAAAGATATTAAAATAGAATATATGTAGGACAAAGACTAGAAGGTACTAGAGCTAAATGATAAGTTTGAGTTGATTACGTGAAAGGGAATGTTTGCTGAGTGATGAATGGCTAGAGTCAGCCTGATGAAACGGCAGTGTGCTAGGCAGGAAAATAGCTTTGGCTTCTAGTTCTGACTGTGAGCAAGTACTACAGGTGTCAGCTTGGGCACACCATTTAAGTTCTCTGAGACTCATTTTCTCTTTTGCAAAATGGAAACAAACCTGAAAATCCTATTTAAAAGTTAACTGTGATCATGAGAAATCAGCTAAAGCTCAGGTGACCATGAAATTTATCATCCTTATGGAGACGTTTTTGGAGGACAAAGGATATTACTGGGACTTTCCTGGCTGTACTGGGTATGGTGGGTTTGGGACTGATTCTTCTCCACCCAGCAGAGGGACATTTGAGTCCAGTGTTTGGTGCACTTGTCAGTTGTAATAATCAACCTAGTTCCTATGCATCTAATACATGAGGTCATCTTTTCTGTTTTTTCCCCCCACAAGGTAAGTGGAAGAACAACTGAAAAATTATATATTCATTAACATCACAACAATGCAATTCTGTGCTTTATGTAATTGAATTATTTGGCCCCATTCATCCCACACTATAGAATTATACCGGGACAATCCTACAGATGAACATTCCCCACAGTGGTCACAAGAATCACATGAGCATCTATGAGTACTTTGAAAACTGTAAAAGCTTTTGGGAATGCTAGGCATTTTCACTGATGGAGGAAAAATGTGAAATGGTGACAAGAATCACCTTGGAACACAGAAGTCAGTGGCCAAGAGATGATATGGCAGATGTAAATGATATGCAAATAAGACCACAGTTACAGGTCCTCTTCAGACCTTGTCCCTTGAATTTGGTCTTTGGGAAAACTGTGATGGAGACATCTTTAGTCAAAAACAAAGAAATGAAATAAAATGAAAAACAAAATAAAACAAAACAAAACAGGTATGTGCTACAATATTACCCAACTTAAATTCCTTGCCAGCTAAGCCCATTAAAATGTAATTGTTACTGTCACTGACACCAATGTATTATTAAGTACAAAGAATTATTATGATGATTGTTACTGTTGCAATTATATAGTAAATTAACTCTTTAAAAGTAATTTGAAAACATTAAATAATTTTCCTGTAGGACAGCCCCCAAAGAGGGGTGAAGTGATATCGCTGTGCCTGACCAGGCACATGTGCGTGAGATTCTGCCTTGGATATATTCTCCACTCGCCTTGTCTCCTGTCTGAAACCGGGATGTGAGTACCTCATTCCCACTCACTGAGTCACATTTATTCATTCATTTATGTATGCTTATTCGAGTGCTTACCATCCACTAGGTTGCTTGCTCCAGCCGTGAACAAGACTGCAAATGCTGTTGGCTTCTTGCCCACTTCCCCTGAAACGTCAGCCTGCTTGTGAACCTTCCAGATGCCAGTGCCTGTATCTCTTTTCCTGAGAGTATTCTTCAAAGTAATGGAAGTCATTTACCACCACCCTTAAACAATGACTGAAAGGAGTTAATGTATAAATACCCCAACTCTCTCACCCTTCAGATGGGAAACCTCTGTAGCATGTGTTTTACACCTTCCCAGAGTTACCCCTTGGAATTAAAATTCATTTACCCAGAATGGCAGTGACTTGATAAAAGCAACCTTTATTTATTGCTTTCCCTTCTCTGTCTCATTGCTTTGCTGGGACTATCTGGGATCCCTTCCCCAAATAAAATACCTATATCTAATCCTTGCCTTGGACTCTGCTTTTGGGGGAATGCTAGAAGACATGCACCCTGCCTTCAAGGAGATGTGGAAGAAGGATTACAGACTCAGTTGCCTACAGGGGCTGGGCAGGTGTGGTAAATGAATGAAGCAAATTGACACTCCTCCCATGAGGATACCCAACTACCAATATACTTAATATTCGAGTCTTTAGCTCTGCCTAAAGACTTTAGCTTACTAGTTATTCTTTCTTCCCAAGATGTAGTCCTTGCTTCCCAGGGGGTCTAAGGATTGTCACCAGGTAGGGATTAATAGGGACTTAATGACTGATAGTACATTCAATAACCCACCCACTCATTCGTTTGCTACTCATCAGCTCATCTACTAACCACTTCCGCACCCATCAACCATTTACTTACCACGCATCCACATACTCCCAATACACTCACTATCTTCTCACTTATCGATCTATACATATATTAACTCATTGACTCACCACCCATCCAACCATTGTCTTACTGCTCATTCTCTCACTACCCATCCTCAGAAACTTTAAAAGTCTTCATTCTGGCTCTAAGATTACGCTAATCAAAGTAGGGTAAGACAAGGAATTTATAAAAGGTCAGTTGGGACCTTTATAAGCTGATCTCAACATACCTCATCTCTAGCTACTTCCTTTTCATGAATACTTTGGTCCATTAGAAATTTTGTGAATTCCTCAGGCTGTTTCATCTCAAGATGCATTTACTTTGATGATTCACCTTTACATCTCCCTTCCCATCTTTGTTATGTGGATAACTTATATTTATCCTTCAGAGCCATCTGGAGAGTTAATACCTCTGATGGACGCTGTGGTTTTCCACAGAGATCTGCCCTCCAGGACTGAGGCATTCATTCGCTATACTGCTGGGGGGGTGGTGACTGTTGGTGGCTCATGGCTCATAGCATCCACTCCTCAAGGGCCTGACTTGTCCATCTGAAGGTAGAAAACCCTGATCCAGTTACCACAAGTTGGGTCTCTCTTAAGGTCCATCACAGCTCAAGAGGTTCCTGTGGGATAGGTTGACATCTCAGTTGCAGTTACAGTACAGCTGATACTCTCCCTGGTCCAAATGTGCTCTTCTCACTCTCTGACAGCTCACTCCTCAGCAACCATCAGCACTCAAATCTCAGACACTCAGTGTCCATTTCTAAGATAACTGGACCTAGCTTTGCAAAATCTTCTCAACTTCTCCCAGCCCCTGCCCCAACAAGTTAGAAAGCAATAAAGATTCAATCAGTTTATCACCTCCTCCTCTGAACCTTCAAGGTACATCATTTATAGGACACATCTGTCAGGTTCAGTTAGGAAAACAGAGCTACTATTAATGCTATGGAATATCCTAGCCTACTGGGCCTCTATAACCAAATACCACACACTGGCTGCCTTACAAACAACAGAAGTCTATTTCTCATTGTTCTGGAGGCTAGAAAGTCCAAGATCAAGGTGTCAGAGTGGTTGGGTGAAGGCCTTCTTCCAGATCACAGAATTCTTGCTGTATCTTCACATGGGGGAAAGGGATAGGGAGCTATGTGGCAACTCCTTTGAGTGCACAAATCCCACTCATGAAGGTTCGGCTCTAATGACCTAATCACCTCCGAAAGACCTCACTTTCTAACACCATCACTGTGGTATAAGGATTATGATATGTGAATTTGGTGGGGGGATAAAAGAAGAGTAGGAGAAGGGCAGACATTCAGACCATAGCATGGAAATATAGAATTTAATGCAAGACTTTTTCTTACATAAAAATGGAAGGCAGTGAGAAAATGAAGGTCTGGGAGTGAGGAGTCAGAGCACCAAACAAATAATAACTCGTCATGTTTTCCAGAAACACAGACATGAGTAGACAGCTGGACCTTGCAGAGAAATCTGACATGCTATGTATGTCTGACCACTGACATGTAATTCCAAAGGAGGTACTCATGGAGAGTGGTGTAGAAATTGCTATCTCTGTGAAAGCTATTGTGGTTGTGGAATCTGTCATTGTGACTGGATGCGGTCAGTTGCCTTCCGGTCAACTTGGGGTCCCTGCTGGCCAACAGGGCTGGCAGCTGGGTATATGAGATGCCTCTGGGCATATCTCTCTTTGTTTCTCTTCACATTTGACCATCACAACCTCCTGAAGTCATGGCCTCTGCTTTTCTTTTGCTTTCCATATCTCATAGGAGTTCCTTCTAGTCAACTTTACCCTAGAGTCATAAAGAAAGGTGATCCTAGGGGATGTGGTTCCCAACCACAGATAGGAGGGAATGGGCATGCTGAGTTGCCAGCATGCACTCCAAGCACTTATAACATTAGGATATTTAACATATTGCTTCACTGTTGGATATTTCTGCCTTGAGTTTCCATCTAGATCAAGAGTTAGACCAACTACAGACTGTGAGCCAAATCTTTCCCACTGCCTGTTTTTGTAAATAAAGTTTTATTGGAACGTGGACATATTTATTCCTTGTTTTATGGCTGTTTTCTCTCTACTGTGGCAGAGTAGAGTAGTAGTGACAAAAACAGTATGGTCACCAAGTCTAAAGCATTTAGTCTGGCCCTTTCCACACAATGTTGGCCAGCCCCTGCTCTGGACTATGAGATCTGTGAAGGCAGGAGCTGTGCTACTTATTTTTGTGTCCCCACTGTTGGTGCCTCACACAGTGCATGGGAGAGTGGAATAAATATTTATGAAGTGATTGAATAAATTTTGGAACTAGACCATAAATCCATACAACTATTAACATAGGAGTTGATACCTTAAGCAATACAAGTAGGTATAGCTATTGGAGAAACCAAAAATCATTCTTTGGGGCAGAATATGTGAGTTATTATCAGGTTGTGTGGACGGTATCAGGAAATTCTGGGTCGATTAGATGAAGGTACTGTTTCAGAAGAGTCAGGGAAGAAATTAGAAATTAGAAACCTTGGATTTTATACTTAGCTCTGGCATTTTCCAGCTTTGTGATCTAGAACAAGTTACTAAGGACTTTCTGATCCTCCTTTTCAGCTATGCAGGAGTATAAGAATATAGGCTTGGCCAGAGTCAGAGGGTTTTAGTGGCAAGCTCACGATATAACAGCATGGAATGCTTTGGAAACTGTAAAGCAATATCCAAATAAAAAGGATTACTTTTCAGTCAGAGATAATTTTCGAAATTAACATGGAACACCATGTTTGTGATGCCCGTGTTCTGTTTGTGTTTTCCCAGGAGTCTTAAACCTTGAAGGCATGGTTGAGTGAACAGGACCTAGGACTGTGCCCCTGTGTGGGAGACGATGCCTTAGTGGTCAGAATACAGGGTGGGATATTGGTGGAAAATAGCCTTTTCCTTCTAAAAATTCTTCAGGTCTTCAATTTCTCCCTAGCAATGGGGTTCATCTTTTTATAGTCCAGCATCTGATTTGTCAGCAACCTCTAGGTAGTTTATTGATTTAACATTTCTTCAAAGATGCTAAGAAATATGTGGTCTGCTGACATCATCAGGGAGCAATGCCTTAAAAGGGGAATCTGATGGCTTGCTCCCAGCTGTCCTGGCTCAGAGCCTCTGCAATCACTGATTTTTAGAAAATACTTTTAAATAGTGTTTATGTTCCATTTTGAGTGGCCTCTTTTTGCTTCCTCATTTCCCGACCATCAATGAGGATATTGCTGTCTTTGCGTGGCATCTCACAAAATGTTGCTGAATAGAGTCATTTCACGGTGAAGTAACCTAAATGGAAGAGAAATTTGCTTTGGTCAAAAGCTGAAGTTCACTGTGTCAAGACAATCAGGTTCCAGAAATGATTTGCAAAATCCATTTCTTGATTGTTTTTGAGCACAGAGACAATGGAATCTTTGGAGCAGGGGTCTTTGAACAAGCATCTGAAAGGCTGGGCAGGCAGGGATCCTAGAAAGTACAAGGAAGGAACTCACCCCGGAATGAACTTCCCTCTTCATTAGGGAAGTCCCCCAACACTCTCCTGCCTCCCTCCTTATTCCTTTCATAGCTCCCCACTTCCAAGGGAGGGCACTTTAGGGATCTTAATGGGCTAGATTTAATTTGTGGAGGGGTCAGTGGGCCTTAAAGGTCAGACTTTGGATTCCTTCCTTTCCTTTGATCTTGTGTCTCCACAGCATGGGTGTAGTCAAGGTGGTTATTCTCCTGAACCCCACATTTCCCCTTATTTCCTCTCTCTTGCCTTATCATAAATATTTAAGTTTGGGGGAGATGCTAGGGGTCAGGATGACCAACTGGTTTGCCCTGGCCATCCTGCTGTTAGCACCCCAAGTCTATAACACCTCAAGAACTTCCTCAGTCTCAAGCAAACAGACAGATGCTCACCATTTTATCCTCCAAACTAAGCTGCATATTCCAACTCCACTATTATTGGGGTGCCTTGAGTTGGGGATTTTGGACACTGCCTCACGTATTAATAGCTAATTGAAGAAAAAGAATATTTTTTGAAATTCTCATTTGGATTTTTTCCCTTTCTCTTTTTCTGGAACTAGCTGAACAGGGGAAGGGCCGGATGGGTCTCTTGCTCTAGGGGCTCTAAAGGTGACTCTCAGTATCTACAATTGCGGTGTTCTGTAGTCACAGACACGGAAGAAGCCTGCGGTGAGTGGCAGGGTGCAGGAAAAGCCTGCGGTGAGTGGCCCTGGGTGCAGGAAAAGCCAAGGGGTTTGTGGAGACCAGGAGAGGGAACGGGAAATAAAGATTTTTATGGAAATATGTCAATTCTTCAAAGGGGTCTCATCTTGAAAGCCTTATGTTTAGGCCAACAATGTTGAGCTCCAACATTGGGTGAGGTCCCAAGATATTTGGGTGAGTGACACAACCCTGTCCCTAAGAGCACTTCTTCCTGCTTTCCTGGCCTCTTGGCCACTGTCCTGGTGTGAGCTCCACCCCGTCCTTGGGCAATGGGGAGGGAAGCCTTGGGGTAGGTCCACCCGGGAAATCCACACTGATGCCTCTTCCCACCTGTGACTGTGTCAGGAGAGACACACTTGGCTTCTCGAGTTCTAGTGAAGTGAAAATGCCACACAGTTTCTTGGCTTGGGATAAACAATGTTTGTCATCCAGCACCAAGGGGCACTGATCTCTGTAGAAGCCAGATTTCAGGAAGGTTCAATGTCCCTGGAAGGCTACTAAATTTGAGATGATCTGCTCGCCTTCTGGGCAGGCAGCTGATTTTCTGTTCCTTTAAGAAATATAAGTCACCTTTAACACAGAGAATTCTGGAAAATTAGTTAATCCTGGTCTCTTCTGCAGTCACCTCAGGTAGGGAATGGAGTCCTTTTTTTTCATTGTGAGTTTGGTTAATCAGTACCTCATAGACATACCTTATGAAAATCTAAACATTTTGTTCTTTTGAAAAATTAGTGACTTTGGCAAACTCTGGGTCCCAGAGTTAGCCGAAGTTAGCCAGAGTTTGAATAGCAACAAGCAGCTGGAGCGGGATAGGGATGTCTCCTTTAGAGAGGGCACGGAGTTCCCAGTCCCCAAAGCTGCCCCACCTGCTACTTATATTGCACAATGGCCTTTTTTCATTTATATGGTCCCCTGGAGCCCATGGAGCACTGATTTTGTGAGCCCTGAGTTAGAGTCTATAATCAACATACCCTCTTCCATAGTGACCATATCCTTCCCCCTCTCTGCCTCTCCTTCCTCCCCCTCTTCTTCCTTCCTTCCATTTCTACCCCAGGCCCTCTCCTCCTCCTCCCTTGGCAGCTCCCTGCTGGGTAATAGGACTTTACACCGAAGCAGGTGTCACCCGCAGTAGGCAGACACAAAGCTCTTAACCACAATGTCCATTCCACGCAACCGTCTAAATCAGCAGATCTTGAAGTGTGGTTCCCCGAGCAGCGGCAGCAGCAGCATCTCCTGGGGATTCCTTACAGATCCCAATTCCAAGGCTCCTTCTCGATCTCCTGAATCAAAAATTCTGGCAATGAGACCCAGTAGTCTGTGCCTTCTAGGCAATTCTGTCACACATAAGTCTCCGACTCACTGGTCTACACTCTAAGGCACCCATTTGTTGAAAATAAAATCTGAGCCTTTGGAAGGCAATTTACTTCTCTGGCTCTCATTCGAGTGGAACATAAAACCCTTCCTTGTTTTTTCTCCATATGCAGTCTGTGGAAGTGAAAGAAATGTCTGTTCACAGTCCAGAAATCACCATTTTGTGAGGTGTCTGAAGGCCTTTTAGCTGCAGTCTTGTTCACTTGGTTTCATGAGGCATTTATTATTGTTCACGATACTCCTTTCCCTGTCACTGGCAAAAGGAAGGAACGAGGTAACAACCTCCCTCATGGACTACTGGCATCGATCAGGTACTGTTGATTCTGCTTCTTCCTTGTTCCTGAGGCACAGATCTTGTCTTACCAAACTCCGGTAAGTTCCTTGCAGGCAGGGACTTCCAGCAAAGCCCGACTGATGGATGTAAAGGAAACTTCATTTGTTCCCTTTGCCAGAGGTGGTGCTGGGAGCTGGAAACCTCCCTTCTCAAAGCAGCTGAGGACGGCTCTGCAAACAAGGGGAGCAATCCTGCTGTCTCGGGTGCAGGTGCCTGCAGTGAGTGGCTCGAGAGCCTTCCAGACTGAGGGTCCCACTCACGGAGGGCTCTGCAGGTGCTCCTGGAGAACAGAGCCCGTGGATCAATTTCTCCCCAGTGTGCTGACCATGGCACCAGGAAGAAGTAGGACTCTGATTCTGGGATAGCTGGGAAGAGGCAGTGGGTCATGGGTGATGATTTGATCATGCAGTTTGTGGCAAGACCTTGATTAGACTTGATTCAATTGGATTGGGCCATCAATTAAACACCTGGCTGGAGTCAGCTCAAATGCATCAATTCCTTCATACTCCCTTCTTCCTATATACTGGAAATTGAGGCACAGGGAAGGTAAGGAATGTGTCCTATAGCCACTAGGGAACCATCCATTCATTCATTTACTGACTTCATCATTTCATATACCTTATTAAGCAATGTCTGTGCCAGATAATGAAGGGGTGTGTGTGTGTGTGTGTGTGTGTGTGTGTGTGTGTGTGTTTCTGTCATGCTCCAAATAATAGCTCGTATACTTCTGCAATTGATTTTATTAATTAAATTAATTTTATTCATAATGTTGGGGATATAAAAAAATGGAAGCAAATGAATGCTAATTTCTGAATTAATATTTTGAGCTGAGGTCCTTGTCATTTTTTAAGGGAGGATTTCTGCCGTGGTTTTGGAATTCAGAAATAGAAGCTTCTGTTTTTCTCCTTTCTCATTTAAGCTGGGTAGGCTCTCACCCTGAGAATGAAGTTTCTGAAGTCTTGATGACTTCTGTCCTAGTTTTATTCTAGCCCTTGAGAAGTATTCATTAGATGCTGGAAATGTTGCCTTTTGCTTTCCTCCCTCATGCCTCTTTTTGGTTCTGGATCTGAGAATTGATGGTAATGGGCTCTCCTCCCTCTCTTCCAATTCAGCCTTTTGTTCTTTGTTCTTGTGCTTTGTGAGTACACCTGGTAACATACGATGACACTCAGAGAGAGGAAAAAATGCCTGGGGGAAGGTGTGTGTTTCATACCTCTCCTGCTGCTCATTTCATCCATCACACACGTGTTTCTCTGTTAGCTTCAGGTCCAAGGGGAGGAATTCTTATGGGGAATGGTGAAGTGGGAAACTTACTTACCTACAGACAGCAATGACCTCACAGAATGTGCTCCTTTGGGATTTGGCACCGAGGTGTTTGTTTCAATGGAGGAGTTTCACTCCAGATGAAGTTCCACTGGCTCCTTCTGAATGTCCCCACATAACAGTAACCCTCTACCTTCATTTGGGTGCATGGGTGTGGGGTGAGGAGGTGTTCTGATTTCTGCTAGGGAGAAGAAGCTTCTGATTCCATATCTTTGATGATTTTGGAGCTTCCTTGTGAAATGGGAGGGACGGTGAAACAGGCTGCATGTGGCTATATCCAAGAATTTACGTTCTGGACTAGACTCCTTGGCCCAACCCATAGGACGTTTGAGGGTTCTAGCCTTTGCAGCCCTGCAAAGTCCTGTCTCTGACAGCGCCTGTCTCTCCCTCCTACTTCCCCAGGATGCAGCCATATGGAAGCTCCTTTCCATTTCCCAGACACTCTATACCGGTTGGTGACTTTGGGCCTTTGCACACGGGCACTGTGGATCAGTTCTCATGGAGGGGGCATGTGATCGCCTTTCAATGCCCTGGTCAAGCATTACCGCCTATCCTGAACCCAAGAGAGCCTCGTCTCTCCCACCTCACCCCACCCTTAGGTAGAGTTGCTACTGTTTCCTTAAGTTCTGTTTGTACCTGATGGACTGTTTATGATACCATTTTGCAATTATTTTCCTATAATAAGATACTACCAGTGTTTAAGGGAAGAGATTCTGAAGCAAGACTGCTTGGGCTCAATCCCAGTTCTGCCACTTACTAGCCATGTAGTCTTGGGCAAGTTACTTGGTCTCTATACGTTAGTTTCTCCATCTGTGAAATGAAGGTGATAATAATCATACTTATTTCAGAAGTGTGCTTTAAGGAATGATGGATTGCTATTTCTCTTTCTCCTCCTCCCTTCATGCACCTCATTTCTTATGCTTGTACTTTCCCCTGTATACAATTGCCCTCAGGAGTGGTGGTTACAGTCTAGGATAAGTGATTTCTTAGTTTTAAATTTATTTATTTATTTATTTATTTGACACACACACACACACACACACACATCACAAGTAGGCAGAGAGACAGGCAGAGAGAGAGGAGGAAGCAGGCTCCCTGCTGAGCAGAGAGCCCACTGCGGGCCTCGATCCCAGGACCTGAGATCATGATCTGAGCCGAAGGCAGAGGCTTTAACCCACTGAGCCACCCAGGCGCCCATAAATTTCTTTTTTTAAAAAATATATTTTGTTTGGGGCGCCTGAGTGGCTCAGTTGGTTAAGCGACTGCCTTCGGCTCAGGTCATGATCCTGGAGACCCGGGATCGAGTCTCACATCAGGCTCTCTGCTCGGCAGGAAGCCTGCTTCTCCCTCTCTCACTCCCCCTGCTTGTGTTCCCTCTCTCGCTGTGTTTCCCTCTGTTAGATAAATAAAATCTTTAAAAAAATAAAATAAAATATATTTTGTTTATTTATTTGAGAGAGAGATAGAGAGAGTGAGTGAGAGAGAGCATGAGAGGGGAGAAGGTCAGAGGGAGAAGCAGACTCCCCGCAGAGCTGGGAGCCCGATGCAGGACTCGATCCTGGGATTCCAGGATCATAACCTAAGCTGAAGGCACTGGCTTAACCAACTGAGCCACCCAGGCACCCCTAGTTTTAAATGTCTTAAATAAGCTTCTGCAAATCTGTAGCAGAAGTAATGGTTTTGAATATTGATGTTTCAGAATACTACCCAAAGTAACCTATTGATAAAGCAAGTCTGAGTTCATTGCTTATTATAATAAGGGAGATTATTATGTTGACAGAGTCTTAATACTATCTCAGAAAGGGAAAGGCAAAGTTGGAATATTTATGATTCTATCAGAGGTGGGAAGGGGTGTCTGGGTGTCTCTGTCCATCAAGCGTCCAACTCTGTTTTTGGCTCAGGTCATATCTCAGGATCATGAGATCAAAGTCCTTTGTTGGGCTCCATGCTCAGGGCAGAGTCTGCTGGAGATTCTTCCTCCCTCCCTCTCTGCTCCTCCTCCTGCTGGTGCATGTGCTCTCTTGCTCTCTCTTTCTAAAATAAGTAAATAAATAAAATCTTTCTTTAAAAAAAGAAGTAGGCAAAGTTCATGATGAAATGGCTTGGGGCTGGTTGACACAGCAAAGGGAGAATTTCAAGACAAGGTGTTCAAAGTAGGTCTTGATTGCTGATGAGCCTGGTTGATTTATCTATTGCTTTTTATTGAGAACTTTCTGGAAATCTCTGAAAGGAACAATAAGAGGTATTCAGAATTTCACCTTTCTGGACAAGAGTGTCCTGGAATAGTCATGTTTACATAGAAAATAAGTTGGGTGGAATAGATGTTTCTGGTTCTCCATATTTTGAAAGATAGTTTTTATATTCCACAGACAGGCTTTGTTGGGGTATGATTTGTCATGAAATCCCACATGGCTGAGCTGTGAGCATAAACCATAATGTTTGGAGGATTTTGAGAACACAGTACATACACAACAGAGAGGGGAAAATGCAGGATGACATAGGAGTCTAGGAATTCCATGCAAGAGGGGAAACCATCTAGTGGGAAGAAATTAGGAAGGAATGATGCTGGAGCTTAAACCCCATCACCTCTCAGAGAAGTTCCTGGTGCATCCTCTTCAGGAAGCGGGAATGATGGAGACTCTCGGGTATTTAGCAATCTGAGGATTGTGGGAACTAGAATTCCATTTCTCATCTGGAACTAGTCAGTCAGTCTTTTGTGTCATGCCAACAAGAGTCCCCCAAAGTACCCAAAGTAGGCTAGGCAGAGCCTGCAGGTCTTGTCTGGAGAAGGGTTAGGGGGTATAGCAACCCCGCCTCCCATGTTGGATTGGGACCAGGAACTTGGAGGAGAGCTGAGAGCTGGCAGGATCGCCTGGGCATCATGGTGGGACTAGGTGAGGGGACTTCCTAGGGGAAGCTGTAGATCACTAATGACAGGCCAGACACTGAATGGAGAACATAGCTGAGTGTCAGACATTACCATCAGAGAGAAGAAACATGGGGCTCCTGGATCGATTACTGATCACTGCTTCTGCTGGGAGAGTAGGTGCTGAGGGGCAGCAAATGACGCATTTCAGTTATCTGTTACCACAAAGTAATCTGGCTCAAAATGCCAGCTTAACTGCAAACCTATAACAACCATTAGTTTTGCTCACAGATCTGGGCGAGGGGGTGACTGGGCTCAGCTCACCCATTCTTGCTTAGCACCTCTGACGTGGCTGCACATGGTAGATGAGGCTGGGGTTGCTGTAAATATTTATTGGCTTGTTTTCCTTCTGGGCTGCGAAGACAGACAGCTGAGAGCAGGCTCAGCAGGGACCGCCCAAGCTTCTCTCTCTCTCCAGGTGGTCTCTCCACAGAGCAGCCTCCGGTCCCAGGCTTGTTACATGGTGGCAGTTCCTCAGAGAAAAGAAGGTGCTAGAAAACACCCTCACAAACTCAAGTGAAAATGTAGTAGGAACATGAGAGGTGATTTGAGCAAAGCACAAAGAAAATTCTCAGGAACAAAAACCATGGTCTTTGAATCTCAAGGTGTTGTAGATGAATGGAGGAGGATGGTGACTACTGAAACATTCAGGGAAAGCTCAGGAGGAAGAATTTGAAACAAAATTGCAAAGAGAAGAAAATCCTGGAGAGAGAATCAGATCGAGTTTGTACACAGATCCATGAAGCTATGAACAGCAGCCGTTCTGGAAGGCACAAGGAACAGATGAAGGAGAGCTTATTTATAAACAAATATAAAAAGAAATTTATCCGAGGTGATGAGAGAATGGAAGTGAAGGGAAACCATTAGTCTGCTGAGTAAAAATGTTCTAAATAGCAAGCAGTGTTAAGGAGAAAAGCCAAATAATTCAGTATATCTTGGCACAATTTCATTTTTTAATGTTTTTTTTTTAAGATTTTAATTATTTGACAGAGAGAGAGATTACAAGTAGGCAGAGAGGCAGGCAGAGAGAGAGGAGGAAGCAGGCTCCCCGCTGAGCAGAGAGCCTGACGCGGGCCTTGATCCCAGGACCCTGAGATCATGACCTGAGCTGAAGGCAGAGGTTTTAACCCACTGAGCCACCCAGGCGCTTACAACTTCATTTTTTTAAAAGATATTATTTATTTGAGAGAGAGGAAGAGAGAGAGCACAAGTGATGGGAGGGACAGAGAGAGAAACAGACTCCCTGTAGAGCAGGGAGCCTGACACGGGACTCAATCCCAGGACCCCAGGAGCATGACCTGAGCCGAAGGCAGATTCTTAACTGACTGAGCCACCCAGGTGCCCCTATCCTGATATAATTTCTGAATTTAAAGGGTAGAGAGAAAAATCCTATATGCTACAAGATAGAAAACAAGCTATCTGGAAAAAAGAATCACTGTCATTTGACTGTATTTTGGCAACACCACATATTAGAAGAAGCGGCATCACGTCTGTATACATTTCTAAGAGGGAAACTCTGTGCTCACAGAATCTCAAATGCAGCTGAGATATTATTCACCTGCCAAGGTGAAAGATTGAAATCTCCGGATTCACAATAAGTCAGAGAAAGTACCTATGAGTAAAATAACTGAGAAAGAACTCTAAACAAACAGACCCCAGAGTGATAAGCAATGGACAGTGATGGAACGAACAGGTGAGGGCTCCATGAAGATTTTGTGGTAGAGAAGACCTCCTCGCTGGGTGATAATCCGTAAATAAAAATATCAAAATGTCCTCATAAACCTGGGAAGAGGGAAAGTAGATACATTTGAAAGGTCTTATCTTAGAGGGTATAAGGTGGATGAGAGAGAAGCGTCAGGGCCTGTGATCTGTACGGGGTCCCCTGCTAGGAGGAGCTTCCTGTAGGATTTAACACTCTGCCACTGCTGTCTTGAAATTAGTAAGTAACTTGGAACAAGTGGCCCCGCACTATCATTTCGCGGTGGGGTGCAAAAATGACCAGGCTGGTCCTCAACAGAGATCGTTAGCAGACTATATTTAAATCCTAAATTGACCAAGTTGAAATCCAAGAGATGCTGAGTTACTTTGCGGGGCGGGGAGTGGGGGGAGAAGTGGTTCTTCCCTGGTCCTCTGCAGTGGCTTGGAAACTTGGTTAAATTGAGAAATAGAGCAAAAATATTGGATGATTATACGCCAGCCGCAATGTGTTTATAGCTGATCATGTGCGAGCTCTTTGAGTGCAGAGATTTTAATGTCCACATCTGTGTGTCCTCATGGGCCTTCTCATGGAGAAGCCAGAGGGGCCGGTCTAAAGAGGCCATGACAGCGCATGCGCTACATCCCCCGTGAGATTGATTTTGAGAAACGGAAGCCTTCTTAAATTAAAGCATTGTCTGTATTGAGGACCAATAGTTTCTGATGTTTTATTTTCAATGACAACATTTCAGAAACTGTCAGGCACCCTGCTGAAGGTTGTCAGGAGACACAAGAGAAATAGACCAGGCTACCATTCACACTTGAGTAAGAGCTAGTCATCTCACTCAAGGCTTCTCTTCCTAGGTCTTGGGCAGACTTTCTCCTGTGTGTTCTCTCTCTCTAGCTTTCTAAGTTTTGCCTTGCTATAAATGCTCCTTATCCAACCTGAGGAATTCATTTATCTCACTTGCCAAAGTGGGCACCTCTGGGCTTTACTAGCCAGCCTCCATGTTCTTCTCTGGTACCAAACCTGATTTTGTCCTAGGAATCCTTCCCTAGCCAGGACTAAGGTGGGTGTAGGTGAGCCTGCTCTCTGTTTCCCTAGCTTGGTGACTGGGTGGCCCCACATTCTGTCATCCAAGCTGGATGCCTCTGAGAGTGAACGGAGGGGTGGGGGAAGGTACTGTTGATGACTGTGCTGGGACAGCAGGGAGACAGGCACTCTTCCAGACAGACCTGGATGGCAACCCAAGAAGGATGAGCATCTGGGAATGCCGTGAAAAGGAGCCCTTCTCTCCCTGGAGACTATTAGGAGAGATGAGCTCTTTCTCTGACTGATGCCATGGGAGGGTGTCGTGCTGAGAATTTCTGCAGTCTGTGTTGTCCTGTTTCTCCCAGACAATGACAAAGCGAACACCAGGGAGAGGTGGTGGGGGTGTGGGGGGAGGGGGTGAAATCCCAGGAACCAGAGCTGGAGCCACCGTGACACAGGTCCCTGATTTCTTCCACAGCCTGTCCGAGGGTGATTCCATTTTTGTTCTGCCTTCACCTCCATACATAGCCTTCCCATAGTCCTGCCCCGCGCTGACCCCCGAGCTGAGCTCCTCGGTAATATAGTGATTTTCCTGTGGAATATTTCCCTTGGGAAGTCCCAGCATGATCTTGCAATAGATCACAAAACTGTCCAGACACCAGCTCTGCATCCTAAAGTTCCATTTTTATCTTTTGGTCATTCGTTGAATACTCCTTTTGCCCCATTTATTCAAGTCTCAAAGCTTGGCATCTTCATTCTCTTAGATCTTCCTTTATTGATTGAGTTGCATGGAAACATTTTCTTCTCTAGACCCAGCTAAAATTTTCCCAAAACTTTTTTGAGATACATCTTCCCGTCCACACTTCTTGACGGACTCAAAGATTCAGATTATGTTGGTTCATGTTAGACCCTCCTCACTAGCTTTCTGGCTTCCAGACTCTCTTCCTCTTCTAATGCAGGGATGAGTAAGAATTTTTGTGGCAGTTTAAGTTGTGGCCAGCTGGGCCCCACTGGCACAACTTAAGGGCTCTGGGAAATAATGACTTTTAGATGCACAAAGTAAAATGCATAGCATTACAAAGTAAACTAATTGTATTAAAATATAGCTATTGAAATACACCCCCCTATGCAAACTTCTACTATAGTAACATATGTGCTTCTCTATTAATGCGTCAGACTATAAGATCCAGTGGTGGGTTGAGTAACAATTATACTTTTAAATCTGCAAGGAGTGTAAATGGTATTTTTATATATCTTCAACAACTCTACTGGAATATGAAGATATCCATAACTTTTATGTTGACAAATATACAAGTACTACTGATACAAATGCAATCTGGTGCCTTCAATCAAGGTAGAAGACAATGCTGCATTGCCATCAAAGATTAGTGCAAAGAAAAGGTTGTTGTTTTTTTCTACCTAGGTATGTGGATCCCAGATAAGAGGCCCCCCCGCATCTGTCAGCGCTGCATTGAACTGCCAGGTCAATCTCCTCCACACAGTCCTTTCACTGTATCACTTCTTTCTTCAACCTGCTCTGTCTGTCTATTACTCAAGGGCCCCAAATCAGGTTACTGGGCTTGGCATTCCTGGGCCATCAGGATACTTACTCCCTTACTTGTCTGTGATACTCAGTCCCCTCCAGACTTTTCTGACACCATCATCCACCCTGGATTCTGCTCCCTCACCTAGGTGAGTTCTTTGTTATCTTGAAAACACAGGAAGCGTGCACCTCTGTGTTTTACCCTGGCTTCCGTATTTTCTGGGAAAAGAAATATTTGCTTAAGCAAAAAATGATCCAAGCATGAATGGGTCCAGGTACAGAAATAATGCTTCCTGATATCTTTCTCTCTAAATCTCTTCATTCTTCTTTTCTTAATCATTGGCTTTAATTTCAGGTAAGATCCCTTGTATCATGGAAAGATAGGCCTGGAAATCCAGGCATCCATACATTTTTTTTTCCAGTTTACCAATATTAACCAAAAAAGATCTTATTCTAACATCTTTTTAAAGATTTTATCTGTTTATTTGATAGAGAGAGATAGCTAGAGAGGGAACACAAGCATGGAGGAGCTGGAGAGGGAGAAGGATGCTCCCCACTGAGTGAGAGCCCGACACAGGGCTTGATCCCAGGACACTAAGATCAAGACCTGAGCTGAAGGCAGAAGCTGCTTCTTCTTCTTCTTCTTCTTCTTCTTCTTCTTCTTCTTCTTCTTCTTCTTCTTTTTAAGATTTTATTTATTTATTTGACAGAGAGAAACACAACTAGAGAGGGAACACAAGCAGGGGGGATGGGAAAGGGAGAAGCAGGCTTCCCGCCAAGCAGGGAGCCCGATGTGGGGCTCAATTCCAGGACTCTAGGATCATGACCTGAGCCGAAGGCAGAAGCTTAATGACTGAGCCACCCAGGCGCCCCATGAGAATATTAAACTAAATGGTATCAAGAAAAGCCCTTGGAGTTCAAGCTGGGATGAAGCTGAGGTCCCTTCACTTTCCTTGAATTGATAACTGTGATCACAGAGCTAGAATATTCTGACTGAACCCTCCTGGGGCTGGTGATGATCTCAGCATACTCAAAGCACATGGACAGAACAAGGAAGGGTGTCCCCTAAGAAAAATCAGGCTGCTGTTACCAGCAGAACTGTTCCTAAGATGGGCAGACAAAAACAATAGATAGTCTGCTGCTTTCTTGAAGACTGGGTTCCAATTCTTTCCATAAAATATGTTCTTCCCTTTAATTTTTCCCTAGGCAAAACCCTTACCTCATTCACAGAAGGGTAGGTAGGTCTGATAACTAATATCACTGTGTGTCAAGTACTTTATATCCATGTGCCAGGCTTCAAATTCAGAGTCCCAGCCCCTAAGAACAGCAGTGGAATTCAATTTATTCTCCATAATCAAACTCAACTTGTGGTGAAGTTGAGGGAAGTTTTTTGTAGTCCCAGTTGGTGATGGGGGTAGGGGATGTTTTTGTCACCTTGAGATAACTCAGATTTGTCTGACTTAAAATTTAATTTCTTTTTGAAGTGGTACTCAATCCAGGCTTTAGACCTAGTTAATTCAGAGTTGAAATTCCCTTTCAAGGGTGACTTCCCTTCTTAGGGGTTCTCTCTTCCCCCTTGGCCTCCAGCATGTTGCCGAGGTGCAAGGGAAAGCAGGCACAGCGACACCACTGCTGGAAGACAAGGGTGTCACCCAGTGGCTGCCCCCACAGGCCTCACCGAGCTCACTCATGCTCACTCACGGAGAGCAGGCTTTCAGTTCTGCTGCATGCTTGCTGTGTTGACTGCCATCCATGGGCCAAGCCATGGGCTGGCAGTCATGATGTCTGTGTACTTGACACCCTCTTTCTCTGACCCCAGGCCTGTCTCAGTGTGTGGATCCTTCAGCCTGTGGCTGGGTCCCTCCACCAGGATACAAGGAATTATGTATATATATATGAAGATATTACCTTGTTCTGTGTTCTAATTCCTTATATTCGTATTTGACAAAAGAGGAAATTACAGTGAAGTTTAGGCTAGTAATTGTCTGACTCCAAAGCCGGAATTCTCTCCACTACCTCACCAAGAGTCCTTCTTCTCTCACAAGGCTATCCCAGCCCACATCAAATTTTCCTTTAACCCAAATCACCAGACCATCCACGTCTTCATGTGGCAACTTTCCATTTGATTGTATACTATTTGGAGTATATTCAGAGTTGTGTGTGTGTGTGTGTGTGTGTGTGTGTGTGTGTGTGTGTAAGCCTTTCTTACCAGACAGAATTATAAATGCCTAAGTGAAGATGAGATCTATTGCCTCTTTTGAACCACTACTCCGATAGAGTCACTCCAGGGTGGCCGCACAGTAAATATGTCATAAAAACTTGCTGATTTGATAGTTGGTACTAGAATCTGCATCACCCAGTAAGCTAGCTAAAATTTATTGAGTTGTAAGCCCTAGGCCTACCTGAAAGAGAAGTAAAAGACATACTCCCTTTGCTGAAGATATCCACACTCTGGCTCTAATCACAGTACCTATTGGTCCTCTCCCATGGAACACCACACCATGGGCGATGCCCTTTTGGACACTATATGTCAGTTATTAAATCCTCACTAAATTCTGAAATTTAGAGGTGAGCTTTTTTGATATTTTGGTCCCTTTGATTCTCTTCTGTGACTCTCTTCTTGTTTCTCAGACCATTCTCATGAACAGTTGCATCCCAGTTTTGGGTTAACCAAACAAGAGGGTCATTTGTGGTTCAATTCACAAAAAGATAGACACATGAAGCATGCTATGATACTAGGAGAGGAAAATGTCCAATCTTATCATTTAGGACCTTGGGGTTTTAGGTAATTCAGTATTTAGAATTATAATTCCCAGATTCCTAAAAATTCTTATCAACAACTATCAGTCATGACCCCGGGTTCTTTATAATCAGTATGATAAAGGTACTGGTTGGACTAGAGATGACTTTGGGGCCAGTAGGATGACTGCTTACCAAGCTCAAGTGCATGGCTGCCTGACGAGTTCTGCCAGTGTGTCTCAGGAGCCTCCATGTTTGGCTCATCCTTGGTCACATTAATATTTTCTCTACTTCCTGGCCGCCATCTTGTCTCTGATGAAAGGAGGTGGTTGTGTGTAGGAAAAGAGAAGTTGAAAAGAAAATAGAAATGCTATTAACTATTGTTGGAGCCCACTGATGGTGAGGTATTCAGTGGGCGGACTTTATGTACAGTATCTCATTCTTTCTAAGCATCTCTAAAAATGTAAGTATACTTGTTCCCATGTCCCACAGATGGGGAAATAGCTCTCACAGAGGTTAAGTAACTTGACTGAGGTAAAACAGCATATCCTAGTCTCTTCATTTCTCCAAAGTCTGGTTCAGGAATATACCACGGGATCTGGCTGGAGGCATTGAAGGATGGCCCTATTGGCTTTTTCTTTGATTCCCTAAACTACATTCCTTGGACCAGTGGTCCATGAAATATAAGTAATATCCAAGCCCCTTTCACTCTCCCCAAATAACAGGTTCTGTAGTCAAATAACTTTTGGATATACCCCTTTCCCTAGTCTTAGAGAATTATACAAAATGAGCATACTGAAGACCTAAAAGCCCATCAGTGGAGACAACTTAGGTCAATCCCACTTTCCCCACATGTATTTCACAATTGTAATGCTGTATTTACAGGAAACGTCGCTTCAAGTTCTGTGGAGACATATGTGTTCGGGGAACATGCACCTAGCACATACGCAGTGCCCAGTGTCGAAGGGAATGCTAGAGAAGTAGAAAGAGGAGGAGATAAAGCCAAAATAAAGAACCATGTGCTGTTTCCTCCTTCAGAAAGAGGCAGATATCATGAGGGATGCCCAAAGGCAGTGAAAACATCCCACTGTCTCATGTGCAATCCTTCTGGAGGGAGCGTGGGGGTCACGGACTGCTTACAGAATCGTTATTACAAGTATAAGCATTAAGGAGCGCCCTCTCGGTCATTTAACTGATGCTGCAGAGAATATACTGCAATAATATCACTAGCCTGATTTTCTGGGTCAAGGAGAGCCAAGGAATGGGAAAGAACCTCTCCCTCCACTTCCTGGATCCTTATGTGTTCGCCTTCAGCAAATACACCGCAAGGTACAATTTTAAATTAAAAAGCAAGAAAGTGTATTGGACTAATTCATCATGGCTGGTTTTCTACCTGGAGCAAAACTGACTTTCTAAGCTACCCATCCAAGCTTGCACGGGAAATGGCACAAAACCTGGGCTGGAGTTTTCACAACACACTAGCTCCCTGGCCAGTCCGCAATCAAAGGGCTGTGGAATCAGAGGAAGAGCAAGGCAGAGGCTAGGCTTCTCAGAGACACCTGCCCCCCCATCTCCCAGGTTAACAGGGCTGCCCTGTTCTTGCTACGCTGTTTTAGCTTCTGCTTTCATTGTGTATCACTGGCGGATTTTGAGTGGAAAATGCTGTGGTTAATATACAGCTAATGAGCTCTGGAGAATTTGGTTTCAGATTCCCTCACTCTAGGTGACAAGTGGAGAATGTGCCATATAGCATCTCTTGCCCTTAGGGAGTGAGTTAAACAGAGTGAAAGTCAGATTTTGAAATCAGCACATTCATAAGAGAAGCATCTGGAGTTCTTGGATGTCTTGCACCAGGTGTATCGGTAATGCCTTTCGTTCTTGCCGCAAAGACCTTTTGTGGAAAGTGGGTGTCCCTGCCTTGGTTATAATCTTTTTTTTTTTTTAAGATTTTATTTATTTGACAGAGAGAAACACAGCCAGAGAGGGAACACAAGCATGGGGAGTGAGAGAGGGAGAAGCAGGTCTCCCACCGAGCAGGAAGCGCAATGTGCGACTTGATCCCGGGTCTCTGGGATCATGACCTGAGCTAAAGGCAGTCGCCCAACCAACTGAGTCACCCAGGCGCCCCTGGTTATATTCTTTTACACACTTCTGCGTGGTGGCACAGTGGTACCTGAGGGGGAGAAAAGAAGTGATATTTTACTAGCATCATTTCTTTCTAGTCTTCTGATGGGTCCTACATGCTTATAGAAATTCCAGACCCATCCATGAGTCTGTGTCCCACCAAACAGATGTTAAATGTAATTGACTTTTAAGCATCCTTTTCTAGGAAGCTACCAGAAGCAATTTTTCATGAGAGAAACCAAAAAAGTGGAAGGTTTGGCAGTAAGGGATATAAAACTGACAATCCCACACAGGAGTCCTATGCAGGAAAACCTCCCTGGATGAAAGTGAGGGGAGGCCCAGGGATGATGTTGTGTGGTGGACTTAGAGGACAAGACAAAATGCTCTAGCAGGGAGAGTTTAAAGAATAAAGGTAGGACCGATAGATCACTGGATACATTTCCCTGTGGAAAAATGAACAAGGAGGCTATAGGATGGTCTAGAACAGCTGGCAATAGCTATAGAGAAAATGAAGTAAATGAAAAAAGTAAGGCAACTATGAAATCCAGATAAAGTGAAAAGTTATACAAAAAGGGAAACATTGATGCTATACTACTTATACTACTTATAATAGAAGTATAATGAGATGAAGGCTCTGTAAGTGGAGGGGTAAAGGTTATAAGAAAGCTAAATATTTACCTGCTATTAAAAGTCATGAGTAGGACGCCTGGGTGGCTCAGTTGGTTGAGTGACTGCCTTCGGCTCAGGTCATGATCCCGGAGAACCGGGATCGAGTCCCACATCGGGCTTCCTGCTCGGCGGGAGGCCTGCTTCTCCCTCTCTCACTCCTCCTGCTTGTGTTCCCTCTCTGGCTGTGTTTCTCTCTGTCAAATAAATAAAATCTTTAAAAAAAAATGTTTAAAAGTCATGAGTAGATAATTTCTAAAACTGGCAAACGAAGAAATAGCAATAAAATACATGTTTTGGTTAGCTGTGAAAAACAGAAACATGAACTGATAATGAAGTAAACTAGACAAAAGTTTTCATTTCTCTCTCATTCAATATAGCTAAGCAGTCTAGGGTGGTGGTGATAGTTTTACTCCACAAAATCCTCAGTTTAACCCAGTCTCCTGTACTGTTGTTCTGATGGGATGGGTGTCCATTCCCAAGTTAACCTTATGATGCAGTGTGGCTGCTTAGGCTCCAGCCATTATGTCTGAATTCCATCCATCGAGGAGGAAGAAAGAATGAAGAAGAAAGCAGTTAAAGGATATGTTTCAGCTGTCTTTTAAGGAAGTCTCCTGAAAGTTACATATACCACTTTTATATCCCTTTGACCTGGATTTAGTTGCATAACTATATATAATTAAAAGGGGGACTGAACAAATATTTTTTTATTCTGGAAACCATGAACTCAGCTAAAAATTGGAGCAAATATATCAGTGGGAGAATTGGAAAACAGATATAGAAGAAATGGCCATTTTTTTTCTACACATATTATTTAGAAATGTGGGAATAAATTCCAGAAATATCTAAATTTATTGAAATTAACTACTGATTGGAGAATGAGGCTTTTGGATGGAGAGACATGGTGCGTGTTATTGCTGTATTTTGTTACAAAATGTTAGACCTTTATCTCTTAACTTTTTAAGAAATTATATGCATTGTATTATATTGATAAATAAGTTAAAATAAATGGTAGGGGTCCCTGGCTTGTGGGAGTGATACCAGGCTCTGTAGGTTGGGAAGATGTTTCTTTCTTTTTAAGTTGTCTTTATTCCCTGCTCATTTCTAAACCATAAGCTGAGCCTGGACCTCGATGCCAGGACCCTGAGATCATGACCTGAGCTGAGAGAAGAAGCTTTAACCCACTGAGCCACCCAGGTGCCCTGAATCTGGTATTCTTAAGTTTCATTGCAAATTGAAAAATTATTCCAAATTACAGAGAGATAATAATTGGGCTTTTATGATCTTCCCTCTACTCTACTTTTCTTGCTTTCTTATGAATACAAAGAAAATCTTCTCAGGGCAACTGTCTCAGTCAGTGAAGGATCCTGGGACTAAGTCCTGAGCTGGACCCCTGGCTCAGCAGGGAGCCTGCTTCTCCCTCTGCCTGCCACTGCCCCTGCTCCCTCTCTCTCTTTTTCTCTGTTCAATTAGTAAAGGAAAATCTAATAAATAAATAAATAAATAAGAGAAAGAAAGAAAGGAAAATCTTCCCAATGGACATCGGAAGCAATTATGATGGCAATAAACAAGTGACACATCTCAGAGCCTTAAACAAGATCTATTTACTTCCTCCTTTTGGGAAGCTAGGCATCTTTCTATCGTGGCTTTACTCTTAATTCATAGCCTTTTAAACTGTAAAACAATGTAGATTTAATCTGGAAATTCTGATTTCACCAGTCCAGATAATAGGTCATGCCAGACTAATCTTCCCAGCTTCTTTGCTGGTAAATATTTCCCTCTTTCCAAATTCATATTTACCCTGACTTAGAGAAGATCTCGTTGATTCCAGATTTCTTGTCTCAGTGAATAGAAGTCTGTGTCATGAATCTTCAGTTTATCTGCTATGTGAAAATGACCCACAGTCACAGAGAAGAAAATAGAATGTCAGATGAGAGAAACACAGTGCAAGACCCAAGTAGGTGCCTAGGGAATAGTGATCAAAATGATATCAATAAAATTATTCTTAGCTGTGAAATCATTACTTAATTGAAGTTCAATTTACCATTGTTGGATTTACTAAATAATAGGTTGGATTTTTTATATCTCTGATGCTGGATCACTCTGAAAGGCAGGTATTACCATCATCCTGACTTAAAGAAAGAAGTAACTCAGACATGTGTCATATCTACACTAAGGTGTAACAATGAATCAGTGGGGTCTGGGTTTTAACTCAGGACTGCCTGACTCCAAAATCCATTCTCTCTCTCTCTCTCTCTCTCTCTCTTTTGAAATTTATTTATTTATTCGGGGGTGTGGGGGGAGAGGTAGAGGGAGAGAGAAACTCTAAGCAGACTCCCTGCTGAGATCCATCGCACAACCCTGAGATCAGCACAAGAGCAGAAACCCAAGAGTCCCAGAGCAGAAACTAAATCCTATGCTGAACAGATTGGACCACCCAAGTGCCCTAAAGTCCTTCCTCTTTGAATGTCATGACTTTGAATTCCTGGTGGCTACCCTATCCTAGATCCCGGTGTCCAGTGTGTTCTGGACATGTCTTAGGTGCTGTGCTAGCTTCTGTGAAGAACACATAAGCAGACCACACAGACTTCATAGTACTCACTCTCCCTGTTAAAAGTGTCCTGGTGTGTTGATCAATTATTCTGTTATTCTGAAGTGGTTGCTGGCAGTGTCCTCTCACCCATACTAGCTCCGTGTGCACCGTTTGATTTCAAACATCCTGCACCTGCATTTCTTTCATCTGGAGCTGTCTGTCCTCACTGGCTTTGCTAACAGGCCAGAAAAACTGGGGAGTTGATGCCATCCAGGAGCTGCTCTCAATTTTTTTTGTTTTGTTTTTAAAGATTTGTATTTATTTATTTGACAGAGAGAGAGAGAGAGAGAGAGAGTGAGCACATCGCGGGGAGCAGCAGGCAGAGGGAGAGGGAGAAGCAGGCTCGCCCTGAGCAGGCAGCCTGATTCAAGCCTCGATCCCAGGACCCTGGGACCTTGACCTGAGCCAAAGGCAGATGCTGAAGCACTGAGCCACCCAGGTGGTCCTAGGAACTGCTCTCTAGCAATGACAGCTGACACCTGGTGTATCAGTATGCCAACTCTCTCTCCCCTTTGTGGGATAATTGAGGTGTGTGTCCTATCCTGGCCCTGCCACTCCCATTTGTCCACAGCGGTAACTGGTTGGATAGCGAGCCTTTTATTGGCTGCTTTTTCTCCCCTCTCCCTGTTTTCCACACCCCTATAATGTTTCCCAGAGCTTCCAAATAATGGATTTACATTCAGATTCTAGTCTCATCACTTCCTTGTGGTGGTAATTCAAACTTAAACAGCCTCCTTATTTTTCTACAGGAAAGTTGAAGACTGAGCAGTTTGACTTAAAGCCTAAACTTCATGGGTGAAGTGAGACTTGAACTTGACTTTGACATGTGGATAGGACTTGAGTAACAGGTGGCTAGACGAGGACAGCACAGGTGGAGGTGGCCAGATGTGCAGGAGTGAAGATGAGGAAATGGAGTGCAGATTGGGGGTGGACTTTGGTTCTGGATGATGAGGTCAGACCGTAACAAAGGAAAAGGAGCATGGTCAGTAGGGAACAGAGCAGTATTCCAGGTGTTTGAGCAGGGCCAGGAACTGTCGGACCCACTATTTTTGGAGGCTGTGCTGACCAGGAGCAGGTGGATAGGAAGAGGAAGGAGAGTGCTGAGTCAGAGAAGCCAGTGGGAAAATGTCCACGCGATGGAAATAGGAAGAAGGCTGCACCTAAAAGTGGAGACAAAAATACAGGAAGGAAGGGTGGTTATGAGTCATTTCAAAGGAGAATCCATTGTGTTTAGTGGCTGACTAGCTACAAAGGATGCGTGCGATGAGTCAGTGGCGACTGCTCTCCTCAGCCCACAAACCGCGTGCCTCAAGCTGTGAACAGCACTAATGACAGGCTGATGCCGCTGACAGAAACCAATTCCCTCCCATGCTAAAGTGCACTCTGTCTCTGGTGCTCTCTGCTCCTTCCCAAGACCACGCTGAGCTCCCGTTGAATGGCAGCTACTATCTAGAGTGCACTTTTCTTTAATTAACTGAAACTAGCTTAGGCTGGGGTCAGATGGAGTAGAGCTCAAATCTTACTACTGTTTCCCAGGTGTGTGGTCCAGAGCAAGCTTAGAAATGTCCTGAGCCTTGCTTTCCTTCACTTTTCAATGTGGATAATAGTCAGGAGTTTTTCCTTTATGAAGGTGCTTTGAGGATTTAAGGAGATAATACATGGAAATAGTCATCACAGTGTGTGGTATCCCAGTAAGTGCTCAGAAAATGTTGTCAATTATTCTCATCAAGGTAGGGGAAGTGTCTTGCCCTTGCAATGGCCATAAGAAAAGAGGACTATTAAGGAAAAAAAATCTATATCAATATCTGTATCTAAAGAGCTATCTCTGTTATGAAAAATAATTTTCCCTCTACTCTTCTAGGTTCTTGACTAAGAACCCCATGTAATATAGGCAGATTAACAGGAGGAAAACAATTTTAATGACATGTATACTTCTTGTATATATGGGCGATACCCAAAAGAACTCAGTAGCTCCCTGACATGGCCCAAGCCACCACCTTAAATACCATCTCCAGCTAAAGGCAGAAGAAGACCTTGAGGGATTGGGGAGGCCAGTTATGGGAGGTGACCAGGAAAAACACAGTAAACAAGGGTAAGTTTTATGCAGATTTAAGTCCTTGCTTCTCTGTTGATAAGAGTTTCTAGAGATTTAGAGTTATCCTCTTCTTCCTGATACACAGAGGGAGACACTCTTACACGTAAAGATTTCCCTTGTAATCATGAATGTCTCTCACAAAAGAATTTCTACTCAGTTTTCAGAGCTTCACCTTGTCTGCTGTTTCTTAAAAATAATTGGTCTAAAATAACTCTTATACCAAAGGAGCATATTTAGGGATGGTATATTCTGCTCCCCTTTCACTATCTATCCATCTGATGCCTAGAAACAGATAATACTGTTCAGGATTCTGCAGGAAGCTCGGCATTAGGATTGTGGATGAAGAAACAATCTTCTCAGCTCCGGACAATTTTTTCATCTCTAGATAGCTACAATATTGGGGGAATTTCTATTCTATTCTTTGTGCCAGAGATCATATCCCATTTCATGGACGGCTTTAGGTCAATAAGTAGGTCTATTTTTTGCTCTTCAAAAAGCTCCCAACTACAATTCATTTCAAACAAAAGTCACCACCTACCTCGCCTCCCTTTCATGCTCCTGGGCATGAAAATGGTCCTGCACACACAGAACTCCAGCCCCACTCAGCCACTCAGTGTGGGGGATGGCGATGTGAATTCTTAAACACAGACATGAGCTATATAGGCACAGCTGTCTTGTAGAGCAAGGATGACAAAGGGAAAGCACCCTCTTTCATTCTGTTCTCAACTCCATGCTGGCTGATTCTTTAGCAAGCCAATTCACAGCATAGCATTTCAGAAAATGGTTATTTAGTCTGAAAAAAAAAAAAAGCCTCTGAATTGACTAGGTGTCTTCATGTGGCATTTTTCTTGGTTTTTCTCAGTGTGCCTGAGGCTTTCTGTTAATCCGGGATGGATTTCTATCTTAGCCATTAACTGGACCTTCTATCCTGGCCTCTCACCTGCATGGCACAGGTTCCCACGGTTGCCCCGTTCTCACACTGTGGGGCTGCTAGTGACGCTGGACGTGTGCTTGCACACAGATCCTCCGTTCTCTGGTCATCAGAGGAGGCCACCGTGCCGCAGCTCTCCTATGACTAACGTCTCCCATTGGATCAAACTGCATGATTTTTATAGATACTTTGCAGAAATCTCTAAGTGCTGGAAAAGCCTTTCCTAAATCTCCTTAGTATCAAAATGGCAAAACCCTGAACAGTCTGCTCATCTCTGTTTTCAGTTGCTTAAGCCCTCAGCTGAACTGGAGAAGAGCAGATTTCATCAGTCCACCCCATTTGGTTTCTTTGGAGCAGGATTCTGTCCACTGTGGGTGGCTGCCTGGGTGAGGTATCCGGGGGGGGATAGGGAATTTGGAGAGGAGGAGTTATACATCTTTTAATAAAGGTTAAAATGTCAAATTGTGAAAGAGGAGAAAAATATCATTTTGTTTCATTCAGGTGCCAGTGTTGGGTAATTACAGAAGAGAATGATTGGAGGATTCGATTTCCTTCTCTAGAAAAGAGCTGGAAAACTACTGAATGTGGCAGCACGCTTCGGGCCCATGTAGCAAAGGGAGTCACCACTGTCCAGTGATACTTTTTCTGGGACATCAAGGTTTTGAGGTAATCTAGTGTTAGTAGAAATTCCTGGTCTCCCCCAGCCCATTCCTTTAGATGGTCAGCATGCCACCCCAAGCTGCTGTAGGTGTTGGTTAGTAATGGCTCCCCTTTTCCATAGAAGGTCTCTCTTTGGTCTGTGTTGCCATGCTCAGCAATGGCGGGTGATTACACCTCCTATTCCACCCCATCCCCACCAGGCAGCCCACAGCAATGAATGACTATTACTGAAGGCAAAAATCCCAGCTCCTTGCTTTTAGGCAGGACAAGCATGATGCAATTTACTTCGTAGAGGTCACTGTGAGATTGGCTGAGACTACACTCCGTCTAAAAGCACACTGTTGCTTATCTTTTTCATCTGCCTTATCTTGCATCCCTCATTTCCCTTTGAGTTTCACCTGAGAGTGCTCCCTGACTAAATCACAGGCCTAAGAATCCCTGCCTCAGGCTCTGCATCTACAGAGCCCAACCCAGGACACCTGGCTTATCCAGGAGGCAGGCCAAGAGCTGGTTGTCTTCTTTGTTGGAGGTAGTGTGAAGTTGTGCTCTCCCTTCTCTTTCCCACAATGCCCTCTGAGTAGATTCCAACTTAATTGTGGGTACACAGAGGCTTCTCATAAGACATGGCTTGCCTGATTATGATCCTCTTAAATGAAAAACATGTTTTTTAAAGATTTATTTATTTACTTCAGAGGGAGAGAGAGTGGGAGAGAGAGTGTATGAGTGGAAGGGGCAGAGGGAGAGGAGTGAGAATCCCAAGCAGTCTCTGAGATGAGCATGGAGACTGACACCAGGATCGATCTCATGACCCTGAGATCATGACCTGAGCCAAAACCAAGAGTGAGAGGCTTAACTGACTGAGCCACCCAGGCGCCTCTTAAATTAAAAATTGAATGGAAAAAGTCTTCACTGCCCAGGTGCTAGATTTCAGTTGTTCGGCTGGACTTTTCCATTATGAATGCTTTGTCAGTCTGTGCGGAATTCTTAGAAGTTCTCTACTAATTAGAAAGTGACTCTTCTCCCCCAACATACCTCCACAATTATCCAAGTACTACAGAAAATTACACTTTTGATGTTCATTCCATGTGTTTCCCTTCTTTCTGCCAAAATCATGACTTTGAAAGTCTTGAGTTTCCTCTTAGAACTAATTTTCATAGTTTCTCTAAGTGTATTCAAGTGCCCCTTTCTTTCCAAAAATTCTATCTGTATAAACATTCCAAAAAATGAAGGCTTTTTATATCATTTTTGTAGGGTTTTATTCTGAGTGGCTTAATTTAATACTAGTGAGAGGGAATTTGAGCACATGAATGGAAGATCCTGGTAGAAAAATGTAAGAATGCAAGGGCAATGGCTTTCTCTAGTATTAACCCCTCTGTATTATTCTGTCTCTGGGTCCAAAGGAAGCGTCTTAGATTGGGCTCCTTCAGCAGAAGCACACCCTGAGATAAGAATTTACGTGCGAATGACTTATTAAGGAAGTGCTATGGTGAGTAGTAAGGCAGGGGTAGCATAGACAGGGGTGGGGTGGAAGCTGACATTTCTGCTTTTTTTCTATGTGTGCAAAACAGTCCCAGCAGCCTGAAGAGGTGTCTGAAATCAGTCACAGGTGCAGCCTGTCCAAAGTCAACTGAATTAGAACCTGGGAGAGGGGCACGCAGAAACAGTAAATGGACCCCACCCCCTACCCCCCACTGACAAAGGAACTGGGTAGAGCCCCAGTAGAATCCATTTCAGGGAGGAAACTATACAGAGAGGTAGGATATCTGGTCCAAGCAGATCTGAACTGGAGGCATTTAGGCCAAAGAATACACTCTGTGCTCCATCCTAGCCACCACAGTGCTCTACACCACTTGTGTCTCAGCCCACCCCGCTTGCTCTGTGGTGACGATGGCCACACTCCTTTGGGGCCTATTGTCAGGGAACCCTGAGTTAATCAGGCTTTTATATAGTCAGCTGGGGTTGGATAAATCAGCAGGTGGGTCTGTATTCTGACAACTGTGGATTCAACGTCTGCGGAGCAGCTGAAGCTTCATGAAGCTATGAACTAAAGGGAATCATGCCATCCCCAAACATGCTGCTTTGGCACGTTGATTATTTTGAGCTGAAGGCACTTGAGAAACAGTAGATAAAGGGAGAGCTCTCTGCCCTCACCCTTTCTACCTAAAAGCAGACATTGAATTTCCTGTGAGAAAGGTGCCCTCCCAGTACCAGGAAGATAAGAACGCTCTTATTGACAGAGACTAAAAGTCAGTGCCCAAATAGGCCTGTAGAAACAAACCTACCAAACTAATCCTTCCCTTAGTTTCCCCCATGTACTTCCTAGTCACACTCCACAATTTCCTCCCTCCAGCCCAAGTCCCATTGTCTTGCGACATCCCCTCAATTTATTGTTCTTTATTTGAAAATAGCTATAAGCTTTTGAGCTTAATGGCTTCTTCGGGTCTTCATTTTCCTTCTGGAACCTCCCATGTACACTTAAATTTAAATCACTGTGTATGCTGTATGTTTTTCTCCTGCTAATCTCTCTTATGTAATTTTAATTCTTTTTTTTTTTAAAAGATTTTATTTATTTGACAGAGAGAAACACAGCCAGAGAGGGAACACAAGCTGGGGGAGTGAGAGAGGGAGAAGCAGGCTTCCTGCCCAGCAGGGAGCCCGATGCGGGGCTGGATCCCAGGTCTCCGGGACCATGACCTGAGCCGAAGGCAGTCGCTTAACCAACTGAGCCACCCAGGCGCCCCTGTAATTTTAATTCTTAAGCCAATTGCAGAACCTAAGAGGGTAGAAGGAGTTGTTCTTCCCCTACAGAACTCAAGCAGCAAAACCAGCAGATCATCATCTCTTAGAAGTGCCAAGGATCGGCTTACAAATCTCCTTGGATGCAGCAAGCAGAGCAAATGCATGAATCCTGAAGAGTATGGTGGGCTTGTGGCCGCCCCCTATAGCGCATGGTAGATTCTCAACAGTCCTTCTGGGATTGAACGCAAGTAAGCACAGACAAGAGAGGGCAGAGTGGCCCTGTGGCTGTAAAGATGGAAAACCGGAAATAAATCCACGTGTGAGAGGTTCTTTCCTTTGTCCCAGACTGCTGCCTGTGGACCAAATCTGAAAACAATAGGACTCCATATTTTTAAGATCCACGAGAGAGTAACATAGGGGACCCAGATAGGTTTGCCAGAGGCTGCCAATAAAATTCCAGATAAACAATAAATTACTTTTAGTGTTACTTAATATTGCAGCACCCTGAAAAATCATTTGTTAAGTAAATGTGTCCCATGCATAAGCTTACAGAAACAATTGGTTTTCTTAACTGAAATGTAAATTTAACTAGCAATCCTGTAGTTTATCTGGCAACCTCAGGTCAGGGCTTATCAAAACATGGGAGGAGCATCTTGGCTCTCTCTGTTTGGCAGCCCAGCCCCACAGCCCTGCCTGTCTACAGACTGAGAAGGGTGCTTGAGGAGAGGGTCATTGGGGGCAGTTTTGTGCAGAGAGCATTCTGCGGAGTGAGGTTGCCCCTTACTTCCCCACAGAGGAGGGAGTGAGAGCTGTGTTTTTCTGCCTAAAGCAGGAGAGATGCAAAATCCTTTCGGGCACTTGTAAAGATTAGAGGTATATTACCAGCAAGGAGAAGGGATTTTGATTCTCTGGTTGGATAGAACCTCGCTGATTAGCCCCTGTGCCCGCAGAGCAGGGGAGACAGAGAGGAGGCAGAGGGTAAGGTGGCAGGGAAGGGGACTGTGCTTCCAAAGGTGATTTGGCTTGGCAAAGATGAACCCAAGCACCCAGGGGATGCTGCACAAGGTAGCTGGGCTTGAGCTGGTGTTCTGATAAACCCCCTCCCGCGATGCTTGTGGCCAACGGGGCCATGGGGAAGGCCACTTAGCAGAGGCTGTGGGGCTGGTGAAGATTGAGCTGGACTCCCACTTCAGGGAACTAGGGATAGTAATGATATTTCTGCTCTTCCTGTGTCCTCCTGCTCCAATCTGTTTCTCAGCCTCGGAGGAGGTGGAGCCTGGGACGGAGGGACAGTGGTGGGGATAAGCCCCCCACCCAACACACAGGCTGTAACTTCAGCCTCAAGTCTAATTGGGGCGAGGGGGAGGAGAATCTTTGAGTGCCCATATGATTAAAATTGAAATCTGGTCCAAACCAATTTTATTAATGAAAATTGACGAAATACTTTGGAATCTCCCCAAAAGGTTGTAAAGAGAAAATGTGGATTTGATAAAGTGGAGATAAAAACAGAGATGGGGAGGAAAAGAACTCTTTTATGTTTAACTCCGAGGGGCATTAAAACGCTCATAAACCAATGACATCTAGCAAAACGGAACTCAAGAAGGGTCGATTCCTCTGGTGATGTGACAACTGGGGTTGTGGGACAGGCTACCCACCAAGGCGATGTGGTTTGGTCGCCCTTGCCTGCGGCACCACTAGATGGACAGGGAAGGGAGAGGCACCCAGGTCTGGCTGGAGACACCCAGATACCCGGAAGACACACCCAGGCCCAGCCCTGGGCTGGAACCGGGGAGGGGAGGAGCCCTCTGAGACCACGCCCCCAGACTGAGCCTGGCCAGGGGCTGTATTTGAACACATGTGTAAATAGTTGAATGAACGTGGGCGGTTTTTAAATGAGGATTATAACCAATAAAAGTTTAAGTCGGTAAACTGCCCCAGTTATCATTTAAATCATCTCCCTTTGATATCGGAATAATTTCTGCTTTATATGCAACACCACTGAGTATATGCATATGAAAATACATTCACGTAAAATCCCTTCAGTATGATGGATTCTGTGATTCTCCTCCAGTTCTGATTGCATTCGTATGAATAAAAGTTCCTAGGCGGAAACTCAGCCGACAGCTCTGCTGATGATGTACGAGGCAGGCTTGGACCTGGTTCACAGTTCCACACTTGCGACTGCCCTGCAGGCCTTAGCTAGGTAAGAACTTGCATATGTCGGTGAAATGGGAAGCCCTGACTCTTGGGTTGCCGCTTGGAAGTGGATCTGATAAAGAAGGCAGGCCCCATTTTTCCACAGTCAATTCCTGCTGACAATCTTAGCTCCAAGCTCTACTTTCTTTGGTCCCTTTCACCATCTCAGACACAATGCCTTGCTTTTTTGGCTGCAGAAGCTGACAGAAGTATTTTTCCAGCTTGCTAATCCATGATTTTTTAAATGATGGGTGATAATATTCACATTGATCTTGCAAATCAGAGTTTGCACTAACTAGCCCTTTACCATATACCGTAATGCTCCAGTCAAAACGTGAGATCACAAGTTCGCAAAGTTGAATGGGACAAGAGGCAGAATTTAAAAATCATGGCTGTATTGAGTATTGAGGTGGAGAGGTTAGCAAAATTCTCTTATCTTTTTTCCTGTCTGGCTTGTTAGGTCGGGCGATTTTTCGGAGAGGATTCTCATTAAATAACGTCTATTTTCTGTAGCGTGGTGCCCTTGAGAAAATCATTTAACCTCTTTGCACCTTAGTTGTATCCCGTTTAATGAGGATAATAATAGCATTTATCTCTTAGAGTTGTTGAGGTTAAATAGCCTTTTATAAATCTCTATCTGTATAAATCTGCATGAGTATAGGTCTAGATATAGCTACAGATGCACAGATATAGATAGAATCTTTCATCTGTTCTTAGCTCATAGAAACTCGTAATAAATATTATTTTGGGTTGTACTGCTACTACTACTACTGCTATTATTATTATTACTATCAGTTTTCAAGGAAGTAAGAGGGCAGTACTGCACAGCAGTAAGACAGCACCTATAGGTTTTGGAGAAAGTGAATTCTCAAGATATGTTTCTGCCACTTACTGTGAGATCTTGGGTGAAGTTAATGAGCCCAGGAGCTCATCACCAAATAGGCCAAAGAATGCTCCTGGTACAGGATATTCCATAAGGAAAGTGAGGACTGTAAAGATAATGTATGTATGTGCCTGGCACCTAGCAGTTCTCAGTACCTATTTGCTTCTTCCTCTGTTTTTTGGATGGCCGGTAAAAGACCCTGGGCTTTGCATCTTTGCATCGATTTCTTTGTCCTGATACATTTCACTTTTCTCCTCCCTCATTTTGAAAAAAAATGAGGTAAAATGCATTGGAAATAAAATGCATGATTTCCCTGGACCCCAGACTACCTAATTCTTCTATAGAAGGGTTAACATATCACCAGCACTCAAATAATGGAGTTGAAATGACTCATCTTTCTTCTCGGGGACCACTGGGTCTAGCTAATGAATTTAGTAAACATGATGTGTCCAGGTGAACAGGTGGGAGTGGTTTATTTTTCCTTTTGGAATCATCTACTGGGATAGTAATAGTCCCTGTTACTGCCTCATCTGATCCTCTTGGTCTGAACTTAGGGGCTTCCCTGAGCTTAGGAAATACTTGGAATCGCTACAGAGCCACATTCTCTGCTAGAGGAGTCATGGGCAGAGGAAGGGGCACTGGATGACCCTGGAGGTCTTACACCCTGGCTCCACTTTGGAATCGCCTTGGGAGCTTTGAAAAATTCCCATGCCCTGGCTGTGCCCCGGTACCACTAAATCAGAATTTTAAAAGCTACAGGTGGTTTTGAGGTGCAGTTAAGACTGAGAGCCACCATCCCAGGCAACCCCACTCAGAACTTTGCACAAAAGAATGCAAGACAGAACTGCTTTTGTAAATAAAATGACCATTATTTTTCAAATGGAATGAAACCTTGTAATTCTTTTTATTTTTTACATTAAAAAATTATTTTTTAAAAAGATTGTATTTATTTACTTGAGAGAGACAGAGATAGTGAGAAAGAGTAGGAGCAGGAAGGAGGGAGAAGCAGGGTCCCCACTGAGGGAGGAGTCCCAGGTGGGGCTCGATCCCAGGACTTGGAAATCATGACCTGAAGGCAGATGCTTAACCACTTGAGCCACCCAGGTGCCCTTGTAATTCTTCTTAACTTGTGCTAGCTATGCAGGCTTTTTGTGCTGCTAAACTTGTTTTTTAAATTCTACCAAATTTTATTGTGGTGTTAGTTTGCATAGAATAAAAATGTATCTATTTTAAGTGCATAATCAGTGACTTTTGACAAATAGAATATGCACATGGAAGCATGGCAGGATATGCCATCCCATAGTATGCCACTTTGGTATAAGTGTTATTTTGAGTTACAGGCACTTGAACAATAGCAAACACGAGAAAACACCCTCTGATGTTTCTTTTTCGTAAAAGCAGGAGATGAAATTCCCTTAAGATGTTCTCCCAGTACCAGACACGAAGTAAATTCTTATTACCAAAGATGAGAAGTTGAGACCTAGAGAATTCTATACAAACAGACCTCCTTAAAATGACTCTTACCTTTCTTTGGCCTTCCCACACAGTTTAATTACGTTTCCATAATTGCTTCTCTTTGTCGGACCTACTCTAAAAGCCACTTCTTTGGGTCTTCATTCCTTAGGACAGTTCCTGTGCTAGGTAGAGTTTATACAATTGTGCGTGTTTTTCTCCTGTTCATCTGTTTTATGTCACTTTAATTCTCATGTCCCACTGAAACCCGAAGATGGTAGCGGTAATGATTTGCCCTCTTTACAGTGCTAATTTAACCACCACCATCTCAAGACATAGGATATTTCCAGAAAGTTTCTTTGTGCCCCTTGTGAGTCAATTCTCCTGCTCCTCCAACCCCCATCTCAGGAAAGCATTTCTTCCTGTCATCGTATATGAGTTTTGAGATTATACTCTCTGTACTCTTTTGTGTCTGGCTTCTTGTGCACAGAATAATGCGTTTGAGATTCATCCATGTTGTGTATGTGATCAACAGTCCATTATTTTTATTGCTAAGCAGTAATCCAGTCTTAATATATTATTACTTATTCATCTATTCACTTCTTGGTGGACACTTTCCACCTAATTCTGGCACCATTTTTTTTTTTTGGTACTTCTCTCTATGTTTTTTCTCTCATAGCTAGTTTATAATGAAAACAGGGAAGATGATATATCATCAGAGCTCTAATTTTTCTATGAATTCCACGGTTGGGTTCAAATAACATACTCAGTAGTAACTGGGCATCTAGTCAACTTGTTCTCCGTGATAAATAATGGAATCACCCAGCCATACCATTTGTTTTCCTAAGTTCTCAGAACCATTGGTTTATGTCAACTCATAGACACTGCTTGCCCAAGGCAGTTTCACTGATTCTGGGTTGCTGTTTATTCCATTACAGTCAAGCTTAGGTATTCACTAAAAGCTTAAGTAACTCATTTAATAATATTTCTTTGGCTACCTGAACTTAACTTCTGTGTTTTATATCATAACAGAATAGATACATCCAGCTGTGTAGCTGACTCATAAAGGCCTTAAGTTATATTCAAATTGGGGTGCCTGGGTGGCTCAGTGATTAGCCTCTGCCTTCAGCTCAGGTCGTGATCCTGGAGACCCGGGATCGAGCCCCACATCAGGCTGCCTGCTCAACCAGAAGCCTGCTTCTCCCTCTCTCATTCCTGCTGCTTGTGTTCCCTCTCTGGCTGTGTTTCTCTCTGTCAAATAAATATAAATATATAAATATAAATGTAAATATAAATATAAATATTCAAATTTCCAGATATTGCCCAGAGTTAATTTGTAAAGCAAGCTTTTCTCACACACACATTATAGATGTACATATAGGAAATATATCATATATATATATATCTTATATATCTTATATATCTTATATGTATACATGTATATACGTATCCTTTTCACTTTATATGAGAAAATAAAGACTATCCCGGTAAAGGCTCTTGTAAACACATTTTACTGGCTGCATACTAATCTTTTGTGTGGATATGCCATAATTAACTTAGTTATTTCCCTAGAATGAAATTTTTAGGTTATTTCCACTTTCCTTTCCAATATAAAAGTTTTCCAAAGGTCATAACATAGGCACATATAATTCTCTTGTATCGCTTTGTCTTAACTACTGGTTTTTGATTTAAAAAAAAAAAAACAACACTTCATGCCATGACCTTGAATTTTCTTCTTTTCCCTCTACCATGAATATATGTCTGTGCTAGGTCACTGATGCAAATATTCATTTCTAGGAAGGTTTCTGGTGTCTAGAAACTGAAGGAAGTTGCGCTGCCTTTCAGTGCTCTTGGATTTAATGTTACAAAGACCATTACTTTCCAAATTTCTTAGCAAGCCCTCTGCTGTTAACCCAAAGCTCATCAATATTAAGGATAATATCTCATCTTGCAAATATCAATGTTGTCTAAGGGAGTTCTAGCTGAGGTTACAGTACAATAGGCTGTGGAACTATGTCAGGGACGGTGCATGATCCGCCCTTCTCTCCATGCCCAAGCCACCAGCAATTCTGGTGGAGGTACCTGTGAATGTGAATGAAAGCCCAGAGGGGCTTTCCCTGCCTAGAATCTGAAAAGCCACTTACCCTGTGGGTCAGGGCAATATGTCCTTGGTGTGCTTATTCAAGACATAGTTCCATTTAATCGTCCTCCCGGTAATCATATCTCTGTATCTCTTATCTGTATTTCTTGATCCCTCTGCCTCAATGGTCTCAACTTCTGTGAGTTTAAGCAATCACTCTGTACCCTGCAGTAACAATACTAATTCTGTCTCTAGGGTGGGTGCAAAAGCAGTTAAAAATTTAACTGCACCACCCAACTTCCTCACTTGGGAATAATAAAAGACTGGGACCCTTGACAGTCAAGAGAGATGAAGCTGTGAGACAGAGAGAAATTGAGAGCCTGCAGAGAGACTCAGAGACTCAGAGATATAGAGAGAGGAAGACTTGAGAGACGGTGAGAGACTGAGAGACAAAGCCATGAGACTGAGAGTCTGAGAGGCAGAGAGAGAGAGACAGAAACAGTCACAGAGAGAAAGACAGAGAGCAAGAGATAGAGAGACAGAGAGACTGAGACAGAGAGAGAGACAGCAACAGAGAGAGAAACAGAAAAGCAGAGAGAGCAAGAGAGACAGAACCAACTGTTTGCCTAAAGCTAGATTGATGTAACTAAAAAGCTATAAATAAAGAACCCTGAAGATACAGTTTTCAGGAGAGGAGATCCCCACACCACTCTTTGAGTCCGGTCTCCTCCTTTTATCGCCGACTCCGTCACCACCTTCAGGGAACCCCGACCGTTACCGTCACTGGGGCTGGCTCCCGGCAGAACTAGGTGCTGGGGGGAAAAATCAACATTCTAGAAAAGTCCACAATGATAATCAATAAAAAGTTATATTCAGTCTATACATTTTCAAAAATCTGGCCATTTTATTTGTAGTAGGTCAATTTATTTTACCCACATTATTTACAAATTTAAATGTCCAATATTTGCTTTATCATATTAAACAAAGAGGACATTGAAAACAGCGTATAAGATACTTATGCTTCTGGTTTGGGCTGGTCATGAGCCAGACTTCTTCAATCAAAATTAAAATTTATTCACAAATCTTGTCTAGTTGCCTCTAGTAGAATGTTCCTGAGGGCCTCAGATAGGTGGAGATGATCACTGTGTCACAAATGACTTTGTATATAATGTTTATAGTCTAGGAAATATTCTCTGGCATTGGTCAAGGTAAAATAGCATTTTTTTTCTCGTCTAGAAATTATCGTTTATCCTTATATCCTTCCTTTTTTGTCACATTCTGTCAAGATGGTCAGTATTTTAGAGATGAGGAGAAATGTGGGGCTAGGGGCCAAGAAACCACTAGAAATATTTACTCTTTTGGTATGTAATTATTCATACATTAAAAAATGTAGGCAGATTAAACATGTTTCCCAGGCCCAAAGGATGCCCCTTGGAGACAAAGAATGTGGGAAATTCCCGGCAGGAGGCTGCTAGAGAAGGCAATACGTTAATTCTCTGTATAAACTGATCTAAGTCCTAGGTTCCACCTCAGGAAGTAAGTACATGGGCAGAATGGACCCAAAGAAACCAAACAAAAACTCTAAGACCTAAACAGGTCAATCCCTGACTGATGCTTGAGTGAGTTTGGCCCAAACAGTAAAACAAAGACTTGAAAAACTCAAATGACATTGTAACCACCATGTACAGAAGGTGAGGAAGAACCCAGAGTCTGAACCTGAGTTGACTGCTTGATGTAACATCTGTAATACACCCCTTCCACTCTCTCCTGAAAATATGAATAGGGCCCGTAGTCTTAAATGTAACATTTAAAATGTCCAGATACAATCCAATCCAAAATTACTCAACAAAAATGAACCAGAAAGATTTGCCAAACTTTAAAAAAAAAAGACAATCAGGTGTCAAACATGAAGTTATCTAGAAATTATAATTATCAATTAGATTTTAAAGCTATTATTATAACCATACTCAATGAGGTAAAGCCAGACACTCTTGAAAGGAATGGAAAGAAAAAGATCTCAGCACAAATAAGAAACTATCAAATGGAGGAAAGGTAAAGTTGAGAAATGAAAAATGCAGTATATGAAATGAAAAAATTCACTGGGTGAGATACACAGTAGAGTGGAGATGAGAGATGAAAGAGACAGCGAGCTTAAAGGTTTATCAATAGAGATTATTACCTTTGGATAACAGAGAAAAGATTTTAAGAGATCAACTGAGCCTCAGGCTCCTGTGGGGCAACAACAAATGGGCTATAGTTCATATTACTGAAGTACCAGAAAAATAGAAGAATAAGACTTGCCGAAAAAGATATTTGAAGAAATATTGTCTGAAAGTTCCCAAATTAGATGAAAGACATGAACCTACAGTATCAAGAAGGTCAATTAGCCCTTAAACAGTCCTAAAAACTCAAAGAAAATGATCCATACTATTTGAGTAACTGTGGATCAATAATAGCATATCAATAACCATAACATTACATTAACTATAAATGGTCTAAGTACATTAATAGACAATAATTGTCAGATTGGACAAGCAAAATGCCAACAGAAATTAAAGATCCAGCTTTTAGCTATCCATTACTATCTTACTTTGAATTTAATGATAAACCATGAGAGACTCTGGACTCCAGGAAACAAACTGAGGGTTTCAGGGGGGAAGGTAGAGGGATGGGGTAGCAGGTGATGGTTATGGAGGAGGGCATGTGTTGTGATGAGCACCGGATGTTACATGCAGCTAATGAATCACTGAACACCACTCATAAATTATGATGTACTACACAGTGGCTAATTGAACATAACAAAAAAATAAAAATAAATATAATCATATAAGAAGGTTAAGAGTAAATCATAGAAAAAGTATATATGCAAGCACTAATGAAGAGAAAGCAGGAGTGACTATATTAATATCAAACATCATAGACTTCATAATCAGAAAAATTACTAGGCATAAAGAAGGACACTATATTATGACAAAATGGTAAGTTCATAAAAAGAATCAATCTTGAATATGTACTTACTTAAAATCAGAGCTTCAAAATACAGACCCATTCAAAAAATGGAAGTGAGATGAAGAGTACACAAATCCCACAAAGCACTGAGAGGTTACACAGAAGGACTTCAACTTGACTGTTCCCTCAAATATATATGAGACCACGGCACATGCAGAAAGATCTTAACATCACTAGTAATTAAAGAAATGAACATTAAAACCATGAGATAGCACTATACACCTACCCAAATTTTTAAAATAAAAAAAAAAATTAGAAGACTGACAATATGATCAAATATCAACTGGGAAGCCTGGGTGGCTCAGTTGTTAAGCATCTGCCTTCGCCTCAGGTCATGATTCCAGACTCCTGGGATCGAACCTACATCTAGCTCCCTGCTCAACGGAAAGCCTGCTTCTCCCTCTCCCACTCCCCCTGCTTGTGTTCCCTCTCTCGCTGTGTTTCTCTCTGTCAAATAAATAAAATATTACAAAAATTAAAAAGGATGTGGAACAGCTGAAATTCTTACCCCTTGCTGATAGGAATGTAAAGTGGTTGCAGCCATGTTGGAGGGTAGCTTTGTTGGCAGTTTCTTGTAAGTCAAGCTTATACTTTACATTTGACCTAGCTATCACCTCCCCTCAAATCTGTAAATGAATGATCACAGCAGTTGTAGTCATAATTTACAGAAATTGGAAAACATGAGCTTCAGCCAATGCCTGGGTAAACAAATGTGGTATAATTATGCCACAGAGTACTACCCAGCAGTAGAAAGGAGCAAAATACTGAAACAACCACCAGCATGGATGAATCTCGGATGTATTACACTCAGCATAAGAACCTGACAAAAGGCTGTATTCCATCTCATTTATATGATATTCTAGGATAAAACTATAGGACCAGAGGGCAAAGCGGTAGTTGCTTTTTGTTGTTGTTGTTTTTGTGTTGTTTTCCATATCAGGTTGAGGGAAGGTATAAGATACAGGGTAGGCCCTAAGGCTACAAATCCGATAAAAAGGCAACTCATAAAGGTTTGAAGTAGAGTGTTCACAAAGAGGGGAGCCTACCCCTCACTCCCCACACTCTGTCTTTAAGTGAGGGCTTAAGGGAGGGGAGGGTGTTCATATAGAAGGGAAGCCTAGAGGAATATTTGAAGGTGAGGAAGCTATCCTGTACTTGAGTGTCATGATGGTTATACAACTCTAGGTATTTGTCAAAACTCACAGCACGGTATGTCCCCCGCCCCCCCCCCAAATTGCATTTAACTATATGCAAATTTTAAAAAGGAACCTGGAATTGTCCTGCTGCCCTCAACCCTATGCCCAGCCATCTTCTCCACCCATGTATTCTTGCGCATTCCCTGTAAGCAGGAAATTGGGATGCGGAGAAGGAGAGAGAGTTGTCAAAGTCATGAGTTACTGGCCTCATCACACAACTGCTGTTGTGTGTTCTCATACCCGCAGGGCACTTTAGGAGGATGCTGTGCATTTAAAAGTCTGTCTGTAGCACATTTGCTGAGTTTTCTGTCCTGAGTCTTTTTGAGGAGGTGGCAAAGAGAATTAGAGGTTGCAGGGTGAAGAGAGAGCCACAGAATGTCCTGTGCCTCTACTTTTGATATGACAAGGAGAAATGAGCTGGCCATGAGCATGGCTGAATTGTTTTTTTTAACTTATGCACAAGGAATATCAGCTAGGCCAGAATAACCCAGTAGTAAGAGGCTATGTGTACTGGCTGTAGGAAAGGGACTTTGAACAAGTCAGAAGAAGAAAATAATGATCCAGTGTTTTTTAGCTCCCATAACCTGGCAATGCAATGGCCAGGTGACAAAAATGGATTGATCAGAATGAGGTGTGTAGATAACGGAAAGCCAAGGGACTTATTCTGTTATTTATCTAGGTGCTTAGAAGACACCCAAGTAGAGAGGCTCTGGAGGAGATTACAATTAAGATTTTGGATTTTGAGGAGGATTGGGCAAGAGCAGAGCTGAAGCTGAAGGATGGTTTAACTTCCAACACCACACTATTATGGCAGCCTTCAGGCAGGAGTGAGCCTCCCTCGTCTCAGCCATCCTGATGCTAATCTCTTCTCTGTCCCTCTCCTCCACCTGGGGCCCTCTTAGTACTGGACAAGAGAACTCGGAAGGCTGGTGCGGGGGTTGGGACACAAGATAGTTCTGTTGCAATTGCTCTTCACCCACAGTTCAATCTACTCCCATTTTTTTTTTTCCTAAATAGGACAAATGCTTGGAGTTCTGAAGTATATTGGCCTTTTTAAGTTGCCAAATATTAGAATCTGGCCAGAGTAAGCAACAGGAGGATTCAACAAAGAATGGCCAAAGAGAATGGCTGAAAAAAAATAAAAAAGTTTCACACTTGTATCCAGCCAAGTTCAGACTGTTCAATAAATATGCTTTATATAGATAGTTTCAAATCAAGTGCCTGTAGAATATGCTTGTCATGGTGGATGAGAAAGCAGACCCCCTTTCAACTGCTCCTTGGCTTTGGGAAGCCTTATACTCCAGGATCCAGTCCCAGATTTAGGAATTGTTTCTTAGGGCAAAGGTAGTTTCAGGTTTGATTCAACCTTGGGAACATTTTGGAGGCAATACATCAGGTATCAAAACCAGCTTTGCTTTGAATTTTAGGATATAAGACAATACATTGATGGTGTTAGTTTATCCAGCAAATCCAATATGGAAAGCAAAAATTGAAATGTGTCCTGTGCCCACAATGTGCCAGAACTATGTTAGCTTTGGATATACTCTGGCTCATAGATAAAAGGAAAGGATTATGAAGGTGAAAACTTAAAATAAAAAAGTAATTGTCAAATAGTATATAGCTAGTCATATTAATTCTGGGATTCTTTCTTTAAAAACTATGCTCTTTCTGCTGCTCTACAGAGTAACACAATTGAAGCCTCCATCTCCTTTATCAGTCTGTTTAAAACAATTTCCTTTTATCTACTAACTACCTCCTATCTGGCTCTCTTCCTTTCACCAAATTTCCTGGCAGAGGAAAGTTGAGACTTCAAGCCTTTCTAATTTTCTTTTTTTTTTTCCTTTCCTTTCCTTCCTTCCTTTCTTTTTTTAAGATTTATTTATTTATTTGGGAGAGGGAAAGTGCATACACATGGAGAGGGAGAGAATTTCAAGCAGACTCCCCATTGAGCACAGAGTCCATCATGGGGCTTGATCTCATGACCCATAAGATCATAACCTGATCCGGAACCACAAGTTGGATGCTCAACTGACTGAGTCACCCAGGTGACCCTGCTGCTGAGGCTTCCTTTACGGTTGGATCTCAAAGTTCCACCAAATGCCAAGACAGTTTGTGTTTGTTCAGTTGAGCAGTAGATAAAGCAGATGTTTTGCATTTATAAAGAATATATACCTTAAACATATGTACGTGACTTTCTCCAAGAAGAGAGGCTGAGAAAATATCTAATTCTATCTCCCATCTCTCACTAACTTTGGAAGCCACTCTCTGCATACTTACAAGTCACAAGTCCAGCACTTGCAATTTCTTTGCCCAAGGGTCACTTTTTCTGCAGACATCTGGGACTCCCACCTGAGAACTTTCTCTGGTGGCAGGAGTAAACTCAGCCTGTGTGGGAAGAGACTGGAAATTCTGAGGATTTCATGCTCTCCTAGAAAGCCCCTATCAATTATGGACCAAGGTTGGAGGATAAATATCCCAATTGCTCTTCCCTTGCATGAGACACTCTGAAATGTCTGTACCCAGTTCCCCAAAGGAACCCCAAGGTATTGAGTCCCGTTAGTTCACAGCAAGATTCTGCTGAGTAATGCATCTTGTATTAGTTTCCTTTTCTTGCCTATTTCCCCACTCCACAAGCAGTGCTTTCTGGGATTTCCCCCTTAAGTAAATTTCATGTATCCAATCCTTGTCTCAGGGTCTGCTTATGGGAATCTATCCAAAGACATATTTCAAAGAATGGTGGCATTTCTTACACTTTTACGTTCTCTGTTTACATTTGAAATCATCTATGTTAACTATGCATGCAGTCAAACTACTATCTCAACAGAATCTTGTTTTATTAGTTGCAAATCATGTTTCTATCCTGAAAATGTCATCTACCTTACTTTCTCGACACCCAAAGACATGTACATGGCCCTACACGTATTGTACAATTTCCCCTCTGCTTTTGCTCTTTAATGCTTTTCGGGTTAATAACCTTTTTCAGTTCACCTGATTCCAGGGAACTATTTCAAATTGTTTGAAATGGTTCAGATGGGGAACTGTGCACTCTCTCCCTCCTCTCATTATGCTATGGCTATGGCTAAATGGAGCTAACAGAGCAATGGACTCCGGCTGACTGTCCCTGATCATTCATAATTGAAGAAGATGAGCAGGGGCGGTTATCAGTGAGAAGTGGCATATCTCTCTAGGGGGAAAAAATGACTTGATGTAGTTGAGTCTATCTTTTTCATGGGGGAGGCAGGCGAGAGCTGTACCTCCTCAAATACAAAGGGAAGCAGGCTGCCCCCTTAGAATCACTGTGTATATGTGTTGTTCAAGTGCGATTACGTGTATACACGCATTTAAAACAGTTACTCTACCAGAGAGAGAAATAAATTTTGTATTTTCTTTTGAGTAAAATATCTCAACACCAGCTATGGTTACTAATAGTTCAGAACTTGTATATTTGTTTATTAAGAGCTCTGTGATTTTTCTTCTCCTGGATCCCCTACTTCCTCTCTCTCCTCCTCAATAACTGAGGGGTGTGTGAAACCCTGTGAGGTTGGGAAAGAGGAATACTATAGTTACTCATCATTCTTATATATTTAAGGAGTGGGTTTATTGTTACACTATCTTGTGTGTGAAGCGAGCCTTAATAATGATCTCCCTCCCCCAACCTAGATGTCCACATCCTAATCCCCAGAACCTGTGAATGAACCTTCTATGACAAAGGGGGCTTTGCTGATGTGATGAAGTGAAAGCTCTTGAAATGAGAGATTATTCTGGATTAGCCAGGTAGGCCTGAAAGGTCATCAGAATGTCCCTATAAGGATGCCTAGCTGGCTCCATTGGAAGAGCTTTCGACTCTTGGTCTCCAGATCATGGATTTGAGCCCAATGTTGGGGAAAGACATGACTAAAATCAATAAATTAATTAAAAAACATGTCCCTGTAAGAAGGAGGCAGAGGGAGATGTCAGCACAGAAGAGGAAAAGGCAATGTGGCAGCAGAAGCAGAGATTGGAGTGATGGGGCCACACACTGGGGAATACCCCCCAGCCACCAGAAGCTGCAAGAGGCAAGGCATGGATCCTCCTCCAAACTTTCTGGAGGGAAACCAGTCCTCTTAACATCTTGATTTTAGCCTCGTAAGACTTATTTTTGCACCTCTGAACTCAAGAAAGTTAAGAGAATAAATTTGTGTCATCTAAAGCCATCATATGCGTGGTAATTTGTTATAGTGCAACAAGAAATGAATACAAGGCCCCAAAACTGCTGAAGTTGCTTGGAAAGTTGTACCAGATGGTTGATGAGCTGTCATGTGAATCGTTCAGGGAAGCTTTTTTGCTCTTGCTCCCAGTTTCGACCTGTGCATTCTTGTGAGGGGTGAAAGCTTATGGTGGATATTCCCAGATACGGTGAACGCAATAAAAGCTGGAGTGATGGCTTGCCTAAGGGAGAGGAGGTGGTGAGTATCATGCCTGAAAGTGAAAGAGGTCCGGCTTCTGGTCCATGCAAAACAGTGATGGACCATGGAGCGGTCGCCTGGTCTTGACAGAGGGATCCCAAGTGATGATGTCAGGGAGCAGATGATCCAACTGTGAGACATTAGTTTTAGGAACCTGGCTGAAGGTGTTCGGTATGCTTCACAGTTCCACTGAAGCCATCCTTTGCTTGCAACTTTTAGATATCTGTGTGAATGAGTTCTATCTGAAAGCTGGATTTCGTTGGGCAGACATTAAGGATACGATGGTGGATACAGTTTGGCTGACTCTCTCCCACCTAGTTTAGACTCCATTATTTCTCTGAACTCCTCTTTGAAGCATGAGTGGCGGCCACTGCATTGCCAGAGAGTTTGATTTGTGCCAGGAGTCTCATATATTATCTAAATTTATGCAATACTGCAGTGAGGGGAATATCATAGATCCCTGTTTATAGATAAATAAGGCTAAAATAGGTTAAGCGTGGTGCCTGGGTTATACAGCTAAAAAGTAGTAGAGCAGAGATTCAGATTTGAATCCAGGGGACATATGAGTCTGACCTTGACTGATATGCCATGCTGCCTCTCCTAGCTCAAGTGCCCTGAGATGGCTGTTGTGTTCTTCCTCCTCCTCTAGTTCTTTTCCTTCGGCCTCACATCTTACTCTTCCGTCAGCACTGGAGGCCAACTGAGGTGGAGGGATCAGGGCACACAGCTCACCCAATCATCTCATTTCTTCCTCCTTCTTCATGTGCAAACCATCTATGTGTTATAGAGAGAGTTCCGTGCAAGGAGAACAATGAGATATTTTATCTCAAATTGTCCTCAGTCACAGCTGTGAACAACAACCACCAATAATGCCTGTGAATCCTGGTGTATGCGTTTTTGCAAAACTCATTCGTACATTGTCTTTTTGTTGTTACAGGGGCTCCTAAGGCAGGTGATGTTATCCCACTTTATAGAGAAGAACCCTAGGGCTCAAAGAGGTCAAACAAATAGCAAGTGTCCTGCTTATTTCTTTCCAAATCCACTTCCCAGTTAATCAGTGAGAATCTATCGAGCATCCCAAAGTATCCCAGGGATCTTTGAAGCCTTGGTTACCACTGCCTGGGTCAGACTTTGATGGTGTTTGGGGTGTTTTGTACACATTCAGTTGGCTCCTTTTAGCAAAAAAATGTCACTTTTATGTAGTGACAGTTCACAGTCACCTCTGTCTTTGCAGGAAATCAATGTTGTTTCAAAATTCTTCTACCATCAGAAGAATAGAACGGCCTCTCCTATAGCCTACTGCGCCTGTTTGCTTTAGAGCACAAGGGCTGCATTGAATACAGGCTGCCTATTTCTTCTGTTCATTCAATAAATATTTATCAAGGATTGACAGTGTGCTGGGCACTTTATTGGGTGATGAGAATGTAAACGTGAGCAAAACAAATGTGAAACTAACAGCGTAGCAGGAGAGAAAGACAAGTAAATCATCAAAAGTCCATCCACGATTGGGCCTGCTCTCCAGTGACCCAGCTGAGCATAGCTGTTTTAAAATTACCTGGGACTTAATTTGCAGGTATGACTGAGTGACAACACGGAGAGGTCCACGCCATTAGAAGAAGACTTTACTGGGGTGTTGGGCTGGCTCGGTTGATTGGCCATGAAAGCCTTGATCTCAGGGTTGTGAGTTCCAATCCCATGTTGGGTGCAGAGTTTTCTTAAATAAATAAAAACTTAAAAAAAAATGAGTTTATCATTTATAGTTTCTAAGAGAAGGTGTTATGCGCTGTAATGCCAGCCATGACAGAAGGAAGCACCAGGCTCAGTGAACAGGCAGAGGGAGACAACATAGGTGAGAGCCTTTATTACAATAGTCATAAGAAGTTGTTAGGTGAGGACATCCCCTAATCGAGCAGGAGCAAAACACAGATATTGGGTTTGTGGTTAGAGGGTTTGTGTCTCATATATATGCAACCTGCAATAACACAGGAGTCATCAAGATGGAAACAACTTTAGCCATTAGTTTGGTCCATGCTTTGAAGATGCCAAACACCAAGTTGCAGAAAATCAAGAATTATTATTCCAGCGACCTTGGTCAGGAAGCTCCCTGAAGATATTTGAGAAATGGATGTTATTGTTGAACATCATTGAGAGTTTGGGATTACTACACAGTAACAGCTGACCAATACAGTATCCTTGACAGTTGCAAAGAATTGACCTTCACAAAAAACGATCCAGGAGGGGTGCCTGGGTGGCTCAGTTGGTTAAGCGACTGCCTTCGGCTCAGGTCATGATCCCGGAGACCCGGGATCGAGCCCCACATTGGGCTCCCTGCTCGGCGGGAAGCCTGCTTCTCCCTCTCTCACTCCCCCTGCTTGTGTTCCCTCTCTGGTTGTGTTTCTCTCTGTCAAATAAATAAAATCTTTAAAAAATACAAAAAACGATCCAGGAAAGTCAGTGCTCTGACTTTACCCTCTTCTCTCCCTTTGGGAGCCTTCAAGAGATCAGAAGGCAAAAAGACCATTAATGTGGTCCATATAGATTAGCCACCTGGGGCAGAGAATAAGGAGGTAAGGGGGTTATGGAGCTTAAAAGCCTAAAAGATAAGTAAAAGTGAGCTGTGAAAGGAGTAAGTTCCAGGCTAACAATGCAGCCTGCTCTAAGGTCCTTAGGAGGGAGGCAGCAGGCTGTCTTGGGGGAAGATGCTGCTGTGACAGGAAGGCAGAGAACAACAGGGAAATTAGTAACAAGAGTGGAGAGGAGGACAAGATTTCCTTGTACCTCTTTATGGGCCATGTGAATTATTTTCCCCAGTATCTTAAAATGGTTTTCAGCAAGGATAATGGGAGACATCATTGTATCTATGTTTTTTAAATAATACACTCTGGTTGGTGGACTGATGACAGGAGAGAGGGGAGCAGATAGGGGGAGAGGAGGTCAGCTAGGAGGCCACTCGAGTGTCAGCCTTTAAATACTGGACCGTAGCTGTTGAATCAGCCAAGCTGCTTGTGGTCTGAATGGATGGTGAGTATCAGTGAGGGGCCGTGGACAAAGCCAGGACACGCTGACCAGAACAGTCTCAGATGGCAGGGATGAAATCTGTTGGGCTCTGTGGCCCGGAGGAGGAAATGTTCTTTTGCAACTGGAGAGACCCGAGTCAAGGTCTACCTGTGTCAAATAGTGTCACAGAAACTCGCCGAGTACCTGGGAGGAAAGTTCTGCTTCTGGGGAATGTCTCTGTCCCCAGGAAACCCCCCTCACCTAGTGAGGAACTGGCTTTCTTCCTGGGCTTGCTGTAAGGGTGCTATTCATTGACTCTTTCTCTTTGGCTTCCCAGGAGGACCAGAGCAGAGGGAAGTTTCCTGGAGCCTCAAGTCAAAACAGGCAGGACATAATACTTCGCCTCACCCCCCGCCCCCTACTCCTAACTCCTTTTGTGCACTTGGCTAGCTCTCTTTTCTCTTTCTTCCCTGCTCTGTTTGCCTCCAAAGTAATAACCCCTTTCTCTCCAATTTCCTGACTGCAGTAATCATTTCTGTCAGGCCCGAGAGACAACCAAATTAATGAAATTTCTTGTCAATAAAGAAAGGACATTTATTAAATGGAAATTGTGCTTAACGACGACAGAGAGCATCACTCAAGGCTAAGGGTTCAGAAGAATAAAGGAATTATTCGGAAGAATGTTTTGTTTGGGGGGATTTGTATTAAGCATCAATATGTTCTGTCTGTGGAGACTCCCAGCTTCATGGAGCAGATGAAAGAGTGGCGGAATTTGGAGGCAAGGCACCTGGAATCTGGAGCCAGATCGCCCTCTAGCCCCAGGGACTAACTGTGTGGCCTTGGGAATGTTACTTAATCTCTCTGCCTCCATTTCCTCATCCACAAAATGGGAAAATTCATAAAATCCTGCCTATGTGGCGCCTAGGTGGCTCAGTGGGTTAAAGCCTCTGCCTTCGGCTCAGGTCATGATCTCAGGGTCCTGGGATCGAGGCCCTCGTCAGGCTCTCTGCTCAGCGGGGAGCCTGCTTCCTCCTCTCTCTCTGCCTGCCTCTCTGCCTACTTGTGATCTCTCTCTCTGTCAAATAGATAAATAAAATCTTTAAAAAAAAAAAAATCCTGCGTATGTCACTTTGTCCTGGCAAGGGAATGAATTTATATCATGTTTAAAATAATGCCAGGCATGTAGCAAGCATTTGTAAGTGTTTGTTGCTATTGTTAGCCTCAGATGAGGTCAGTAACATGAATTTGTGTGCAGCAAACTGTTAGTCTCATTTTATGAATGATAAGACTAAGGAGGTTCCTTTCAGAAATAAAACGGTTCTAAGACGTACGGAAATACAACTTGCGAATTCCACTGCCTTTTTTAGATCATGCACTCAAAAGAGAAATTTAAAGTGGGGGTAACCACGGATAGAATGGAAATCCTGTCACTGTTCCATTTAAGAGTCAGAAGGCTGGAAATGAAATAGAAATAATGGTGACAATAATGGTAATCTAGCCGAACAGAACTAACAGCCCTACCCCCCGACCCCCATCCCTGAATATTTTGTCTTTCTCATTACCTCCTGAAATGGTCTCCGGGAATCATTAAATGTGTTTCTTGGCCACTCCAGCTTCAGTTGCCGTCGCTGAGTAGACATACAGCCTTCCCTCGGTGATTATAATAGCTGGAGAGCAGCTGAAGAGCGGCACAGGTGACAGGAATCTTTCAGGGCCCAGTGTCTGTCTTCGCATACGCAGACACGGGGGGGCCCTGCAGGAGAAGCTGCTGCCCCAGCTGGCGGGTGTGGCCAGCTGAGCATGTGCCTGGCTCAAGAGATCCAGAAGACAGGAGCTGAGGGGCCGGAGGGTGGTCGCGGCTCCATGTCTACGCGGGCAGCCAGCAGGTCAGTGAGAGCGCGCACTGAGACAGTAACAACCTACACTCACCTTCGGAACACAAAACGGCTGCTGCTTTCCTTCCCTTTCCCCGAACTCACAGATTTTTTTCCTCTGGCACACTTAATCTGGGACCAGACAGAGAAGAGCACTTTGGGGAAATGTAGTCCCAGCTTAGCGAAGGTGACAAAACAAAGGGGCTGCACATGGGAAAAGGGGTTCAAAAAGAGCTAAGATAGTTGGGGTCAGTAATGCAAATGACCACATGCAATGACACAGAGGAACTGATGTAGTACGTGTGAGGAGTGGTTGCTGGCCACTACCCATTCTTGCTTTTTGAGGCTGAAGATGACAATGCCTTTCATCAACTCTATAAATTGGGCTTCTCTCCTCTCTGGGGAAAGCAATACGTGTTGATTTTAGGGGGCCTTCCAGACAGAAGAAGGCAAGTTGTGGGTAAAAATATAAGGAACAGGCCCACACGTAGACGATGATAGTGTTGTTGACAATCCATGCAATGTCTGCAGACCATATCAGGTTCTTGGTGAGTCAAGGGGAAATGAGGGCCACCTTGTTTAGGTCTGTCCTCAGTGAGAGCTACACAAAAGTAGCTGGACAAAGAGGCAAAACAACAACAAGAACCGAAATAAAACAAAACAAAACCTTAAATGACGGAGGAGTGATGAGGCATTCCAGAAAGAGCCCTGGATTTGGGGTCTGGGGAGCTGGGTTGCGTTTCTGATGGTCCACAACTCGTTGTACAGCTCTGAGGAAGTTTCAGTTTCCTCTGGTTCCTTAACTGTGAGTGGAAGTGTTGGACCAAAGAAGTATCTGGCTGCCTTCTATGTATTATGAGCCCAACAACCTCTTAGAGGATCCCCATGACTTCTACTGTGCTTCATGCTGCCATGGTTCCCTGGCTTCTGTTTGCAAATATGTGCTTAGACTTTGGGGGAGGGGCAGATGTGCCCAAATTAGATATTCAAGTACTGGATTCTCTTGCTGCAAAATCTGCTATATAACTTCGGTTAGTACAATTTACCTTGTTCGTGTCTCAGTTTCTCCTCCCTCTTTTCCTGCCCAAAGAGGTATAGATATGCACATATTTGAACTCCACTCCACTCTTTGGAATAAATCAACTTTTCAAAACAAAGAATTGTGTAATTTTGTCTTCCTGGCATCAGAAGGAATAAAATGAGGGTGAGGGGGAAAGAAGATGGTAATATGGTATAAGGGGTGGAAACCCTATGGTGCTGTGATTCACAAGCAAAACTTGTTTTTTTTTTAAAGATTTTATTTATTTCACAGAGAGAAACACAGCCAGAGAGGGAACACAAGCAGGGGGAGGGAGAGAGGGAGAACCAGGCTTCCTGCTGAGCAGGGAGCCTGATGTGGGACTCGATCCCAGGTCTCCGGGATCATGACCTGAGCTGAAGGCAGTCGCTTAACCAACTGAGCCACCCAGGCGCCCTGCAAAACTTATTTCTGAATTGGAGCATAAAGAGTGGTACATGGGACAGGGTGTCTCCCCAGCTGGGATTTTTTTTTTTTTTTGAGAGTTTTTAAGATCAGAAAATGCTTATATTTCCCTGCAGCAAATTTGAAATTGAGAGCTATAGAATCCAGGATCCCCTGATTTACTCCTGCTCTGAGGGACCACCATGGCATATGAATAAAATGAACAAAGTTGATGGCACATTATTCAGTGAGCAGAACTATTTCCAAAGAGCCCGAGGAATGACCCTGCCTTACCTGGGCAATGAGCCACCTGGGAGCAGGACCTCCTTTCTCCATGTGGAAGAAGGTACTTCTAAGATCAGGGTCTTCTATAATCTGAGGGGCCAAATTTCCCACAGTCAGAGCAGCTGGCTTTCTCAGACAATTCCTATAAACAGCTGACATCCCAAATCCAGACTTTTTGGCAAGAAGCATTCTTTATCCTCCTTCCTCCGCACGCCTCCCCGCTCTAGCAATGTGAAAATGGAGAGCCGCTAAGATGGAAGGGCTATTTCTTCTGGAACAAAATCCACATTGTGTCTGGCAGACGACACAGCTGTATTTGTTTAGGTCATCCCAAAAGTACACACTGAGACCCAGTGATGAGGGCAAGCCATTTACTGGGGATAATGTCGGCAAAAGATAAGTGGGGGTGGGCAGGGAATCAGCAGGGAAGTTCAGACCACACTATGGGCCCAACACCTGTGTCAAGAGAAGTGGAAAGTGGGCAGGTGTGGGAGGAGGAAGCTTGGACAGGTGCATTGTACTCACAAGTAGAATAAAGGGCTTACTGGTATGCAAAGAGAAAGCCCTGTTTGGTTGCCACCAGGATTAAATGGGATTAGTTACGCAGTTCTTATAATCTTCTTCACAAAAGAATGCAATTTTAGTTTCACTGGCGATTCTTGCTGCTTTCAGAGTCCTGTCTCCTTTTAGACGGGAATCTGTCCTCATCTCCCAAACACCACACACGTTTCGCTTGTCTTTGGTTTATAAGCTCGGCGAATAATATTTTGTTTATCATATTTGTAATTTCTGAGTGGTGGTGAGAGGCTTGTCTTTAAAGGCTCATCTTGTTTTACAAATACTATCAATTCCTATGTACAGTTGGGTCCAAATTAACTCTGTGATGTGTTACAGGTTTGAAATCCTAATGCTGAAATGAATGAATGAGGTGACCTATAATGGGAGCTGTTTTTGGAAGCCAGGTACAGAAATTCCTTTCAATTCAGCCATTTCATTCATAGGAATCCCCCATCCCTTGATGCCCTTCTGAGAGTTCTGGCCAGTCCCATGGAGAGGGCCACCTCAGCTTGCCCTTAGAGGAGTTCCCCACTGGGCACAAATGGCTGGCCCTCTTACCCATGATGCTCAGCCATTGGCTCGAGGTGCTTGGCTACAGCATGGCCTTACTGTAGATCCCAGAGGCCCTGAAAGAGGAGGCTGGTGGTAGCTGCACTCCTCACGACAATCCTCTCTTGAAGGAAGGGTGAGAAGGGCCCATTCTGGCTGGCATGATTTTCAATGGGATCATGAAAGAGGAAGTACACTGTGAATGTCTGTCTTGCTGACCCCACCCTTATGAGTTTTTCCTTTCTTCAATCCAATCTCTTCCTTACTCTTTGTGATGTGACCTTGTAGAATTAGTCCTGAAGTTTGGTGCATAAATGGGAAAGCCGTCTGCGCATTATAATGTGATTAACCCAAATCAGCAGGCAGCTGGTCCTCATTTGCTTGCTCTCCAGAGGACACCGGGGGGATTCTGCGGCTGGGTGGGAGAAGCCCTGCAGCGCACGGCAGTGCCTACAACCCCAGGGGTGAGCTGGGCCTCGGGCTTGCAAACCAACAGCTCATAGAAGGTGCTCTTCAATACATGTTAATTGAATTAAATAACAAGTTTATTTTTTGGCAGTTACAAAGATGGTCACCTTTTTAAAAAGAGGACATCTTTTTAAACTACAATGTGCATAAAATCTATAGGAGAAATGGACTGGGTGGGTTTCCATCACATTTAGAAAGGCAGTCTTGCTCATGCTCTTCAGAGACAGAGAAGACTTTTAAAAATAACTCCAGAGAAAGAAAAGGCTATACAGAGCATTATGGAATCCCACTTCTCTAAATTTTAAGCAGGCCACGTAGCATCAAGTACAACCGTCCGTCTGTCCCCAAAATGACGTGGAAGCCTACACTAGATGTTATTTGACAACGTGCATCCCCAGCCCCGTCCTTGTAAGTGTCCTCAGTCCTCCCGGGGCTAGAAGTCTAGGAGCTAGCTTGCTCAGAACTGCGTGTTTGCAGCCCCTGAGATGTCCTTTACATTCTGTCGATGAAGGGCACTTACACAAAGGTGGAGTAGAAGTAGATATCATTTCTTCTTCCTTCAGTAGAGACAGCAAATGTACAAGGGCTTTGCAGATACGCAACTTAATTTTCCTGGTGGCTTAAGAGTTTTCCGGATCTTCACCTGCCCGGGGCTACAGCTGGGAAGTTAGCAGTGACGTTCCACATGTTACTGACTCCTGTGTGAGAGCAACATTGCTCCATTTTTACTTATTTATTTATTTGACAGAGAGAAACACAGCTAGAGAGGGAACACAAGCAGGGGGACTGGGAGAGGGAGAAGCAGGCTTCTCACCGAGGAGGAAGCCCGATGCAGGGCTCAATCCCAGGACTCTGGGATCATGACCTGAGCCGAAGGCAGTCACTTAACCAACTGAGCCACCCAGGTGCCCCAGGCCCCATTTTCTGAACAATTGTCACTTGGGCATGATATTTTCTCCCAGTTCTCCATCATTATGGTGACCATCTTCAGAAGTTTCATGGAACACTAAATCCTAAGCAACCATTTAATTTTGGGACAGCCATGACCGTCTGGGACAGCCAAGAACCAAGATGCTTCTTCCTTATATGAAGTCCAATTCTTACTTTTCATTCTCCTTTTAAGTATCTCTATCATTCATAACCATTCAGAATTAATGGGATCCTTTTTCCAGGTGGCAAACATTCAAATATTTGAAATAACTTTTTATTCCCTTCTACCTGCCAACCACCTGCCCAATATTTTCTTCTCCAGCCCATGGGACTTTGGTTTCTCTTTGATTTTCTTATCTGCAGGTTCTAAGAGGGACTTGTCTACTAACACATTTCTCTCTTATTTCTTTAGTTAAAATATTCCTTATATTTTTTAGCCGATGTTTGATGCTTTCAGGTGGAGTCAGTAATAAGTAGTCCATAAAAAATAAGCTAAAAGATAGATTTGGGGCAGGACAAACTGTAATAAAGACAACAAAGGGTTATATCTATGATATATAAAGAGTTCTTACAAATTGACAATTAAAAACAATTAGGACAAAATCTCAAATACATATATCAATAATTAATAAATGACTGACAAATGTATAATATATTCTCAAATTCATCTAAAGGGAAATAAAAATACAACCAACACAGAGATCTTCTTTCTAGTGGGAATATGGCTAAAATTTTCCACCTATGTTTTTATGAAGCCAAAATAGAATAGTAGTACATTTTCTGAACATGCATTCTGGCACTATCTATGAAAGTGAAAATTACACAGCCCTCTGACCCTGAAGTTTCAGTTCTGGGCACTTATCCCTAGAAATACAATACATATTAGATTACAGAACTTACACCTTTCATAAAAGTTAAGTCAAAATGTGTCATTTATCTAAATGTAAAACTATGTCACTTTTAGAAGATAATATAGGAGAAAATCTAGAAGATCTTGGGTTTGGTTATACAAGAAGTATAATCCATTAAAGAAAAAATTGACAAGGTGGATTTCAGTTAAATTAAGAACTTCTGCTCTCTGAAAGACACTGTTAAGAGAGTGAAGAGACAAGCCATACATTGGGGAAAACTATTGGCAAAATATATACCTAGGGAAGGGCCTGTATTACATATAGACCTAATGAAGGAGATACAAAGATCCCTTAAAACAGTAAGAAACAAACTACCCATTCGAGAAATAAGCAAAAAGAGCTGAGCAGACACCTCACCAAAGATTTACAAGGGACAAATAAGCATATGTAAATCAGAATCTCGTGTCATCACAGAATTGCAAATTAAAACAACAATGAGATGTCACTATTCACCTATTCAAATGGCAAAAATCCAAAATGCTGACAGTGCCAAATGCTGGCAAAGATGAGGAGAAACAGGAACTCTAGTTCATTGCTAGTGGGAATGCAAGCAGGACAGCCACATTGGAAGACAGTTTGGCAATTTCTTACATACTTAAGCATAGTCTCACCCTACATTTCAGCAATTGTGTTCCTTGGTATTCACCCAAATGAGCTGAAAACGCGTCCACACAAAAAGATGCACACAAATGTATATAAAAGCTTTATTCACAATTGCCCCAAACTGGAAGCAATGAAGACATCCCTCAATACTGGAATAGATGAAGTGCTTCATCCATTCAATGGAATATTATTCAATGATAAAAACAAATGTGTTACTAAGCCATGAGAAGACATGGAGGAACCATGCATATTGCTGAAAAAGGAAATCAGTCTGAAAAATCTAGATTTCATGATTCCAACTCTATGATATTCTGGAGAAAGCAGAACTACAGAGATGGTAAAAATGTTGGTCCTCAAGGTTTTGAGGGAAAGCAGGGGAAGAGATGAACAGGTGGAGCACAGGGGTATTAAGGCACTGAAGCTACCCTGTATGATACCATTACGGGGGGCACATGTCAGGATACATTTGTCAGAACCTATAGAACTGAAACATGAGTGAAATCTAATCTACGCTTTGGAATTTAGTTAATGATAATGTATCAGTATTGGTTCAGGAATTGTGACAAACGTCCTACACACTAGCGCAAGATGTTAATAATGGGGAAACTGCAAGCAGGAGCTGTGGAGGAACTCTGTATTCCCTACTCGATTTTTTCATAAACCTTTTTCTTTTAAAGGATGTGTGTAATTTTATTCACTTTTTTCACAATCAATTATGTGCATATGTGATTACACATATGATACATATATCACATATGACACGTGATATATAATGTATCATATTTATATGTTACATACATTAAAAATTACATGAAAAAGGAAACATAATAATCAGCTAGGTAGTATCTTGGCTCCGATCTCCAGATGGGTGACTTGAATTTCTCTCAGTTCAAGATGAAGTCTGCTTCCATCTCAATCTGACTCTACAGCTCATCTTCCCTCAGGTGCTCTGGTGGTATCTTAACCTCTGCTGTACTTTAAAGATTGTATTTCTGTTACATTTTAAGTGCTTAACATCATCTTCTGCCTTTCTTTATTCTTTGACCCTTCATGAGGTTAATCTTCTCTTAGTGAACAGACTGGTGGTGATGAACTCCTACTGTGTGCCTGGCATTCTTCCATGCATGTTAGCTGGTTCATTTCAACCTCACAGCCTTCCTACAGGGTAGATAATATTTCAGCTCCATTTTCTGGAGGAGGACCCTAAAACCAAGAGAGGTCGCTCAAGACTCTTCAACCAGTAAACGCCACACTGGGACGAGCACCAGGAGGCTTGGTTTCCCTGCCTCTGGATCGGTGGTTCTCAATCTTTACAATGACCTGGGGTACTTGTTAGGAATACAGCAATCAGGAGTGCCTGGGTGGCTCAGTGGGTTAAGCCTCTGCCTTCGGCTCAGGTCATGATCTCAGGGTCCTGGGATCGAGCCCCGCATTGGGCTCTCTGCTCAGCAGGGAGCCTGCTTCCTCCTCTCTCTACCTGCCTGTCTGCCTATTTGTAATTTCTCTCTCTGTCAAATAAATAAAGTATTAAAAAAAAAAACTAATACAGCAACTGTTCCTACTTTAAATAAGATTCAGTGGGGTCATGGTAGGTCTGGAAATATGAGATTTTGACAGTCACCCAGGTTATTATGATCTGGGGAGCATTCTTTGAGAAACTTTGAACCTTAATAAAAAGGGATAAATAGGTACTAAAGGAAAAAAAAAAACAAAGTGAAGAGAATTGTGGCTGTATTATCAACCCTGGAAGCATCAATATCAGAAAGCAAAAATTGGATTTACAGAAGTCAGTGGGACATGGCATTTAAATTGTACAGCAATTAAATCCTCCCCATGGCTGAATGGTATGATCCTGGTAATGAAGCTGCTTAAGCCAAGGAGAAGACATTAGTGCCAAAGACACTGGATTTATGGCTGGGAGATGCCTCTTCCTGCCCAACCAGGAGAGGATGGGGAGGGGGACAGCACAACTCAGCCATCAATCAGGGGGTGGCTTTCCCTGTAGTTGTGGAGTGTGATGAGAAGCTGCAGCAACGCTAGGGGTCCCCCCTCCCCCTGGGCCGCCAATACACCCAGAGGGCAGCAACCATTTGTTTTCCGGCCACCCCTTGCACTTTGATGTAATGAGGTTTCCATTTTGTGGCTTGGCATCAGAGAGCAGGGGAATACGTGGGAAGTCCCCGTAAGAAGCAGTTCTGGGCAGGAAGCATTCAGCCAGCTGGGCGCAGACGTGCAGCCGGCCAGAGTGTCCCGAAGATGTCCTTTTGAGAAAGGAAAGTGGTGGCTGGGGCAACATCAGCAGGCCAGAGGCCTAGGAGTTCGTCTGATGCCATCTGTTCTCGTTTTCTCTCCATGACAACCTCTGGTTGGCCAGAATTCCTCAACCACTTCCTAGGAGCTTGGGCCTTCTAGAAACCTCAAGAGCGGTGGAGCTTATAAAAATCCAGATGTCCAGGCCGTAACCCAGGCTCTCCTGGGGATTCCAACGGGCATCCAAATTTGGGCATAAGTCAGCTTGCCGAAGACAGTTCTAGCCACTTATTTTTAAAATGATTGGGAAACTCTTCTATAATATTCAATAGAAGAAACAGTGTTACTATTGGAATCCTATTTGTCCTAAAAATAGAAAGCATCTAAACAAGAGTTTGCAATCTACCTGGCTGTTCACTATAATTATTTTGCCAAATTAAAAAAAGAAAATGCACAGACACACCCCCAAACAATGAAGTCAGAATCTCAAGGTGTGGAGCTTGGATGTGCTTGATTTTGTAAAGGGCGCCAGGTTGTTCCCCAGGTGACACAAGCCGGGGAACCACCACGCTGATCAGAAGTTGTTCCTCCTGGGAGTCCTACCAAGTGTTAGTGCTGCTGAAGGGCTGGGTGGTCCTGCGGGCCCAGGGACTGTCCTAGTGGGCTTAGCAAATGGAAAAGAAAGCTCAGCCAGGACTTGACGTCCCCAGGCTGGAGGATACCACGTAGATACCAGCTGCTATCGGCTAGGAGTGATGTCCTAGACCAAAACTGAATACAAAATTATAAGGTAGTTTTTTTTCTTTTTTCCTTTTGCTCCTTTAAAGTTCTCCATCTTTTGTCCTTTTGGCTTTGGTTTTTCTGATCCCAAGTCTCCAGGAACTCTACCCCTTCCCCGTTGATGTCATTTGTCTTTTATTCCCAACTGCTTGTGAGATTGTCTCTGTCTGGTTTCCAGCAGTTTGACTCTGAAGCCTTAGGTGGCATTTTCTTTGCCTTTCTTTTGTGAGGGTTCTCTGAGCTTTTTGTAGGTGGTTTTGCTGTCGTTCAGCAGTTTTGGGAAATTGTCTCAACCTTTATGGCTTCAAATATGTCTTTGGGTCCATTCACGCCTCATTTTCCAAGACTCCAGCTACATGTGTGATAGAACATTCGATATTGGTTTATAGATCTTCCATACTTTTTCCACTTTTTCAAAATCTTTTTCTCCATGCGATTCAGTTCTAGTCATTTCTCTTGATCTATCACAGAGGTAGCAAGGATTTCCTGTGACTTTCCACATTCTAACTAGGGGTAGAAATATTTTCCTTGAATGAAATTCCTAGCCCTACTAAAACAAACAAACAAAAGACCTGAGTCACAAGAAGGCTGAGTAACCTTCCTGAATTCACATAGTATGTGGCCGTCAGATGTGGAATACAATGGTTACAGACAGCTTTAAAAACCTATTGTGTGGGCACCTGGGTGGCTCAGTTGTTAAGCGTCTGCCTTAGGCTCAGGTCATGATCCGGGAGTCCTGGGATAGAGCCCTGCATCCGGCTCCCTGATGGGAAGCCTGCTTCTCCCTCTCTCACTCGCCCTGCTTGTGTTCCCTCTCTCGCTGTCTCTTTCTGTCAGATAAATAAAATCTTTAAAAGAAAAAAAAAAACTCTTATAAGTAATAGTATAAAATGATCTTAGGAATCTCACCACCTTTTTTATATCCCCTAGTGGTTATTATTTGAGGAAAATTAGATGATACCTTGCCTCCCAACACAGAAATGTCTCTTTCATTCATGATTCCAGTACTAAAGCCCCTGTAAACTATTTTCCACAGAACCCAAAGTCAGGGGGCTCTGTCTCAAACTGTAGCCTGTGTCCCCATCTCTGTGGTTCTTTAGAGGAGATGATTTTTATGCTAAATTTATATTCCATTTGGTGCCATCAAAAGGGATTAATTAAAGACATGACAGGTGCCTGGCTGGCTCAACCTCTGCCAGAGTCCTGGGATTGAGCCCCAGGATTGAGCCCCGCACCATCAGGCTTCCCGCCCGGTGGGGAGTCTGCTTCTTCCTCTGCCCTTCACACTGCGCATGCTCTCTGTCTCTGTCTGTCTCTCTCTCTCTCTCAAATAAATAAATAAATAAAATCTTAAAGGAAGGAAGGAAGGAAGGAAGGAAGGAAGGAAGGAAGGAAGGAAGGAAGAAAGTACCAACTTTCTCGTATGTGAATAGAGCAGGGCTTCACTTTTGATACCCTACCCATGGGATCCCTAGTCTCAGCAAGAATCTGCGAGCCGCCACCTTAGGCGCACATGCTGGCCACGGTCTGCCTGAGGGCAGTGCCTTTCTTAGGAAAGCATCACCTGTGTTTTCTCTCCTAAACCTGGAAGCCAAACTCTCACAAATACTTGCTGAGCAGAATTGGAAGATGCCTGTCATTCTTAAACCAATTTGTCTTCTGACATTTGCTCTTTCCCATATCTCCTTATATCCCTTTTTAATTGCAGTTTTCACTCATTAGAGATTCATCCACTCCTTTCCTCAATAATGCTCTGAGTTTCTGCTCTGTACCTTAGTGTTCTGCGGACCCCGGAGCGTCCAAGAAAGCTCTCAAGGCTTTGAGGACTTGGTGGGACCCCCCGGGAAGGCTGAAGATGCCCTGGTCCCCAGGCACGGGAGTTTCCAGATTCTCCAAGAATTTCTAAATTGTAAGTGTGTGAAGGAAGTGGTAGAACAATTGGATCTCATGGGACAATGGCCATAATCAATACAGATGCGTGAACAGTAACAAAAACTAACTCTCAGAGCTTGTTATATGCCAGGCATTGTGTTTTGCCTTTTACGTATTTTAAGTCCTTTTTTTTACAAAAAAAAAAAAAAAAAGATTTTATTGATTTATTTGACAGAGAGAAACACAGCGAGAGAGGGAACACAAGCAGGGGGAGCGAGAGAGGGAGAAGCAGGCTCCCCACCGAGCAGGGAGCCCGATGTGGGGCTCGATCCCGGGTCTCCGGGATCATGACCTGAGTGGAAGGCAGACGCTTAACCAATTGAGCCACCCAGGCGCCCCTATTTTAAGTCATTTCATCCTCCCAACATCCTCACAAGGCAGAGACTATTATTTCCACTCCGCAAATGAGGAAAGAGACAGGGGGAGAGTGGGTAGCCTCCATGAGTTGTCTCAGCCGGTAAATAGCCAAGGAAGGATTTGATTTCAAGGGGTCTTACTCCAGGCTTTTAAATTCATGCCTTGGCATCACGCAGGACCTTTGTGAAAACCCTGGGGAGTTGGGGAGATTCTAACTTGGCTGAGGTTGTTATTTCTTCCAGCTCAGCAGTGTAAGCGCTTAAAGGCCATATAAGGATGGTCAATTCTACCAGGGGAACACTAAAAATCACCACAACCACCAGGGGAGATGAGAACTCTGGTCTCCTGGAGGGGACTTGGCACTGTTGATAGTTCGCGTCTCTGGTCTAGGTAAGCTCCAACCAAGGCTCTGCCACGGCAAGGTCTTAGGGTCGGAATGGAAGCTCCCATCCCAGCCAGTGAAGGGCACGATTAAGAGGACCATAAGGAGTGTAATCTATGTGGGTGCAAGTTGGTGGCTGTGATTCCCAAGACAGATGTGTTTCCAACAAGACAGGGTGACAGATGTGGGAGAGGCAGCGTGAATGAAACCTGGAGAAAATTCTTGGAGACCTTGGAGTGGAGGGAGGGGAGACTTGTATGGCATGCTTATAAGACCAGAGGAAGAAAGAGGTCTGTTAAGGGTGTAGAGGTATTTCAGCTAGACAAGCGTGAGACAGGCTCTTCTTCTAAGAGAGGTATGGGGGAGGAAGTGGTTTTGAGAACAGGAGGCAAAAAACAGAACTCAGGACAGAAGCTCAGGCAGAAGGAGGTAGCTGGAAGGAGGTGGGGAAGAGTGACCGGGGTATCTTATGCCAGGATCCCCTCCCCCACCCCCACATCCAGGAAGCTGAGAGGATGCGACCTTGCCCGCAATGAAAGAAGCTTGTGGGCTAATGAATCAGTTCTGCCTGACCCACTTGATTTGTGCTTAATGTAAATCTGCTTTATTAAATTGTACAATAAGGTTTCTGTCTTAAAAGTAAAAACAACAACAACAACAAAAAAACCCTTCTGATGTGAAGTCAAGTTTAACTATGTTGCAGCACATGTACCTGAATCCTAAGTCTATGGAGAATCAAGCAAATTAAAAAATACTCCTCAGCTTGGCCACAAATCTTAAATCTGGGGATATACCCAGCAGTCCCACTGTGATACTAAAGCTAAATTATACACTGAGTCCTAAGCCTGGTATGCTATGATTTTTCTGTCTCAGACAGGTATTCATTAAAGGTCACTTGGCAACCCCTGAAACACAGTCTTTCATACCTTAATAGCTGAGAGCTTGAACCCATTTCCTCTGTCATTGCTCTGGATCTTGGCTTCCGGCTCAAAGTTGAGGAAGTAGAAAAAAATGACTTGTTGTTTTTTGTTTTTTGTATTTCCCATGGTGCTTGGTAATTGTGTGGGGTTTTTTTAAGTTTTTTTTTCTTTATAAAAGTGATAGATGGTTATTAAAAATGTGGAGAAAATATAGAAAAGTGGAAGCATAAAAGCATTTCCAGTCCAACTCATCCACCAAATTTAGATAGTAATGTTTCAATATTTTCCTTCCAGTCTTGTCTTCTGTATGGAGTTTTCTAAATTAATTAAGATGACACTGGATACATGATTATCTAGCTTGAATTTTTTATTTAACATGATGCCATAGCATTTTCCGGATAAGAAAACGTTTTTAAATTTTTAATTGAAAAAATTTTAAACCACAGAAAAATGTCAAGAAATTTAAAATTCAAGAAATAGAACAATGAACAGCAATTCATCCTTGTTAATATTTTGCCACATTTATATTATCTTTCTATTACATAAGTTATAGTAATAATACTATTTTTCCTGAATCATTGGGGATAAGTCAAAGACTTTATAATCCTTTATTCCTCAGTATTTCAGGAGTACTTCCTAAGAACAAGGACACTGTTACATAATCACAACAAAATGATCAAATTTATGGTTATCTAATAGTGGTTCAAATTTGGCCAGTTACTTCAAACGATGTCTTAGCTAGCAATATTTTTGCAAACTAGATTCTATCACATATTATATATTACATTTAACAGACATGTCTCTGGAGTGTCCTTTCATCTTAAAGGGCTCCTGTTAGTTTGCACCCATGGGGGCATCCTGGGTGTGAGCTGAAACCGACAGATACTCAGAGAGCAGGGAGAGGAAGAATACATCATCTTTTTTCCTGGCCACTTCAGAGGGGTAGGTGCAGATTTGATGAATAAAGGGACTTATATCCACGGCTCAAGTTGGGCTGCTGAAAGACAGTAGATCCCCACACCTGCCTGCCAAACCTTAAAATTTTATAAGGAGGCCTTAACTGGGTTCAGTCATGTATACCGTATACCGCGTATGTGTTCTCAACACCACATCACCATCTCAAGGAGCATGACCTTGGAGCAGCCCCTGGGAGCAGGAAAGGTGGAGCCTGCATTCCAAGGACAGGGAAGGAGGTGAGGAGCTCCGAATGCCTGGATCCAGCTCACAGGTCAACTGGTAGACATGTCTTCTCCATGACCTTGTGTAACAGTTCAGCAGTTGACTTTTGATTTGTATGCCTTAACATTTTGCAGAGTACAGTTTTGTGGTTAATTGCATGACCCTCAACTGGTACTTGTATCTATGCACGAGAGCCCACTAGGTGTACACGGTACAGTTTGCCTAGAGATTTCAACATAAACTTTCCAATGGCTTCCAATGGTTTTCCATTATAAATAGAGTCCTGATGAACTGTTACATAAAGCACTGTAGGAAAGGTGTCTTTAACATAGGGTCTCCAGGGTGAAATGACAGGATCAAGATGTGTGGAAATTTGGAAAGTACTGGATACCTTGTGAAATTCTTTCCCGAAGAGTCCTGTCTGCTGGTAACTGTGCCTGGAGATATCTGCTTGAGGTTCTTGTTTGAAATGAGTTCTGTGTATTTCTCTGTAATTTACATAGTAAGATTGTTCACAGAGCTGGGAAGAACTTGAATCAGCTCACTGAGAACAGAAGTTGTAAACCTAAACCCCTCTTGGGTCATCAGGTACTGTAAATGAATGAAGAGGGTTCGGTGGGGGCTGCTGAATGGTAGAGTATCTATAAGGATAGATAACTATTGCCAGGCATTGCAGAAAAACTGTTGTGGACTGAGTGTTTCTCAATTTTCCAAATTTTTAACAGAAGAAGGAAATCTGGATTTTTATGTACAAATTTCCACTTTTAAATGTTGGCAGTTAATTAAAAACATCTTTTAGGTGATACAAAACACATCCATGGGAAAGCTGTGTCTTGGAAGCTCCTGGTTCATAGCCATGTTTTTTTGTTGTTGGTTTGTTTTTTGTTTTTTTGTTTTTTTAAACCTTCTACATTGTTCAATATTGCTTTTCTTCTTGGCATCCTATTGACTTGATTTCCAGGCACCAGATTTGCAAGGCTCCTCCCTTAATCTCAGCCAACTGCATGCTACTTTATCTTCTGTGTGATCTTAATAATCAAAAGTTTCCCCTGAACTCCAGTATTAGTCTCATTGTTGAGTTCACAAAATGATGACGACACTGGACAGATGGGGGCGCTGTGTGTCTGTCTGCTCAGCTTATCCAGAGTCCCATGTGTTCAGGGGAGCTAAGACTTAGATTTGGTTCTCTTGAAACCTCATTGGGCAGAGATATTTACTGGTAGGTTAAGAAGCATCAGCTCCTTCATATTCCCCACTTCCGTTGCAAGGAGTCTGGGTCACATGACTAGTTCTGACCAATGGGCTATGAGTACAAGCGCTGTATCTAACGTCTACAGCAGAGCATTTACAATTCAGTGTGGGGTTCCTGCCATTCCCACCCACAATGCTCCTCCCCTTTGTCGGTGACTGTACAGGGCATTGTTGAGTCTCCAGAAGGAGGATGGCTGCATGGGAACTGGCTAAGGATTATAACACAAAGGATTTATAGATCAGGCATAATCTTGCATTGAACACAGGAGGAAATGGGTGAAGTATGCGCTCTAACTCAGGGTCCACCCAGCCAAATAGGCCTAAGAAAGAGAACAAAATTTTATGATAACTGAAGATTAAAATTTTCCCAATGTGCTCATTCCTTTTTGGAATTTATCTGTTAATATTAAAAATCACTTCTTGAATGCAACCAGGCAGAAATATCTCAATTCAACAGAAAAGGAAACTGAGGCCAAAGGTTTGGCTGATATCAAAGTGTTGTTTTTTTCTATTGTACCTTCCTGAGCAGAGATTCAATGTGCACAGTCAGTAGTAGAACTAATTAGTAGAGAATTAGAGCCATCCTTTTTCATTCTAACAAAATCCCAGGACAAACCCTACCATCATTGTTATTTGCTTTTATTCATGAAGGCCAAAGAAAGCACATGAAGAGAAAAAATAGGATAATAGAAAACTGCAAAAGCTGTGCTTTTCACTTACTTTAGAAATTCCCTGGGAGTCAGGAAAGTGAAGCCTTTGTCATCTTACCACAAACTGGAAAATCCAACATTTTATGTATGATAACGTATTTTCTAACCATAAACAATTAATATGTTCATGTTCTCCAACATTGGCTTTTTTTTTTTTTTTCCTCTCAAGATCAGGCTTTCTATCTTTGGAAACGTTTATAAGTCACAGTTTTAACTTATTATGAGAACTATACAGCTCACAGCTTCAGCTTTTCTCTGTTGTTTTATTTAGTCTCAGGTTGAGAGAGAGAATAATTGAAACAAATTTCCCTTCTTTCTGAGCTCAGCGCGCCGCAAAAGTATTTTCAAAAGTAATGAGTTTGCGATGAGTCCGCCATTATGCGCATAGCAGAACTCTCAAACCGGCTGCCCGTGACAGCCAGGTTGGCTGGAGGATACTCCGCAGGACAAGCTCATAAATGTGTTAAAGGAGCACCATCACCGTATGACAGATTCCTTTCCCAGACTCCAGGGAGCTTTGATCCCATTTCGGGACATTATGTCATTGGGCTACAGATGGACAAGAGGCTCAGCAGACACTCGTCCATACTGGACGCTGAGGTATAGGGTGCCATATTGTGTGTCTCTGAGAGCATAGATCTCCAGTTTGTAGAGAACACCAACAAGAGCCGATATGCTTGGAAGGCAAGGGTTTTTGCAGACTTTGTTTTAAAGGTATCTGATTCTCTTCTTTGGCTTTAATTTCCAACAATTGTGAAAAATTCGATTATTGGTCAACCAACATTCCCTACCTTTCCTGCTACTTCCATGGGAAGAATATACTTCACTGTCCTAGGGATGTTGGGTTTGGCCACATGACTTACCAATGACCCAAGAGGGTGGTAGGTGCAACATGCAGTTTCCAAACCTCCTCCTTCAGAGGCATCCCATGTTCCCCTTGTCCTTGAATTCTATCATTATCATGAAAAAGACAAGTCCTGGGTAGCCCACTGGTCCCAGAATAATGAGAGATATGCAGTGCAGACTTGGACCTGACCCATGGCCAACCGCCAGGCCCAGCTTGGCCCAGCCTGGAGTAGCCCAACTCAGGGCATGTGAGTGAGAGGTCAGGGCTTATTGTGTGTCATGGGGATTTTGTGAGTAGCACAGCAACAGCTCACTGATTAAAGTGCGTTTGCCTTTTCCTGAAATCACCAGCTATGGATCCAGTCACACAGGACAGATGCTGTCTCATTTTTGTTGATTCTTATACCCACTTTCCCCCCGTGTAACCACAAAGCAGGTTGGAGCAGCCACACTCTATGTCTTCCAGGTACCCTGGCCTCCTGGTGACAGGAGTGGGCATTGCCATCAGCAGGCAACCTTAGGGTGAAACTGTGTCCATGCAGAAGAACTGAAAATGCCCCCTTCGCTGAACCTGTGATATTTGGTCAGTAGGGCCCTGAGGCAGGACCTCATGTGTCTGTGTGTCTGGGAAGCCTGGTAAAGGTAGATTCTTCAAGTTTCCAGTACATGTGCAGCTATGGTTCATCTTTGAGCTGGCAGCATATAATTCCTACCATCATTTACTAATCTCTTGATGTTGGGCAAACTGCTTCCCCTCTGCAGAACTCAGTTTTCTCATCTGCCAAATGGGAATAATGATAGTGTCTGCTACATGGTGGTCGTTAGGATCAGACAGAAGGATCCCTGCCAAATGCCCTGAGTTGTAAATACTTACAGAATATGTGTTGTCGTCTTCTCTCCCCATGGAGATCTATAGAAGTACTAATTGATTGCATCCCTCTTTGACTCCATTTCTAATCCAGCTGAGGGGGGCCCTGGAGAGGCAGCTGGTACAGTGATCAAGAAGGCAGACTCTTGGAGCAGGTGGTGTGGTTGTGACCTTGGATAGGTCACCTAATCTTTCCCTGTCTCAGTTTTATCAGGGGGTTAGTGGGGATAATAATAGAATCCACAAATTTTGAGGGCTTGGCATAATTGTTTTTTTCTTGCTGATGTAGAGTCCAGCTGGGAGTTCCTGGCCAGCAAGCAACCTTCCAAGTGGTCTTATCAGGATCCAGTCCTATGGTTTTGCCTGTACTGAGTATGGCTGGCCCCCTCAGGCTCCCCCATATCCTTTTCACCTCCTTCCATTTCCTTGTATACCAGTCCAGCTTCCAGTTGCCATAATAATTCGGAATCTCTTTCCAGAGGGTTTCTCCAGCCCCCTGAACCTGCTCTGCCCACATGTATAGAATTGCCCCCCCCAAAATATTCCTCAAACAATGACTGGTGAGGATTGATATATACACACCTCAGCTCCCTTAATCCTTAGGTGAGATAACTCTCAGGAGAGCCGGTGAAGGGCCTTTTACTGTTTACTAGAGGATCAAGCTGCCTTGTCCACACTGGTAATGTGCGCGATTGTATACTTTCTATTGGATTTCTTCCTTCCCTGCTTCCTCTCTCCACTCCTCTCCTGATGTTTCCTGAGATCACCTCCTAAATTAACTACTTTCTTGAGTGATTAAGTGAACTTTACTGGCTCATGTAACTAAAAGGCACACGGTGAGAAGTGGTTTCAGACATGACTGATTCAAGGTTCAAACAATGTCTGCTGTATATGGTTTCTCTCATCTTCTCTGCCTTCTGATATAAGAGCTTTATTCTCAATATCCGAGTTGTAGGAAGATGGCTGAGTGGCTTCAAGCCTAATATTTTCTCCCTTTCAAGTTGAAAGAGGAAGAGAATAAAACATTTTCTTGAGGTTTTTTTTTTTGTTTTGTTTTAAGAAGAAAATCTGAGTCTTTCGCGTTGCTTCCCATAGCCTGGGTGTGTCTATCCATGAACCAATCATGGTGGAAGTGGTTGCAATGTGTGATTGGCTGAACCTGGTCACGTGCTGGAGCTAGTTAGTAACACCCCCCCCCACCCCCGCATCTAAACTTGTGGCCTGAAATGGGGGAGTTGAGTGCCTTCCAACAAAATAGGTTATTGCTGCAGGCAGGATAAATGTGGAGAGGCAGGGAGCCGATGTCTCTGAAAAACCCCTTTTTCCTCTCATGGTCTCTGGTTTCTAACTATGGTCTGTGCTTTTGCTAAAATGTTTCTAAGAGGCTTAAACTGGGGGTGATGTGGCCAGGGTGTTGCAGGAGTCCAGGATTCCAGTACTCCGTCCCCAGTTGTAACTGAATGACTTCCTTCTCCTCTCCGAGCCATAGAGGCATCATCTATAAACAGACATTTGCACACATTTTCTAAGACCTTTTCCAGTTCGTATATGTTGGGATTCTCTGATGTCCTGTTTGTTCAATCAAATGTCCATCTAGAAGGGAGAGGCAATCAAACAGAATTTCCCCACTGGAACCAAAGCTTTAGAAATGTAAGATGTTAATGTAAACTGCTTCCTGTCTACCGTATTCTTTCTTGTATTTAACAGAATACCAAAGTGCTATACTTTGACTAGGTTTTCAGTGCCCTGTTGGTTAATCTTGCAGTGAAATTGTGCCATTGCATTTGGAACCACATCCTGTATTTTCCCAACAATGGGCTGGATAAGCCTTAACTACAGAAAAATGATGATTGTTGATATAAAATCTACTGGAAATTCATTCTTCTTAGCACTTTGCCCTTCCTTTAAAAATTTATTTATTGAGAACAATTTAATCTATCTGATGATTTAGTTTCTATTGACTCATCATTTTTCCTTAGCAGAAGTGATTTAACTTCCAAAAAGTATTTAAGAAATAACTTTGACCATTCTTTTCACCAGCAAATAGAAAATCGTATTTATTAAATAAAATCTTAAAAAAAAAAAGAACACCTGGGTGTTTCAGTGGGTTAAGCCTCTGCCTTCAGCTCAGGTTATGATCTCAGGATTTTGGGATTGAGGCCCTCGTAGGGCTCTCTGCTCAGCAGGGAGCCTGCTTCCTCCTCTCTCTCTCTGCCTGCCTCTCTGCCTACTTGTGATCTCTCTCTGTGTCAAATAAATAAATAAAATCTTTTAAAAAAAAAAAAGAAAATCACATTTATTTATTTATTTATTTTACCTTAGAACAAATGGATTTTAAACTTAAGTTTCTAGCTCAGAGCTATGAATGTTCGGGCTGTTGTCTTGGGTTTAAACAGAGCAAAATATCTTATCTTGGCTCAGAAAGAGGCAAAGATAATTTCCACTTGGAACACTCTGATACTTTTGTTAACAGTGGTTTATGTGGTGTCTGTTCTGATCAGTGGGTTCCCCCACCATGTTTAGGATGTCATTGCTAGGGAAATTTGCCCTCTTCACATTTGGAGAACCTTGTGGTTTTCCCTCGTCTTCCATGTCTGGATGCAGGGTGGCCCTTGTTGGCAAAGACCTCCCCTGCTGCTTCTACTACATAGGTAAGAGCAAGAACTCCATGTGTCCTTGTTCACTCAGCTCTGCTCAGGGAAATGAACTTGTGAAGGTCACTGGGAAACCTGGTAGGGAAGAACCTAGAAAGAGAACTAAGCTGGGGCTCAGAGGTCTGGGATCTGGGCTTGCTCTGACATTATCTGGCTGGTGGATCTTTTGCAAGTCACTGACCCCATTGATGTTGTGGTGTCTTCAGCTGGAAGTGAGAACATTGAGCTACATGGAATCCTTCAGTCTGTGCACCAGCCACATGAGTGATCCAGCCTTCCAATGACTCTAGCTTTAGTCACTCTGCCTGCAAGTACATGACACACACAGATGCAAACCACCTTGCTGAGCCCAGTTGACCCCCAGGGAGGTGTAGGATTCAAGTACAAAGGGTTGCGTTGCTTTGAGCCTCTAGTTTAGGTTGGCTTTTTATGCAGGATATGTAACTGAGCAACTGCCAATTTCTCATTGCACTGGGTGAGAGGAATAAGGCTCAGCCATTTCAGCTGTGCTCTTCTTTCCATGGTACTATCTGAGTTAGGAGGCATTATGTTGTTGTTCTGTCAGGGAGAATGTCTGGTCATGCCGTCCTTAATGTCTCCCCCTATCTTTGCTGTGCCCACTGGGGTTCCTTGCTCCTGTCTAGTCTGTGGTTATCAGTCCCCACGGGCCACTTTGGTCTATCCTTCTTCTTGAACCTAGGAGCTTTTCTAGGCTATTAACTTTAAAAAAATATTTTATTTTCTTGTCAGAGAGAGACAGACAGAGAGCAAGCCAGGCAGAGGGAAAAGGAGGCTCCCAGCCGAACAAGGAGCCCAATCATGACCTGAGCCACCCAGTCGTCCCTCTGGTTTATTAAATTTTGAAACTTTATCTCGTGCTATACTCATTCTACTACTCCACTTGGGACTTCTTGAAACTCCACAGCACTGTGCCTCTTGAGTGCACAAGGTCATTTTTGTTGCTCCTGACCCACAGTGGGGCACAAGAAAGTACTTGAGGCTCTCCCAGATGGGCTCCTAAGCTTGTATTTTTCAGATTTTCAGGTTGCATCCCCATGAGTGAGTCCTTAAATCAATCCAGTAGTTTGCAACCAGCATTAAAAAGAATTTTAAAACCACAGAATAGAATTGAAAGGAAACTATCAAAGTAGTTAAGGGACTATGATGATTACTTTCATGGGTCAACTTGGCTAGACCACAGTGCCCAGGTCAAAAATGGAGGTGGCGGTAAAGGTATTTTTTTAGATGGGATTAAGATGCTCCAGTCACCAGGTTTTGAGAAAAGATTACCCCCCCCCCCCCCGCCATGTACTGTGGATAGGCCTTATCCAACCAGTTGAAAACCTTAAGAAATTGACTGGCCTTCTGTGGAGAAGAGAGAATTCTGCCAGGAGATAGTTTTTGAATTCAAATTGTGATGTCGACTCTTTCTGGGCTCACCCTGCAGATTTTATACACACACACACACACACACACACACACACACAAACGCACACTATTAGTTCTGTTTCTCTGGAGAACCCTGACTCATCCAGTAGCTATTTTTTCATGAATCTGTGCTTTAAGGGATACATACACATACATGTACTGAATTTCTACATAATACATGTTTCTTACTATGAATCCCAGTCAAAATGTTTGGAAGATACCATCTCACCTCAACATAATCTCAGACATTTCTTTTCCTTCTTTTCATGCTGAGATCTTACTTCATGAGGCTCTCCCCAGGGCTGTTGGCATTCCAAACGTCTCCAAGTTTCTTTTCTCTTTTTTTTTTTTTTTTAAACCATCCCCTCACTCCCTTTCTAGATTTCAGCTAGCAGGGACATGGTAGGAAGTGGTTCCAGGGATTTAAAGAGGGATTAAGACATAGGATTCCTTTTCTGATTTGGTCCTTCTTCTGACATCACATCCCCTAACCTCCCTGCCCCCATTCCTCACATCTTGAGGAATGTTTTCAAACGGAGTGAGTGAGATTGGTTTCCCACTAGTCATTGGCACGGTGGACTTGGACAAAGCACTTTTCCCCTTGAGCCTCAGGTTTTATCATCTGTATCATGGGGAAACTATGCTTTTATTTTTCAAGATTTTATTTATTTATTTATTTATTTTTTTTTTTTTTTTAAAGATTTTATTTATTTGACAAAGAGAAACACAGCCAGAGAGGGAACACAAGCAGGGGGAGTGAGCGAGGGAGAAGCAGGCTTCCCGCCGAGCAGGGAGCCCGATGTGGGACTCGATCCCGGGTCTCCGGGATCATGACCTGAGCCGAAGGCAGTGGCTTAACCAACTGAGCCACCCAGGCGTCCCAAGATTTTATTTATTTATTTGAGAGAGAGAGGGTGAGTGAAAGACAGCATGGGAGAGGAGAAGGTCAGAGGGAGAAGCAGATTTCCCACAGAGCTGGGAGCCTGATGCAGGACTCGATCCCAGGACTCCTGGATCATGAGCTGAGCTGAAGGCAGAGGCTTTAACCCACTGAGTCACCCAGGCACCCCTGCCTCATGCTTTTATGATACAATTAAACTGAAGAGAACAAGGTCTGACACACTTTTGTAAAAAAAGATTTGTTTATTTATTTTATACAGCATGCAAGAGAGGGGAGAGGCAGAAGGAGAGGGAGAGACAGAATCTCAAGTAGACTCTGTGCTCACTGTGAGCCCAACACAGGGATCTTCTCATGACCGTGAGATCATGACTTGAGCCAAAACCAAGAATCATATGCATAACTGACTGAGCTACCCAGGTGCGCCAGGTCTGACATATCTTAAATATTCACCATATCTTCGTTACCCTTTCTTTCTCATCCACTACATATGTTGATGTGTTGGCCTCAAGACTGAGACTCTTCTAGTGGGGAGAAGTTCATCTGATTCTATCAGTACTATAGCACATGATAGGTACTCAGTATTATTGAACTAAAATTCTTAGTCCAAATCCCCAGTACTTCCTTGGTCTTTTGACTCTTATTTGTTGACTTAGGAACTCTGAGCTTGCCAGACTGGGAATTGTGCTAACCTCCTATGGGTAAAATGCACACAAGAGCAACTGATGTTAAACACATGTCATACACAGATATGGAAACACTTGTATTTAGACACGACTCTGAACTCACCTGGAATAGCTCCGTATTAGAGTCCTCTCTTCCTTGACTGCTAGAGGGACAGAGAGAATGACACAGGAAGCAGATGTTATAGGAATGCCCTTAATATCGAGCAGGAGACTTGATTGTCTCCAGCAGGCACTTGTACATCATGGGGTCAGCATTTCCTACAAACTTACCAAGGGTTCTTTGTAGGTATTAAAAAAGCTTTATTCTTTTCCAGATTAGTTGGGAGGTGTAATCCAGACGGACAAGTGAGAACTGGTTGCTTGAAGACAGCTGACCTCTCAAGTCCTCTTATCAGTCATACACCAAGGTGGGCTTTGTGTAAATAACACCATGGGAAAAAAACAATACCTTTCTGCCAGTTGCTGGTTGGCACCTGTCTTTCTTTCCTGGGAAAGCTTGTTTCTGCCTATTTAAATCACAAAGCAGTTAGTCATGAATGGTATCTAAATTTGTGCTCAATGGTGACCACATTGCTAGTGTTGAATAAATGAAAAATTATATTTCACTTTGGAGCATTGGTCTATGCCCTAGCATTCAAGCAGTTGCTGCCTTTGCCTCATTCACCATCCCACTGCCATTCATAACAAAAGTGAAATAATTAATATAATAATCCCTTTCAAAATTATATCCATTGCCCTCAACAACTTTGCCATATATACAAATGCCTTGGGTAAATGCAGTTATTTAATAGTTTAAACCTAGCTTCAATTTGATAATAGAGCATTGTTCAACTATGAAATGACTAGGTACCCTTTCCATATGCCCTGTGAGACACACAATAAATAGAATGCTGCGCTCATGCAGTGTCTGTTTTCCCAAGCAGTCAGTTCAAAGCATGGTCGGTGCATTTCATTAATCTCAGCATCCTCAGGTTAATGCAAAAATCCTTCTCCTTGCTAGGGTTGTTCCCTCTGCTTTTCTCCTCTGACCTTTTCTCCTCATCCTGACTGTCCTTAAGCCCCTGCTTCTCACAATGGAATTTCCTACTTTTCCTCTACTCCCTTTCCTACTTCCCTTTCCTCCTTCCTTTGCCTCCTTTCCAAGGGTCTGAGTTCCTGGGCAGCTCACATGCCAGCTCATCAGCTGAGGAGAACCAACTAGGCATTAGTTTCTGATTGTGTAGCTTTCACAGCATTGCTCCCATTGCAATGTGTAAATCACACTCAGGTCAGGTAAGGAAGAAGGTTCCATCACTGTCAGTTGTAATGTGTACCTATGTTTTTAGCAAAAGGAGATGACAATAGAGAACAAGATTTAAAGAAGCACAGCCCCAGGTACATATTGACATCGTCCTTCCAGACCCTCACTGGGATTTATTCCTTCCCAACCGGCCTTTGATTGTATTTTCTAAGTTTGCAATAATCTTTCTCCAGTGTTTTTTGCAAGACTGACCCTCTGTCCTGGTGTCATTGTGGCATCTGAAGGATTGTCCATAGTCGAAAGACCTGTTCAGCATGAGGGTTTTTCATTTGGGCTCACTCTTTGTGTTTCTATCTATCTGCTAGTGACTTCCGGGCACAGAATCCCCTTCTCTCCATTATTTCTCTTTAGGAGACGGATAACCTTCAATCCCTCTGTGAGCTGTAGGTGTTTGGGCTTCAGAGAAACCTCTGGCCAAAGTTTTGCATTTCTGAAGCCAACTTGATATGTCCACCACTCTGCTCTACTTGTTCCTTTCGCATGGGTCCTCATGGACACAGTTATGTGTATTCCCACCACATATTTTCAATGCATACATATACAACTTTTTGTTTTTCCCCAGTAGGGAGGCTATTCTTACACATCAGCACCAACTTAGTAAGGCAGTGGCTTTGATTATAAAATGACTTAGTACAGAATGTCTGATGTCTACCCATTTTAAAGAACAACAGACCCATTTACTGCCCTTCTCAAATTTCTTAAAGAGGCACTGCTCCAAAACATCAAACCAGAACAAAAGTCCGTTAAATTGTGGTTTCCTATGACACACTTCTAAAAAGAACAAAATAAAAAATATATTAAGCTATGTAGTGGGAATACAAAATAGTGGTTTACACATTTGTGAATCATACTTCTCCCTTCTTCTCCCATCAAAGAAGAGTCTATGTTGAGACTTTCTCAGTTGTATGGAAAGTGTACTTGTTAGGACATCTCTGCCTACAAGTAGGAGAAACCTGATTCACATGGGCTTGAACAAAATTTGTTATCTCAAAATTTGCTATCTCTTGAACAAAATTTGTCATTTCTAGAGCTCGATGAGTAGGCTGGGCTCCAGGGTAGGACACTCAGGGCTCTGGCACCATCTGTCTGGACTCTTCCCTGCTCTGTTTCAGACTCTCATCCTGTTATCAGGTGGTCTTCAACAGCTACAGAGGTAAATGCTTTTTTGGTTAGGGGAGGAAGAGGAGATGCAAGAAGTCCTACTTACTCTACCATGGTGGTGAGGCAAGAAGAAAAATGAAAGAGGTGGTAGGGAAGTGAAGAGGACTGGCATAATAAAGAACTGGACCACAAGAGGGGATGGGAGGGGACAGGAGGGAAACAGCACAGTTAGGGAGTTAGGGAGATAATTTTCTGGACCTAGAATGGTTAAAGGAAAGGCACTTTAGGGCATCAGCTGCACATATGTAAGATATTGACAGCCAGAGAAATGGGAAGGAAAATTGGAAAGAAGTTTAGCTTTGTGTTGCACATATACACTACTTTGGTATTTTCATGAAAGGCTATAAATTAAGATTTACATTGATTTTTCAATTATTTTGGTTGCTTGGAGTATGACAGAGTCTAAGGGTTGGTTTGCTCAGCACTTCTTTTGCCATTCTCTATTATAGAAAGGCGAATCATAGAATTTATCACCCAAACAGGGATATTTGAGGCTGACGGGGAACCCCACAATGATTATGCTGGTATTACCAGTATAAACCAGGACTACCCCAGGCAAACTAGGAATTATGCCTATATTTGATACACAGTTTTAGTTAGAAATGCTGCTAAAAATGGGGAGTGGAGGTATTCAGCTCCAGCCTCCCTTGCAGTTAGGGTAGTCAGATTTCATAGCTGTGGGCTATGGGTTAGAGGCAGAAAGGCCTGAGGAGGACTTTTTCTCTCTAATAAATCAACACTAAGGGGGACTATGGCTCTGTCACTTTCCTCCTGTTTGACCTACACCCACATGGCCTGGAGAGTCATCAGCCATTGTGTGAGCATTGGGATGAAAGCCAATGGCTAGAACAGTGAAGAGAAAGATGGAGGGAATGGGGATATTGAAGATGTAATTGGCCTGCCCCCCAGGCCTGGCCTGCTCACCACCAAACTCCTTATGACGGGAACAAAATCAACCCAAACTTGTAGGTCAATCTAATGAGATTTCTGCACCTCATACCCAAATGCGCATTCTGCTGATGTGTGGATTTTTTATTAGATTTTTCTTTAAAGATTTTTATTTATTTGACAGAGAGAAACACAGCCAGAGAAGGAACACAAGCAGGGGGAGTGAGAGAGGGAGAAGCAGGTGTCCCGCCAAGCAGGGAGCCTGATGTGGGACTCGATCCCAGGTCTCCGGGATCATGACCTGAGGCGAAGGCAGTTGCCCAACCAACTGAGCCACCCAGGTGCCCCTTTTTATTAGATTTTTAAGAAGTTAGGTTTTCTTAAGATGGAGTCATAGGTAAGTATATTTATGTAACAAAAACATTAATCTCTTTTCTGTGTGAAGAAACTATACATCAGTTGGCAAGACAATCTCAGTATTTCTTTTTGGTTGTGTTTTATTAAATGACAGACATTTTCAAACACACACAAAATTAGACAGACAGTAGAATAAATCCTGATGTAACTATAACTGAACTTCATAATTATTGTTTCATTAGTATTGTGGGTGGATTTCTGTGTTAAGCAAATTAACATTCTTTTGATGGGTACAGTTTATGAATGGGTTAATACCCTTTCTATGTACAACTGGAAAAAGAGAAAGAAAAACTTTAAATCATTTGCCACAGTAACAAGGAACTGTCATCAGAAGTGAGTACTTGATTCATAGATTATGGGCTCAAGCTAATGCAGGGCCACATGAAATCTCTGTTGAGAAACAAACATTTTCACTTGATTTGCCCTATCAATGAGAAAGTGAGGCATAGACTGAAAAGACCTGAGGTCATTACTAGTCATGTGATCTTAGACACCTTACTTAACCTCCAGGTCTCAGATTATTTACCTGTAGACTGAAGATGATATTTACATGACAGGGCAGTTGTGCATATTAAATAAGATAATAATCATCCAGTTCTTTTTATAGTAACTGATGCAAAATCAATGCTTAATAGCTGATCACTATTCCTGTTATTATTAACTCAGTGTTAACTGGTGTGAGTTTCTTCTGTTTTCTTCTAGGCTAGGATGCGAGTGGAGAAGCTGGAGAATGATATTTTTATATAATGTCTAATTCTAGGGGCACCTGGGTGGCTCAGTTGGTTAAGCGATTGCCTTCGGCTCAGGTCATGATCCCGGAGACCCGGGATCGAGTCCCACATCAGGCTCCCTGCTCAGCAGGAAGCCTGCTTCTCCCTCTCTCGCTCCCCCTGCTTATGTTCCCTCTCTGGCTGTGTTTCTCTCTGTCAAATTAATAAAATCTTTTTAAAAAAAGTCTAATTCTATAAGTTTCATAAAATGACACATAGAGTAGAGATTGACCATCAATGGACTCCATTTTCCGTACTTGAAGACTTAATTCACTTCTGCCAAAGAGAGACAAGTGGTCACAATGGTTAAAGATGGATAACTGGTTGCAGGTATATTTGTTCCAGGGTCCAAAGGTGGTTCAGTCTGCTATAGCAGTGAGTCCCTGGGGGAGATGCCAGTTTTTCAGATTAGAGAAGCGTTTCATAAAATTGGATCTGAAAATTGGTTCTAGAGATTTAGAAATAAGTAAAAGGAGTCATTTTGGTTTTGATATTTTCACACAAACTATGAGTCAGAAATCCTCAAGTTAAATCTGCCAGAGTTCTTTGGTTATTAAATCTCATATTTTGGAGAATAAGGTAGGTGTCTCCTTTTCATGGCAATGAGTAGAGAAGGAAGAGGAATTGCTACAGAAACTTCCTGTGTACTCAAACAGCAGACCCTATCTTTGTGCCAAGTAGGTTTCCTATGCATTGGAAGGGTATCTTAGATTTGGGTCCCTAGAAACAGAGACACAGACAGGAACTTGGCTGCCTGTTGGGGCTTTGCTCTCAGGAGAAGAAGAGTAAGGGAAACAAGATAAATAATAAAAGATGTTAAGTAAGGATGTGTTCTCACCTGGAGTCAGCATCTGTCTGAAGCCACAGAGAGACCTAGAACATGAAATGTATCACAGAGTTGAGTCCATCTTGAAGCAAGAGGAGTGGAATTTTGTACCCCCAAGTCAACCAATGTCTGTGGGGTGTCCCCAGTTGGGGGAGGAAGGTATAATCTTTCATGTGGGCTCCCTTTTGTCTGAGGGCAATTCTCCAGAGAAGGGAGCAGCTATGAGCCATTAGCATCCATCACTCACACCAGCTGGGGACAGGTCACTGGTACAGTGAAAGGGACCAATGGAGTCCCTTACAGATGACGCCTTCATTTGAGATCAGCTATGTTCCTCTTCATGCTGCTCTTACTGAAATTATTGGGAACAGAGAGGTTAAAGAGGAGATTCCTTAAAAAGGAGGCTCATTGTTTTTCAAGCTCAGCTAGTATATGGATGCTCTCCTCAGAGGGGAAGTTTTCTTGACTTCCAACATTGGCTTAAAATGTATCTATTATAACTTTACTTAAATATATATAAACCTACAAGATTCAATAAACTTATGTTCACATTTATTAAAAAGGCATGAAATCAAAACAAATTACACATTAAAATTTAAAAAGTGTAAGAGTATTAAAAATCAAATTGACAACATAAAGTCAATGTGACAGGTGATACCATTTTGTTGAAACTAAGATGCTGTTTCCAGATAAATGTGAGACCGCACAATCTCAGATTGTCTCACGTGCTTCACATGACCTGTGTTGAAGGACCACCTTTCCAGCACTGTTCTGGAGTAGAAGTTTTGTAAACCCTAACCTGCAGAGGGTTTGCGGTAGAGATCATGAGGTTCTTTGACCTTCACTTGGCAGGAACAAATTATTTAGCCTTTACCTAAAGGTAGTCTCTACTATTGTCCTTAGCTCACAGTAACCCAAGGCATTCATCTTGGCATCATTGTGATCATAAGCCAAAATGCAAACATAGGCATTTAATTACTGTAGCCATCATCAATAAACAAATCATCCATAACACACACAATTTTACTGGAATGAAAGTATAATATTTAAAACTCATTTAAAATACTCTCATAGAGCACTTAGGGGCCCCAGCTACCCTGTCTCCACCCTCTTTGATATGAGACAGTAGCTCTTCCTGATGAAATGGGGACCTGTACCAAGTGAGTTTGCCTATGAGATGACACTTGGAATACCCAAGAAAGCACCATTTTAACTCCTGCTGGTTAGGGTGAGAGGATGGGCATGAGGAAGGCCTGCAAATTGGAGTGAATCAGCCGCAATCTGAAAGGCCACTGACTGGGCTTTGTGCCCCATACCTTGTTATAACATTAGTGACTTAACTTAATGATATTGACTGTGACTGCTTGATTGTTCTGCATATAGAGGCCACTCATTGTGCTAGGTGAACTTCCTGCCCTAGTCATTGACTGAACACAATGAAAGCCACAGGGGCCCCTGAGCTCCTGTTTGGGAGTTGGGACACTGGAGTTACTGGTGCACGCTGGGGGGTTATGAGCATCACCATGTTGCTACAGGCTGTTTCTACTGGGAAACTCAGGGACCAGAGTGCTTTAGCCACTGCCAAGAACATTTCCCTACTTCCTCACCTCCCCCTGATTCCTTACGACAAACTGCACTTCCTGCGACAATCTGAGCACTACCTGAGTAAAATGCTTAACAAAGGCACAGAAAAGGTAGGAGATACTCTGTGGTCATTGCTTGCATGAAGTCCGCCACCTAATCCAGGATTAAGCAGAGTCTTGGGGCAGAGGATAAGCATTAAAACTCACTGTTTCAACATAGAGGTAAAAGCAAAAAGGGAAACCAGATGGGCAGCTCAGAGCACGGTCCAGATCATCCCCTCATTTAACATAGGGAAAAAACACATTCAGAGAAGGGACTTGCTCAAAGTCTCACTCACTGAACACATATTTAGTGATGAGTGTCCACGACAGTCAGCCTGCTGTGTGCAGGGGATCCAGCAGACAGGTATGAGCAGTCCACACCCACAGGGAGCACAGGGTTCCAAAGAGAGATGGAGGGTGAACAGATGGTTAGGAAACAGTGAGTCAGTGCCTTGAAAGGAGTTGCACAGATGCTGTGCAGGGCTGGTTTGGTGTTCACAAATTCTTTTAGTTTTTGTTTTTCCTCGAAGCTTTTCATTTCTCCTTCTATTTTCAATGACAGCCTAGCTGGATATCATATTTTTGGCTGCATATTTTTTTTCATTCAATGCTCTGAATATATCATGCCAGTTCTTTCTGGCATGCCAGCTCTCTGTGGATAGGTCTGCTGACAATCTAATAGCTCTACCATTGTATATTATAGATTTCTTGTCCTGAGCTGCTTTCAGGATTTTCTCTTTGTCACTGAGACTTGTAAGTTTTACTGTTAGATGATGGGGTGTGGACCTATTTTTATGGATTTTTAAGGGGATTTTCTATGCCTCCTATTTATTTATTTGACAGAGAGAAACACAGCTGGTGAGGGAACACAAACAGGGAGAGTGAGAAAGGGAGAAGCAGGCTTCCTGCCAAGCAGGGAGCCCGATGTGGGGCTTGATCCCGGGTCTCCGGGATCATGACCTGAGCCGAAGACAGTCGCTTAACCAACTGAGCCACTCAGGCATCCCTAAAAGGATTTTTTAAAAAGGTATTGATAAGATAAAATAGTTTTAAAAAAAGGTTAAAAGAGGAAAGAGGAAAATTAAAATAGAATAAGAAAAAATGAAATTAAAAAAATTTAACTTTGAAAGACTAAAGAATAATGGGGGAAAAGCCATGAATTCTATGTGTAGTCCTACCCTAGCTCTGAAGTTCCGCAGTTCTTTTTAATCGGTGAACTTGGTCTTGACTGGATGTTCTCACTGATCTTCTGTGGGAGGGGCCTGTTGTGATTCTCAAATGTCTTTGCCTGAAGCAGAACTGCCCCGCCCTTTCAAGGGGCCAGGCTAAAAAATCTGCTTAGGTTTGCTCTCAGGAGCTTTTGTTCCCTGATCACTTTCTGTACAGCTTTGGAGGCTGGGAATGATGATGGAGTCTCCGACCCAGAGGAGCAGAGAGCTCAGGGCCTCACTCCTCAGTGCACCCCTAGAGAAAGGCAGTCAATCACACCTGTCTCCCTGGTCTCCAGCCGCACTCCGTACTCACCTGGCCTATGACTGAGCATTTCTATTTCTGGCGGATGGCCCCATTTGGAGTCTCCCAACCCAGCAGATTCCTGCCATGCACTCCATGCCTCCCCTCCCAGTGGAGGAAGGAGGGGTCTCCCCAAATCTGCCACTCACTGGGGTCCCTATGCAAAGAACAGTGGCCTGACTGCCCTTCAGACCACCATTTAAGGTAAGCCTGAGCTGAGAGCCCACTCCTTGGCTCTATCTCTGCCATCAGCTTCCTTGCTCTGATACCTGGGAGCTCTGCCATGCTCTGGCACCCCAGGTCCTTCTATGACCCCACAGGTCCTGGGACCACACTGTCCCAGTGAGAGTTCCACCCCTGCTTAGCCTCTGGGGCGATATCCATTAATGGAGCAGACTTATAAAGGTTCTGATTTTGTGCTCCACTTTACTATGGCTGCCTGGGAGCCAGCCCCTCCCCCCTGTGGTCAGTCGGTCAGGCCTCCCAAATGTTGCCTCCAACCCACTTCTCTGTGCGTCCTCCCTTCCAGAAAGTGGTTGCTTTTCTGTCCCTAGAATTGCTGCTCTTCTCCTCTTTGATCTCCTGTTGAGTTTGTAGGTGTTCAGAGTGGTTGGATAACTTATTTAGCTGAACTCCTGGGAGCCAATGATATTTAGGTCTTCTACTCCTCCACCATCTTACTCCCCCCCCAAAAAATAATTTTTAAAACTAGGAAATGAATAGAAATACATTTCCAGTCTGAAAACATATAAACACATTAGAAAATGTTTAGAAAGTTGCAAACGCATTAAAAATAAAAATGCTAAATACACATGAATGGATAAAATGAATATAGTATCATTCTAAAGCACATTACATAGGAAAGAAGAAATGATAATCATGAAAGAATGTAACATGTAGTTTGCTATTTTTTTTTACATGGAAAATCTAAATCTGAAAACAAAAAATAATGGCAATGTGTGTCAATACTACAATTGGGGAGCTGTGAGCTACTTTTGCACAACTCTTTCTAGCTGCTTAAATGTCTTTTGTGTGTTTGGTCAGGAACTATGATAATAAAGACTCATCTTCAGATAATTTTATAATTGTATCTCCTGTTCAAGGGGAACTCTTTGAAGAGAAAGAGAGGTTGACAGAGAAGAGGAGGGGAGAAAGAAGGAAAGAAAGTGCAGCTTTTTTTTTTTTTTTTGGTTTCAAAGAAAGCATTTCAGGTTTATCTATGTCTTCTTTGGTTTTATCTTGTACTACTGATACTCCAAAGCAGAGTTACCTGTTCCAATTTGAAAACTGTCAGATTTATATACCACTTATTCAGAAGGCCTTTGAACTAGATAAGAATTATTCTTGTGAATGAAGCTTTACTTTATCAATTTTCATTTCCCTCCTGATCTTGAGTATTCTGAAGCTTTAGAAAAAATGCCTTCTAAACAAGAAAGCTTTGTTCCGTACAAAATTTGAATGCAGCAGAGAACTCGTTAAGTATGCAATCAATATGCAGATGATTTTTCAGATTTATTTAAATTCTAAAACAATGGTGTTACCTCAGTAAAAATGCCTGAACTTTTAGGAACATATATCAGAACACCAAAATACCCATACCAAGGGGGTAATCAATAATGATTGCAATGATTAGCAATACTGACAGATAAGGCAGAGGTCATTGTCAATAGACTTATTGAAACAGAAGAACAGAAGATCATTGGAAAAAATGACATCATGCAAACTATCTTTCTTCCAGCTTTTACTATGCAAAAATTTTCCATTCATTCACACTGACTTGGAATAAAATTTTTGAGACAAATCACTCTAATTTTGAATTCAAGTCTTTAATGCCTAGAGCAGTGACATATGTCTGTGCCTGCTACAGGGAAATCTGCTAGGAAAAATAATTTATCTTCAATCCAAACTTCATTGATTTGTATTTTAACAAACTTCAAGGAGACTCATACATACAGAAACCAAACTTATGTTAAGTGTTTTTTAACATAAGAAATGTTTATAGAAGCTTACATTTCTGTTGCTTCCATGGATTTTTTTGTGATTTGGATATTTTTGTGGATTCTAATGGTTTTCCAGAAATAAGATCTAACTAATCACATCTTACCTGTAGGAAATAGGAACTGCACTTATAATGGTATGGCCTGTAGCTAGCTTTCATCCAGGGTAAAGTTTAGCCATGAGTTGAAGGTCTTTGAAGGCCATCCATGTAATGAAGTACTGATATAAATCTTGTCTTCATATAGTTACAGAGAAAACCCTTGGAGTGGCTAGGAAAAATCTTTGTGCATTCTGGATTTCTTTTCTTCCAAGCCCAGCTGGTCTTTCTGTGTCCCATGTGGGAGGAATGGGCAAAAAAGCTAAAGGTGTTGACCCAGTGGCCAAGCCTGGTTTTGAGTCACAGATCTGCCACTGACTTTCTGCCTGGCTTTGGGCATGTTTACAGATTCTCTGTACCTTGTTTGCTTATCTGTAAAATGAGGAAAAACATGACAAGATTTCCCTCACAGGAAAGTGATGTGGATAAAATGAGTGTATTTAAAACATTTACAACAACGTGAAGTACATTTCAAATGCTGTTTATTTGGTATTACTATCATTATAATAACTAGGAGATGGTGGCTATGGTCTTCTATTTCCTTTTCTCAGTCACCAGGGAGAACTGAGGAAAAAGCAGGAATTTCTGATATGTATTTTTAGAAACAAAAAGACATCAGGGTTGGAGTCACTCAGACCTAGGTTTAAGTTCCCTCTCTTGTCAGCTCTTCAAACCAGGGTATATTATTTATGCTCCTTTAGCTTCAGCTCCCTCATTTAGGGGAGACAATTGTATTTATTTCAGAATAACATTAAAGATATTAAAATAAGTTAATATACTTATGTATGCAGCACTTACCTGGCTGGGTGGTCAAAAAGGTCAACAAATGCTGATTTCTCTCCCTTTCTGTCATCACCTACACATTCCATGACACTTTTAGTTTTTTGCTTCTGCAAATAACCTTATGTCACTCTCTAATTTCCTTTTTCTCTTCCTCCATTCAGTACTTTAAATCCCTGTTCTTTCCTGGGCAGACTTGTGTATCAATTCAACTGGGGCATTAGCTAGTCACCAAGATGTATCTCCCAGGAGCAAGCCCTTAATCCTCCTGAGAAAGAGTGAGAGACAGACTTGAGAGAGAGAGAAAGAGAGAGAATTGGCTTGGCTCATGTGGTTATGGAGACCAAGAAATCCAATGGCCAATCTGTTGTCCATAAGCTGGCGAACCAGGAAGGCAGGGGGTGTATTATCAGAGGAGACTGCCAACCAAGCCCAAGAAAAGAGGAAAAAGTTTACCCTTTCTCAACCGTTTCTTCTCTTTGGATCCTTAGGGATTGCATGATGCCTGCTCACATTGGTGAGGGGGAACATTTTTCACTCAGTCTGTTGGTTGAAATACTAATTTTTGGAAGAGTCCAGAAACCCCCTACGGACACACCCAGAAATGTTTTACCACGTATCTGGGGGTCCCTTAACCCAGTCAAGTTTACATACATATAAAATTAGCCATCACAAGGGGCATAGGACAAAAAAAAATAAATGCCCAAATCTGAAGGACTTGCAACCACAGAGATGAAAGAAAAGGAGAAGGTAATGATGGGTACGTTGAAGAGTAAAGGAACCCAAAGAAACAAAGAGAAACCCTTGTTTCTGGTTTGGGTGCCCAGGTCACTGGTGAGAAGACAGGTTTTAGCAAGGGGACTTTAGACAGAATTGCTGAAAGGGGGTTAAACTCATTACTGAAAACCAGGAGGGTTGTTCACCTTATTTTTAAGTCAGAATAATTCTGGTGCTGGAATTTTGTCCTTAAATGAGTTCACAAACTCAGATAGTCAAGAAAAAACAATTCCAAAACCTCAAAGTTTCATTTGTATTTTGACTACCACTCCTTTCTCCCCAGTTCATTTGGAGTTTCCCATCAGCTTCCCTAAGGTTCTAACTTCTGCGAGGGGTTGTAATCCCATACAGACTATCTAGCACCAAGGCACTGGGGGAGTGGGAATGGTCTACCTGTGAAAATGAGTCTTGGACATCAGTCTACACTCAGGAGAGCTGGGACATTCTTTTCTCTTGAACTCAGCATCCTCTCACATCTGGAGGTCTCAGATGAATAACCTGAAATTCTGAGGGAAGCTTGAAATATCACCTGCCCTGACACTCCTCATGCCCCCTCCCTGGAGTCTTTTCTTGATGTCCCCCAGGGCTCTGTCCAGTAGACAATGCAGATCCTCTTTTTTACAGGGAACTCCAAGTTCCCATCTCACATTTCATCCCTTTCTTCATTCTCTCAGGACAATCTCCCTCTCTTCGGTACTTTTCTTCATACTCTATCTCTTGGTGTTTGACCAGCAAAGTTTTCATTGATTTAGGATTTTTGGAAACCAAAGCCTGAAAACCGATTTTCACCTCTAAGGGATTTCCACCTTGAGGCATTAGATTTCTTCCTTGAGGCAATTCTCAAAAGCCCCGTTACCTTGAAAGGGAGCAGGATGGCCGGGAAGAGAGTGATACTGAAGAAAAAACAGATCAGTGAATATCTTAAAACAAAACTCACCTCACCAAAAATAAAATAAATAATAGAATAAGAATTTTCACCTCCTATTTGGGGAAAGTCAGTAGCTGCAGAAGGAGCAGCAAAGGCATAGAAAACAAAAGTGTTTGGAGTAAATAATTGTAGATAATAATACTGGAGCTTTTGAAGTTAATAAATTGCATGTCAGTCTGTGTGGAGGGGTAGTTTATTTGTTTGTTTGTTTGTTTGTTGGGCCCAGCCCTTATTTTTATATTTGGAGGCATGTATCTTATCTTGCAGTCTTTCCAAAGGTATCTCATAGAATTGTGAAAAATGAAATGATTCAGTAAATTAGGATGAATCAGAGACTTGGCTAAAGTTAAGAAAATGATGCTGTATTTTCTTCAAAAATAAGGAAGACTTTCTACTGTATTAAGAAAATGGAAAAATTTCTGGCAACCAATAAGATGTCATGTCACCAAATGTATATTTACTGCTTAAGCATTTGTGTTATATTTTTCACTCTTAAGATTTTCATTTTGGCAATTAAGGCTTAGATGAGTGTTAACTTCATTTATATAGTTTGTTAGCTCAGAAACCAGAGGAGCAAATATTTTATTCCATCTTTAAACACTTTGGACAATTATAATTCAAGGACTGCAATTAGTGTTTTCTGACTGGGGAGCTAGCACTCACATTTACTTAAATACCGCACTCTGTAGTCTCCTAAGGAGAAGAGAAGATTGAAGTTTGGGTCACATGAGAGTGTGTGTTCACACTGAGTGTCATTATGAAGTCAAACTAGAAGCCATTTGCTTTTGCATTTGAATCATAGAAAGGATCTGTAATGGAGCCAAGAGATGGAGTTGTAGTCTTACTTCTGCCTCTAATTAGCACCCTACAATTAGTCAAATCTTACACTTCCTTGACCTCATGCTTTCATTTTATACAATGGTAAGTTGGGCTTAGGCCAGGGGGCAGGCATACACATAACTGCATGGACAGGGCAGGTGACAAACATGAAAGTGGATGTGACCTCTTATCACAGTATCACTACTTGCCTCATGCTCACAGAAACAACTGTTAAAATTTCAGCCTTTTCACATCATTAAGCTTTCCCTCCACATTCTTTCCACACACTAGCCATGCCTCTTCTCATGGTTAGTTTTCCTAATGGCAGATTAAGTTGTATTCTTTTGCTATAGACACAATTTGTTGGCATATTAAACCCAGAGATCCTCTTAATGTTCTAGAAAATGTGTCTGGCTTACATTTTTCTTGAAACATGTGGCTTTTTGTTTTGTTTTTGTTTTTGTTTTGTTTTGTTTTGTTTCATTTTTTTCAAGATTTTATTTATTTATTTGACAAAGAGAGACAGCCAGAGAGGGAACACAAGCAGGGGGAGAAGGAGAGGGAGAAGCAGATGCAGGGCTCAATCCGAGAACCCTGGTGTCATGACCTTAGCCTAAGGCAGACCCTTAATGGCTGAGCCACCCAGGTGCCCATTCTTTTTTTTCATTTTTCAAAATGTATACAATATTCTTTCTGCTTTATTCTACTATAAGAAAAGTCAACAGTGTTAAGAGGATAATACCAGCCAGCTGACAGCCTCAGGATGGGGAGTAATAGAGAGGGTGGGAACTGTGGCAAATGGTTTTTGTGCACTATTTAAAACAGACAGAGGCACCTGCTCTTTCTGAAGCAGGCACTTGTCCTTGGCATCAGTTGATTACTGACCTCTGAGAATGAGTCCAGTACAGGTGTATCCTGAAGTTTCTTCAAAGGTGCAAATTCAGATTATTTTACATGGGATTTTCCTGAATTTTAGATCTTGGCAACTAAATTTAAATATAAATAAACAGTAACAGCGACACTGAATAGTCTTTTTTTTTTTTTTTAAAGATTTTATGTATTTATTTGACTGAAACACAGCTAGAGAGCGAACACAAGCAGGGGGCGTGAGTGAGGGAGAAGCAGGCTTCCCGCAGAGCAGGGAGCCCAATGCAGGGCTCAATCCTGGGACTCCAGGATCATGACCTGAGCCGAAGGCGGACGCTTAATGACTGAGCCACCCAGGCACCCCAACACTGAATAGTCTTAAAGAATCAGGCCAAACAAGAGAAAACTGGATTACATGCATAAAAATTTTTGAGACTTGGGGTCAAATGATCTTGAAGTTCTCTTTCCTTTGTAACTTTATTTCTTACAACATGTATTTTATATACCCTTATTACACTCTGAGCATATACTTTAAGAGGCTATGTGCCCCAACTCATTTAATCTTCCCAACAACTTTAAGAAATAAGTGCTATTTTATCTTCATTTTACTTCATTTCTTATTATTTAATGTCAATTCTTTTATTTTCTATTTTTTTATCTTTAATTGAGGCTTTATTTTTAATTCCATTATAGTTAACATACTGTGTTATATTAGTTTCAGGTGTACAATACAGTGATTCAGTACTTCCATACAACATCCGGGGGCTCATCAGGACAAGTGCCCTCCTTAATCCCCATCACCTATTTTGCACATTCCCCATTCCCTCACCTGCCTCCCCTCTGGTAACCGTTGGTTTGCTCTCTATAGTTAAGAGTCTGTTTCTTGGCTTATCTCTCTCTCTTTTTTCCACTTTTTTTTGTTTTGTTTCTTAAATTCCACGTATGAGTGAAAACATGTATTTGTCTTCCTCTGACTTATTTCACTGAGCATAATACACTTTAGCTCCATCCATGTAGTAGCAAATGGCAAGCTTTCATTCTTTTTATGGCCGAGTAATATTCTACTGTATATATACAGTACATTTCTTTACCCATTCGTCTATTGATGGATACTTGGGCTGCTTCCATAAAAATCTGGTTATTGTAAATAATTCTGCAATAAATGCAGGGTTACATACTTATTTTTTGAATTAATGTTTTTGTATTCTTTGAGGAGATATCCAGTAGTGCAATTACTGGATAATAGGGTAGTTCCATTTTTAATTTTTTGAGGAATCTCCATACTGCTTTCCACAGTGGCTGTACCAGTTTACATTCCTACCAACAGCGCAGGTGGGTTCCTTCTTCTCCACTTCTTCACCAACACTTGTTTCTTGTGTTTTTTATTTTAGCCATTCTGACAGGGGTGAGGTAATGTCTCATTGTAGTTTTGATTTGCATTTCCCTGATAATGAGTGATGTGGAGCATCTTTTTATGTGTCTGTTGACCATCTGTTTATCTTCTTTGGAAAATGTCTGTTCATGTCTTCTGCCCATTTTAAAATGGATTATTTGTGTTTTGGATATTGAGTTGTATGGGTTCTTTATATATTTTAGATACTAACCCTTCATCAGATACATCATTTGAAATATCTTCTCCCATTCAATAGGTTGTCTTTTAGTTTTGGTGATGTTTCCTTTGCTGTGCAGAATATTTTTGTTTTGAAGTAGTCCCCATAGTTCATCTTTGCTTCTATTTCTCTTGCCTTAGGAGACATAGCTAGAAAACTGTTGTTATGGCCAATGACAGAGAAATTACTTCCTGAGCTCTCTTCTAACATTTGTATGGTTTCAAGTCTCACATTTAGGTCTTTAATTTCTTTTGGGTTTATTTCTGTGTATGGTGTAAGAAAGCAATCCAGGTTCATTCTTTTGCATATAGCAGTCCAGTTTTCCCAACATTTGTTGAGGAGACTGCTTTTTTCCTTTGCACATTCTTGCCTTTTTTGGTCAAAGATTAATTGACTATATAATTATAGGTTTGTTTCTGGGTTTTCTGTTGTGTTCTATTGATCTGTTTTTGTGCCAGTACCATACTGTTTTGAATACTATGGTTTTGTGGTATAACTTGGAATCTGGAATTGTGATATCTGCTTCTTTATTTTTCTTTATAAAGATTGTTTTGGCTATTTATGGACTTTTGTGGTTCTATACAAATTTAGGATTATTTGTTCTAGTTCTATCAGAAATGCTGTGGTATATGGATAAGTATTACATTAGATCTGTATATTGCTTTGGGTAATAGGACATTTTAACAATATTTGTTCTTTCAATTCATAAGCATGGAATATCTTTCTATTTGTATTGTCTTCAATTTCTTTCATCAGTGTTTTATAGTTTTCAGAGTACAGGTCTTTCACTTCCTTTGTTAAGTTTATTCCTAAGTATTTTATTATTTTTGTACAATTGTAAATGGGATTGCTTCTTAAATTTTATTTTGTTTCATTATTAGTATATAGAAATGCAATGGATTTCTGTACATTGATTTTGTATTCTGTGACATTACTGAAGTAATTTATCAGTTCTTGTGGTTTTTTGGTGGAATATTTACATTTTTCTCTATATAGTTTCATGCCACCTGCAAAAAGTGAACGTTTTACTTCTTTCGTGCTGATTTGGATACCTTTTATTCCTTTTTCTTGTCTGATTGCTGTGGCTAAGACTTCCAGTATTATGTTGAATAAAAGTGGTGAGAGTGGATATCTTTGTTTTGTTCCTGATCTTTGGGGAAAAGCTGTGAGTTTTTCCATATATGGTCTTTGATATGTTGAGATATGTTCCTTCTAAATCTATTTTTTGTGGGTTTTATCATGTATGGATATTATACTTTGTTGAATGCTTTGTCTGCATCTATCAAAAGGATCATATGGTTTTTATCCTTTCTCAAATTGTTCATGTGATATATCACATTGATTTGAAAATATTGAATGCACATCAAGAACAAATTCAAATATTCAAATGTTGAATTTACACTCTGAGAACAAATCCCACTTGATCATGATGAATGCTTTTTAAATATATATTGTTGAATTCAGTTTGCTCTACTTTGTTGAGGATTTTTGCCTCTATGTTCATCAGAGATATAGTCCTTTCTTCTTTTAATGTCTTCATCTGGTTTTGACATCAGAGTAATGCAGTCCTCATAGATGAATTTGGAAGGTGTCCTTCTTCTTCTATATTTTGAAATAGTTTGAGAAGAATAGGTATGAACTCTTCTTTAAGTGTTTGGTAAAATTTACCTGTGAAGTCATCTGGTCCTGGACTTTTGTTTGTTTGAAGAAACAGACTGATTCAATTTCATTGCTGATAATCAGTGTGTTCAAATTTTCTATTTCTTCCTGGTTCAGTTTCAGGAGGTTATATGCTTCTAGGAGTTTATTTCTTCTACATTGTCCAATTTGTTGGCATTTAATTTTTCATAATATTCTCTTATAATCCTTTGTATTTCTGTGGTGTTGGTGTTATTTCTCCCCTTTCATTTCTGATTTTGTTTATTTGAATCCTCTCTCTCTCCTTTTTTAATGAGTCTTGCTAAAAGTTTATCAATTTTGTTGATCTTTCAAAGCACCAGCTCCTGGTTTCATTGATCTATTGTATTGGTTCTTTTTTTGTTTAATTGTTATTTCTTTTCTTTTTTTTTTTTCTTTCTTTTTTCTTTTCTGCTCTAATCTTTACTATTTCCTTTTTTCTCTTGGTTTGGGGTTTTGTTTGTTCTTCTTCTAGCTCCTTTAGTTGTAAGTTTAGGGTGTTTATTTGAGATTTTTCTTGCTTGTTGAGGTAGGCCTCTATTGGTGTAAACTTCTCTCTTAGAACAGCTTTTGCTGCATCCCAAAGATCTTGGACTGTTAATGGTTTCATTTTCATTTATCTCCATGTATTTTTTTTAAATTTCTTGGTTGATACATCATTGTTTAACAGCATGTTATTTGACTTCCATATACTTGTGCTCTTTCTAAATTTTTTCTTGTGGTTGATCTCTAGTTTCAAGCATTGTGGTGAGAAAAAGATGCATGGAATGACTTTATCTTTTTTAACATGTTGAGACATGTTTTGTGGCTTAAAATGTTATTTATTCTAGAGAATATTCCATGTGTATTCTGCTGTTTTAGGATGGAATGTTCTGAATATACTTGCTAAATCCATCTGGTCCAATGTGTCATTCAAAGCCACTGTTCACTTGTTGATTTTCTGTTGGATGATCTATCCATTGATGTAAATGGGGTATTAGAGTCCCCTACTATTATTGTATTACTATTGATTACTTCCTTTATGTTTGTTATTAATTGCTCTGAGTGTTGGGTGCTCCTGTATTGGATGCATAGGTATTTACAATTTGTTATGTCTACTTCTTGGTTTGTCCCCTTAATGATTATATAGTGTTCTTCTTTGTCTCTTGTTATAATCTTTGTTTTAAAGTCTATTTTGTCCAACATAAGTATTACTACTCAGCTTTATTTTCACTTCCATTTGCATAAATGCCTTTTCCTCCTTTCACTTTCAATCTACATGCATCTTTAGGTCTGAAATGAGTCTCTTGTGGGCAGCATATAAATTGGTCTTATTTTTTATCCATTTTGTCATTTATGTCTTTTGATTGGAGCCTTTAGTCCATTTACATTCAAAGTAATTATTGATAGATATGTATTAATTTCCATTTTGTTATTTGTTTTATGATTCTTTTAATAGTTTTTCTCTGTTCTTTTCTTCTCTTGTTCACTTATTAGTTGGCTTTCTTTAGTGATATAATTGGATTCCTTTCTTTTTATTTTTTACATATCTGTTACTGATTTTTGATTTGTGGTTACATTAGGTTTGTAGATAACATCTTCTGTATATAATAATCTATATTAAACTGATGGTTGCTTAAGTTTGAACCTATTCTTTACTCCTCTTCGCCCCATGTTTTAGATATATAGTGTCATATTTTACATCTTTGTAGTTTGTGAGTCCCTTGACTGATTTCTACACATATAATTATTTTTACTGCCTTAGTGCTTCTACTTTCCTTGCTCCTGCTTATGTTTTTTTCCTTTCCACTCAGAATCCCCTTTAACATTTCTTGTAAGACTGATCTAATGGTCATGAAATCCTTTAAGTTTTGCTTCTCTGGGGAAGTCTTTATGTCTCCCTCTATTCTGAACAATAGCCTTGCTGGATAGAGTATTCTTGGCTGTGGATTTTATCCTTTCAGCACTTTGAATATATCATGCTTTATTTATTTTAAACCCTTCTGGTTTGCTAAGTTTTTGCTAAAAAAATTAGCTTATAGCCTAATGGAGTTTCCCTTTTATATAGCTGCTTTCTTTTCTCTTTGTACTTTTAAAATTCCCTTTTTATCATTAGTTTTTGACATTTTGACAGTTTTTGACAATTACTGTGTATCTTTCTGTAGGCCTCCTTGGATGAGTTTGTTGGGGAATCTCTGTGCCTCCTGGATTTGGACTTCTGTTTCCTTCCCCAGATTCAGAAGATTTCAGCTATTATTTCTTCAAATAAATCTTCTGCCTGCTTTTCTTTCTCTTTTCCTTTTGGGATCCCTACAATGTGAATGTTATTATGCTTAGTGGTGTCACTAATTTCAATAAGTCTCATTTTGCATATTTTTTTTTCTCTTGCCTGCGCAGCTTGGTTACTTTACATAACTTTGTCCTCCAGCTCGCTGATTCTTTTTTCTGCTTCATCTAGTCTACTATTATTCCATCTAGTGCATTTTTAATTTCATACATTTTTTATCTCCAATTCATTCTTTTTTATCTTTGTTAAGGGTCTCACTGTTGTCCTCCATTCTTTTCTCAAGTCCAGTGAGTATCTTTATGATCATTACTTTAAATTTTCATTCAGATGTATTACTTATCTCCATTTCACTGTATTCTCTTGTTGTGGTTTTGTCAGTTCTCTCATTTGGGACATATTCTTCTGTGTCCTAATTTTGTCTAACTCTCTGTGACTATTTATGCATGTTAGGAAAGATAGCTACATCTCCTGCACCTGAAAGTAATAGTCTTTGAAGAAGAAATCCTGTAGTGCCCTGCAGATGCCTCAGGGGTGTCTCCTTTGCTTGATATGTGTATACTGCTGTTGTGGCCGAGCTGCTTTTTCCTTCAATCCTGTGGTCTGCAAATATTACACACACCCCCCTCAGTGTGCTTTGTTCCTGTGTTCTTAGTGAGCCAGTTTGTGGACACTTGGGGCTTGAGTTGATTCAGACAGTCATTTGCCCAAGATGCTGTAGCACAGAACTGCAGGACACTTTCCCTTTGTTGTCCTGTACACAGCTTTCCCTGGTGGGTGGGGCCTACAATCAGACCAGTTGTCTGCCCTCAGTTCACTGCCGGGTCCTCTATCTGACCTGTGTATGTGGTTATCTTTCCCTCTTTCTGGGGCAGGAGTCACTTTGGAGAGGTGTTGTCCACTGTGGGGGCTGCTTGCACATTGCCAGGCATATGGCACCACCCTGTGTGAGCTCTGGCCAAGATCCTATTGGAAGGGTCTGATCCCAGGAAGCACAGCAGGGGAGGGAGGGCTTTGGAACTAGCAAGGTTTGCGAACTGCCATTTCTGGTTCCTTTGCTGGATGGCCCCAACTGTGCCTGGACTGAAGTGCGAGTCTGGGGAAGCACAGCACAGTGCAGGGTGCGGGGTGTTGGTGGTGCTAGCAAGCTTGGGTGCACAGTTTCCTCTGTGGGAGAGGCTCTACAACACTTGGACTGATGTCCAAAGGGGTGGATTGGCAGAAGCACAGCAGGGTGTTGGGGGGCAGTGTGGGACAGAAGTGCTAGCAACTTAGGTAGTGAGTTCTTGCAGATGCTCATATGTTTACACTGGGGATGGGGAAGGGATATGGTGCCTACAAGTTCTTTTATTCCTGGAGGAGTTCTCCAGTGATTTCTGCCCTTCCAGGACATTGAGCTTAGTAAATAACTCTCTTTCATATGTGCTAGGCTCCTTTCAAACTGCTGCTTCTATGCTATATCTCATGGGCTATTAATTGTGCTGTCTCTTTAAGAGCAGAGACTCCCCGCCCCCAGCTCTTGAAGAACTGAACCCATTGAATTTTTAAAATTCTGGGTTTTAAGTCCTGCTGGTTTTAAGAACTCATGAAATTTAGCCCCTCTGGTTTTCAAACCAAATGATATGGAGATTTGTTTTCTCTGAGCAGGCTCCCCGACGTGGGAGTCTGTTTCTCTCCCCTCTCCATGCCCACAGCCCCACTCCCATGGGCAGTCTTATGATTCCATTAAGTTCCTATTCACAGCTCTATCCCTCCTGACCTCTTCAATGTGACTACTTTTATACAGTTAGTTGTGGAGTTTATTGCCAGTCTTCGGGTCATTTCCTGGGTTATTTGCACTGATGAGAGTGACATCTAGTTGTATCCATGGGAAGAGGTGACCCTAGCACCCTCCTACTCCACCATATTTACAAAATTTTTTGTTGACAACAAGCACATTTATTTGGATTTATATAAAGTTAGGAGTTTAGAGTTTTTATTTTGTATGTAGGGAGAAAGATGGACTTATCAGGTGACCAACTATGAATGCGGGTCAGATCAACCATTGAACATGTTAATAAGATTGAGGAGAATGAGCCGCTAGTTAGGATCAGTTTCTTCCAATTAAATCTAATATGTAAATAAGTGACTGCCCTTTGATTGGCTACTGATGGTCCTTAGTGGAAATGATTAATATTTTACTTTTCTGTCTGCCTCCGTACCCAGAGAATGTTAATACAAATGGAAATTTGGCCATATATTTAAACAACCTGTTACAGCGAAGAGATTTCCAGAGCTTTCTGGTTACAGAGGTTTTTGAATGTATGTATGAGCAATATATGGGCTGACTTTTTATTTCAGCAAATATAAAGATGTATTATCCCTTGAGGTTTGTTATTAACCTCCGTTTCACCTCCGTTAATATTTACTCCGCCGGTCAATGAATCTTGATATTCACTTCAACAGAAGCCAATATCTTTAGAGTATGAGTTGTTAATCTTAACCAAACTGAAAAATTGTGTGAATATTTTTCTTTTACTAGAGGAAATAAAGGCTTTTTTGGTCTCCTTTTTCTTCAGCCTTTCTAAAAAGAAAGGTTAGTTTCCATTGGAACCTCTAAACTGTCTTTTGAGATTTAGTGTTTGGAGTTGAGGATATGAACTGGTTAAAAAACACAATTAAACTGAGTGAAATGTAAAGATATTATTGGCTTTACTCAACAATTCATGTATTGGCCAGCATCCTGTCTAACAGATGGAAAGGTACTCCAAGGAGGTATAGAAAATAGAAAGCTTTTATAGGTGGAAAGAGGGTGAGAGGAAGAGTGGATCATTTATGGCAAGCTCACCTTCCTTTGAGAACCAGGGCAGGGGGTGACTGTCCATCAGGCAGATTACCTCACTAGGGCTGATCAGGGAGTTCCAGATTGACTGGCTGAAGGTCACGTTCCTGAGAGAGGCTGAAATTGCAATTAGGTTAGATATTAAGTCTTGGTTTGCTGATGTAGGTCTTAGTGAAAGTGACTCCATTTGGGGTTTATATATATAAATATTACATACATATGTACACACACACATGCACACACACACACACATATATGTATAGCAAGTCTTAATAAAGTTTTAGAAACTCTCTGTCATATTGAAAGAATTGCAGGGAGGCAGGGATTAAACAAATCTTATTTTAAATCCACCTGTGAAAAATTCTGATTTTTAAGGGAAACTAAGAAAGGACTATAGCCAAATTACCACCGTCTATCTTTGTGTTATTTACTGACACTGCTTGATGTGAGTCATGACAAATGTGATGCATTCCTAGGTCCCGGCAGCGAAATGCTGTATAGCAGAGAACAGCTGCAACTGGACCATCTCAGGATAAAAAACAGCTAATGTGAAAAGACACCGCTTTCCAACAGTGTAAATGGGATTGACATGTGCAATAGAAGCAATTAGTTTGCTGTTTCAAGGAATGCTTCTAGTACTGTAATCTGTAGAATGATGCCTATCATCATAAGGAGGTTCAAGATGAAAGGAGAGGAAAAAATAATGGAAGAAGCCAGAGGTCATCTTACCTGATGGCTGGTGGGTGCTACTCAAGGGGATGGAGAGATGTAACATTTGGAACTAACTGTAAAGGAGAGAAACTGTGTTTCCAAATGTTGATAAAAAGGGAAATTTTTAAAATGATATTATAACATGTTCAGTAGAGTAGGTGAGGATGGGTGACCAGGGAGAAATTGAAGGGGAGTTGCTAAATGTGGTGGGGACTCTGGTCAGACAGACAAAGCCTCCAGAACCCTGTTTCTCCAAGTGTGGTCCTGGAACCAGCAGCATCAGCATTACCCAGCAATGATTAGAAATATAAATTATCAACCCCATCCCAGAGCTATTGGATCAGAAACTCTGGAGGTGGAATCCAGCAGTTGGTCATTTAAGGAACTCCCTAGGTGATTGTGGAACAGCTCGTTTGGGAACCACTGTGCTAGGACACAGAGCTTTCGATCTGTATTTGTACATTGCATTTCATTGGAGAGTTTCAAAAATGAGATATGCCTGGGTTTTACCTCTGGGGGTTCTGAATTAATTGCTCTGGGGTATGGCCTGGACATCAGGATGTTTTTCAGCTTCCTAGATGATTTTAATGGGTAGCCAGGCTTAAGAATTACTCTAGGGCAAGTTCTCATCCTAAATTACTTTTTCAAATCTAATTCTCTTCTTCCATATAAAATATAATGCTTCCTTTACTATCTTGAAATACAATTTAAATGAATATTATTACTCATGCATGTGTTTTTAACTGAAATATAAAGTAGAAAGGACAGAAAAGTAACTTATGATCATATGCATTTCAAGCATTTTAATGTGTGGGTCTGACCACACTTACAGTGAAGCAGGCAGATGCTTGCATTGAGTTATTATCAACATGACAGTTGCAAATACAGATTGATCCTGGTGTGCTGAATTGGTAACTCAAACACCATGGATGACATTACTGTGAGTGACATAATTTTCTAAAGAGAACAGATCTTGGTAAAATTTCTAACAAAATAGTGAACAATTTTCCATTTTGCTGAGCCCTGGTTCAAAGCATGTCGTTAAAGGGGCAGTGACTTATTATAATGGATGCTGTGGTTTCCCATGAAGATCCCCCTCCAGGACTGAAGCACTAACTTCTCCAGCTGCTGGGACTGCTGATTGCTGATGGCCCTCAGCTGGTAGGTCTTTGTGGGACTTGCCCTCTGCTGAAGAGAATTACATTGCACAAGGTCTCCCCAACATCGTGCTCCTTCTCAGGCACAGACTTCATTCAATGAGTGAGGGAATTCTCCTGCCTGAATTCAGAACAACTCTGAAGGGCCATCCCAGTTCTGGATCTCCATGTTGGGTTGGCTGAGACCTTTGCTATAGATGCACAATAGTTCAACTTCCTTCTCTGCCCAGCCTCCCTCCCTCTGCCTCCCAGGAATGATGACTGGGAGAATACTCTCTGATAAAACTCCTGCCAAGGGTGGCTGGGTGGCTCAGTGGGTTAAAGCCTCTGCTTTCGGCTCAGGTCATGATCTCGGAGTCCTGGGATTGAGGCCCACATCGGGCTGGCTCTCTGCTCAGCAGGGAGCCTGCTTCCTCCTCTCTCTGCCTGCCTCTCTCCCTACTTGTGATCTCTCTCTCTGGGCCAAATAAATAAATAAATAAATAAATAAATAAATGAATGAATAAATAAATAAATAATCTTAAAACTAAACAAAACAAAAAACTCTTGCCAAAGGTCTTCATGCAAGTGCAACCAATCAGTAGTGTGTCTTAGTGAAAACCTGAGTCCTTTTCTAGTCAACTGGCTTACAGTTACCTAAAAAGATTCTTGGTCAGTATTTTATCTCATCCCCAAAGGAGTTTAATTGAGATAGGTGGTGACATTGCATTTGGTCCAGTGAGTTCTCAGAACATGAAGCAAGCTGGTAGAGGAGAGGGGAGAATCCCAGACATGGAACTGACATTGGAGTTAAGTGTTCCCAGACATGGAACTGACATTGGAGTTAAGTGTTCAGAACAAATCCCTGGAGATTACTCTGGTAGAGACTCCACTAAATTCAGAGGCAGGGAAGCCTCAAGGAAAAATGGAAATTAGGCAACATTTATTTTACTTTTCCCCTGTTGCATTTTTCTCTCCATGAAGTCTGTAGCTATGAGAACCTACTCTCTGGAAAAGATCTGATAAGCTATTTACCCCTTAGTGTGAATCTAAGTCAATAGTTTTGTTTTTTTTCTCTTCCAGAGATATTTGAATTTTAGGTATTTTTATGGAATAATAATTGTGGTCCTTTGTTAAAAGGAATTTTAGGAGCGCCTGGGTGGCTTAGTCATTAAGCGTCTGTGTTCCACTCAGGTCATGATTCCAGGGTCCTGGGATTGAGCCCCACATCGAACTCCCTGCTCAGTGGAAAACCTGCTTCTCCCTCTTCCACTCCCCCTGTTTGTGTTCCCTCTCTTGGTGTCTCTCTTTCTCTCTCTGTCAAATAAATAAAATCTTAAGGGAAAAAAAAGGAATTTCAAGCACTATCCTTCAGTAGAGATATTGGGGACAGGGAAGAATGAGTCTTTCATCTTCTGATCCACTCAAAATCAGTTTTCACTGGAGAGTCTTCTAGGGTCACAGGAGGGTGAGAATGTGGTACCCAAGAAGGACTGTCTTTGAGCAATTTGGGAATGGGTCATCCATGAATTGTATTGCCCATCCCCTTGGAATTTGAATAGAGTTACAAAGCAAAGCCTCTCAATTTTGGTTTTAAAGATAGAGTAAATTTGGAAATTTTCCATAGTCTGGAAGCATTTATAAAATAATGAGTTTGGATTTTGAAAAGATACTGTAAAAAATGTGAGAAAACATCTGTAAATTTCATTTATTTGTAAAGTCTTTACTGGTCGCTACACAGTCTTGGCCCAATAATTTTGTATCTCTGGACTTCACTGCCTTTTCCATGAAACCAATGATTTTCTGGATTGCTCTCATGAGTTTCTTTCTCACCCTCTTCTTCAATCACCTTAATGAAAGAGAAAGAGAAATGAAAAAGTGAAAGCAATGAGAACAGCTTTAAGAAATCTCTGTAATCCTCTGTAGCAGTTCTGGTACTCATTCATTCACTCCACAAACATTGTCCATCCTGTGCCAGGTTTTGACCGAAGTTCAGAAACAGAACAATTAAAGAGGTGCAAACGTATGTCCTTGAGCTCATCTAGTGTAGCAACATCCTCCTTGATCTGCTGACCCTCAGGGCAAGCCTTTGTTTACTGCTCACATAAGTTGTATCCTTGGCCATGAATTAACCATGACTTTGTGTCTTAGGCTCAGTGTGTATAAAAGCCCTCTGCTGATGGCTGGGTGTTGTTTGCATAATGTATTGACCATGCATGTTTAAACAACACCTAGGTGGATCGTTAATTCCTGGTACAGTTACTGAAATGAAACTCCTGAGAATTTCTTTCCTTTGTAATCTGAATTCTTGCCAATTTTTGAGCCTCTCTTGAAACCAAATGCCCAGTGTTCATTTTCCCTCTCTTTTTGAGTTCTTTCAACCATCCAGCTAGTTAGAAGTAATTCAGCTGGGCTTTCTGAACCATGAATGTAAGATTCTCTAATGAAATGATGTAAAATCTAAGGAAAGTACCATCAATAGGAAACTACAATCTGCTGAGACAGAATGGTCTTTATCAACAAAACAATTTAATATGGTTGCTATGAAATGTAATAGTTCTATGATAAGTGCAAGGTGATATGGTTAGTGGGCATACCTTGTAGTTATATACAATGAAATTTCTTTGTTGGGACCATATGGAATGTCCCTTCTCTGGGCCTAAGCTTCCTTATCTATAAAATGTTTCTGTTTGGATTTAAAACAAAATGAAATAGAAACGGGAACTCGATTTCTCCTGCTGCTCTGTGTAGAGCAACTCATACTTCCTGGGAGAGTAGATCTGGATTTGCAGTTTTCTCTCGAGTACAGAACAAAGATTAGCAACCTATGGCCCTTGAGTCAAGTCTGGTTTGCCACCTCTTTTTATAAAGGTTTTTGAAACCTGTTACACCCATTTGGTAACATTGCCTATCCCTGCTTTCATATACAAAGGGAGAGCTGAGTAGTTGCGACAGAGACACAATGTTGAAAATATTTACTGTGCGGACTTTTCCAGAAAATACTGGTTGCCTCAGGTATAGAGTAGGGATCTCTGAGGTGGGATTATGTGTACTGTAAGGGGATAGGAGGAAGATATTGAACCAGAACTTCCATGAATATTTCTTTTTATCTCAGTCTTTCTAATTTCTATTTTTCATGTGTGTCTTATACCTCCTTTTTTTAAAAAAGCTTTTATTTATTTATTTCATAGAGAGAGAGATCACAAGTAGGCAGAGAGGCAAGCAGAGAGAGAGGAGGAAGCCGAGCAGAGAGCCTGATGTGGGGCTCGATCCCAGAAGCCTGAGATCACGACTTGAGCCAAAGGCAGAGGCTTTAACCCACTGCACCACACAGGCATCCTATACCTCCTTTTTAAGCACAATAAATATGTACATGATTTATGTAAATAAATACATATATGGAAGTATATTCTCAAAAGAATTTACTAGTACAGGGGCCACGATCACACAGATCTGGAGGTCAATAGGCTAGAGACATGGATGTTCCAGAAAAAACATATGAATATAAGCTACAAAGTGATAGTAAATATACATTGCGACTTCAGCTAGGGCCAGGCTACATAAGACCATTTCCATCAGAACAACGATCAGAGAACTTTAGGAAGAAATCTGTGCTTTTGGTAATTTGAAAATGAACATCTTCCATTTATATTTTAGAACAGCACTTCTCAAACTCTCTTTGTGAGGGATCAGGTCTTCTGTTAATTTCTCAACCACCATGAACCCATGTTTTTGTAAACACAGGAAAAATGAATTGCCAAAAAAAGTACTTACTGGCAAATTATTTCAAAAAATGAATTACCAGAAAAATGAAATAAAAATTTAAAAATACAATCTCCATTTTTTATCATTAGATCTAACAGACATACAATTATTGTATCAAATTGCATAAAAGCCTCTAAATGTTTACCCTCAATGATCTTTTTGTAGACTAGTAACAAAAATGTTTGCACACCATGATTGGTTCAGACCACATTTAGAACACCAGTGGTATACAGGACTCAAGGATATTGAGTATTGGCGATTCCTCCAAATCATCACTTTCTGGGGGGGACTTCATTTAAATGGGTGTTTATAGGGGCGCCTGGGTGGCTCAGTTGGTTAAGCTACTGCCTTCGGCTCAGGTCATGATCCCGGAGACCCAGGATCAAGCCCCACATAGGGCTCCCTGCTCGGCGGGAAGCCTGCTTCTCCCTCTCTCACTCCCCCTGCTTGTGTTCGCTCTCTGGCTGTGTTTCTCTCTGTCAAATAAATAAAATCTTTAAAAAAAAAAAAGTATTTAAAATAAATAAATAAATAAATAAATAAATGGGTGTTTATATCAGCCATTTTTATTATTATATAATTCTTTTTATATTTTATTATATATTTTTAGTGTTCCAAGATTCATTGTTTATGCCCCACACCCAGTGCTCCATGCAATATGTGCCCTCAATACCCACCATCAGGCTCCCCCATCCCCTACACGCTCCCCTCCAAGACCCTCAGTTTGTTTCTGAGTCCAAAGTCTCTCATGTTTCGTTTCCCTCCCTGAATTACCCTACTTCCCATTTCCTTTCCTTCTCCTACTGTTCTCTATATTACCCCATATGCACCACAAGTAGGTGAAACCATGGGATACTTGACTTTCTCTACTTGACTTATTTCACTCAGCATAATCTCTTCCAATCCAGTCCATGTTGCTACAAAATTCGAATATTCATCTAACTGATGGAGGCATAGTATTCCATTGTATATATGTACCACATCTTCTTTATCTATTCATCTGTTGATGGGCACCTTAGCTCTTTCCACAGTTTGGCGATTGTGGCCATTGCTGCGATGAACATTGGGGTACATATGGCCTTTCTTTTCACTACATCTGTATCTTTGGGGTAAATGCCCAGCAGTGCAATTGCAGGGTCATAGGGTAGCTCTATTTTTAATTTTTTAAAGGAATCTCCACACTGTTTTCCAAAGCGGCTGCACCAGCTTACATTCCCACCAACAGTGTAAGAGGGTTCCCCTTTCTCTACAGCCTCTCCAACACTTGTTGTTTCCTGTCTTGTTAATTTTGGCCATTCTGACTGGTGTAAGGTGGTATCTCAGTGTGGTTTTGATTTGAATTTCCTGATAGCTAGTGATGATGAACATTTTTTCATGTGTCTGTTCGCCATTTGTCTATCTTCTATGGGGAAGTGTCTCTTCATATCTCCTGCCCATTTTTTGATGTGTTCATCTTCTTTTTGGATGTTGAATTTGAGTAGTTCTTTATAGATCTTGGATATCAGCCCTTTGTCTGTAGTGTCATTTGCAAATATCTTCTCCCATTCTGTGGGTTGCTTCTTTGTTTTGTTGACTGTTTCCTTTGCTGTACAGAAGCTTTTTATTTTGATGAAATCCCCAGAAGTTCATTTTCGCTTTGTCTCCTTTGCCTTTGGAGACGTGTCTTGAAAGAAGTTGCTGTGGCTGATATCAAAAAGGGTACTGCCTATGTTCTCATCCAGGATTATGATGGATTCCTGCCTCATGTTAGGGTCTTTTATCCTTTTCGAGTTTGTCTTTGTGTGTGGTGTAAGAGAATGGTCTAGTTTCATTCTTTTATATGTAGCTGTCCAATTTTCCCAGCACCATTTATTGAAGAGACTGTCCTTTTTCCACTGTATATTTTTCCTGCTTTGTCAAAGATGATTTGGCCATAGATTTGTGGGTCCATATCTGGACTCTCTACTCTGTTCCATTGGTCTATTTGTCTGTTTTTGTGCCAGTACCATGGTGTCTTGGTGATCACAGCTTTGTAATAAAGCCTGAAGTCGGGTAACATGATGCCCCCAGGTTTGTTTTTCTTCTTCAACAATTCTTTAGCAATTCAGAGTTCCATATAAATTTTAGGATTGTTTGTTCCAACACTTTGAAAAATGTTGGTGGAATTTTGATCAGAATGGCATTTTAAATACAGATTGCTCTGGGCAGCATAGACATTTTAACAGTGTTTATTCTTCTGATGCATGAGCATGGAATGCTCTTCCATCTTTTTGTGTCTCCTTCAGTTTCCTTCATGAGTGTTCTGTAGTTTCTCCAGTACAGATCCTTAACTTCTTTGGTTAGGTTTATTCCTATGTATCATGTGGTTTTTGATGCTATAGTAAACGGAATCAATTCTCTGATTTCCCTTTCTCTATTTTCATTGTTAGTGTATAAGAACGCAACTGATTTCTGTGCATTGATTTTGTATCCTGCCACATTACTGAATTGTATGAGTTCTAGTGGTTTGGGGGTAGAGTCTCTTGTGTTTTCCACAGAGAGTATCATGTCATCTGCAAAGAGAGAGAGTTTGACTTCTTCTTTTCCAATTTGAATACCTTTTCTTTCTTTCTATTGTCTGATTGCTGTTGCTAGGACTTCTAACACTATGTTGAACAATAGTGGTGAGAGTGGGCATCCTTGTCTTGTTCCTGATCTCAGAGGGAAGGCTGTCAGTTTTTCCCCATTGAGAGTGATATTTGCTTTGGGTGTTTCATAGATAGATTTTATAAGATTGAGAAATGTTCCCTCTATCCCTATACTTTGAAGAGTTTTAATCAGGAACAGATGCTATATTTTGTCAAATGCTTTTTCTGCATCAATTGAGAGTACTATGTGGTTCTTCTCTCTTCTCTTATTGATTTGTTCTATCACATTGATTGATTTGGGAGTGTTGAATCACCCTTGCATCGCTGGGATAAATCCCACCTGGTAGTGGTGGATAATCTTTTTAATGTATTGTTGTATCCTATTAGCAAGGATCTCATTAAGAATCTTGGCATCCATATTCATCAGAGATATTGGTCTGAAGTTCTCTCTGATGGGGTCTTTGTCTGGTTTAGGGATTAGAGTAATGCTAGCTTCATAGAAAGAGTCTGGAAGTTTTAATTCTGTTTCTATTTTCTTAAACAACTTCAGGAGAATAAGTGTTATTTCTTCTTTGAATGTTTGGGAGAATTCCCCAGGAATCCGTCTGGTCCCGGGCTTTTGTTTTTTTGGGAGGTTTTTGATCACCACTTCAATCTCGTTACTAGATATATGTCTATTCAGATTGTCAATTTCTTCCTGTGTCAGTCTTGGAAGTTGATAGGTTTCCAGGAATGCATCCATATCTTCTAGGTTGTTTAACTTATTGGCATATAACTGTTGCTAGTAATTTCTAATGATTGTTTCTATTTCCTTGGTGTTAGTTGTGATCTCTCCCCTTTCATTCATAAATTTATTAATTTGGGTCTTCACTCTTTTCTTTGGGATTAGTTTGGTCAATGGTTTACCGATCTTATTGATTCTTTCAAAGAACCAGCTTCTAGTTTCGTTGATGTGTTCACTGTATCTCTAGTTTCTAATTCATTGATCTGTGCTCTAATCTTAATTATTTCCTGTCTTGTGTGTGGGGTTGGTTTAAATTTTTGTTGCTTTTCCAGTTCTTTAAGGTGTAATGAGAGTTGGTGTATTCAGGATTTTTCAATTTTTTTGAGTGAGGCTGGATGGCTATCGATTTCCCCCTTAGGACTGCCTTTGCTGTATCCCATAGGTTTTGGATCAATGTATCTTCATTCTCATTGGTTTCCATGAAGTGTTTCAGTTCTTCTTTGATTTCCTGGTTGATCCACAGATTCTTGAGCAGGATCGTCTTTAGCTTCCAAGTCTTTGATTTTCTTCTGAACTTTTTGTTGTGGTTGAGTTCCAGTTTTAAGGCATGTGGTCAGAGAATATGCAGGGAATAATCTCAATCTTCTGGTATCTGCTGAGCCCTGATTTGTGACCCAGTATGTGTTCTATTCTGGAGAAAGTTCATGTGCACTTGAGAAGAATGAGTATTCTGTTGTTTTAGGGTGGAATGTTCTGAATATATCTATGAGATCCATCCTGTCCAATGTGTCATTCAAGGCTCTTGTTTCTTTGTTGATTTTCTGTTTAGATGATCTGTCCATTGCTGAGAGTGGGTGTGTTAAAATCTCCTACAAGTAATGTGTTCACATCAATATGACTCTTTATTTTGCTTAACAGTTGGCTTATGTAGTTGGCTGCTCCCATGTTGGGGGCATAAATATTTACAATTGTTAGATATTCTTGGTATATAGACCCTTTGAGAATGATGTAGTGTCCTTCAGTGACTCTGACTACAGTAATTAGATTAAAATCTGATTTGTCTGATATGAGAATCACTACCCCGGCTTTCTTTTGAGGTCCATTGGCATGAAAGATGGTCCTCCATCGCCTCACTTTCAGTCTGGAAGTGTCTTTAGATTCAAAATGTGTCTCTTGTAAACAGAATATGGTTAGGTCCTGTCATTTTATCCAGTCTGCAACCCTGTGCCTTTTTATTGGAGGATTTAGGCCATTCACATTGAGAGTGATTATTGATAGATACATTTTTATTGACATCATGTTGCCTGTGAAGCTCATGTTTCTATAGATTTCCTCTGTAATTTCTGTTCTGTGTCACTCTTGGGTTTGTTTCTCTTTTATAGAACCCCTCTTAGTATTTCTTGTAGTGCTGGCTTGGTGGTTGCATAATTTTTTAGATCTTGGAGGTCCTGGAAGCTCTTTTTCTCTCCTTCCATTTTGAAAGTCAACCTTGCTGGGTACATTATCCTTGGTTGCATATTTTTGTCACGTAATTTCCTGAATACGTTTTTCCAGCTTTTTCTGGCTTTCCAGGTTCCTGTGGATAGGTCTGATGTTATTCTGATGGTCCTCCCTCTATATGTAAGGGATCACTTCCCCCTTGCTGCCTTTAGGACATATTCTTTGATTTTATGATTCATGAATTTCACAATTATGTGCCTGGGGTTTTTCTGACTTCATTGATCTTGGGGGGATGTCCTCTTTGCCTGTAGGACATGAACACTTGTTTCATTCCCCAGATTAGGTAAATTATCATCCATGATTTGTTCAACTATATCTTCTAGCTTTCTCTCTCTCTCTCTGAACTCTTTTGGGAATTCCAATAATTCCAATAATTCTTTCTCTCTCTCTCTGAACTCCTTTGGGAATTCCAATAATGACTGTTTCATGGCATCATTTATTTCCCTAATTCTATTTTCATGGGACTTTAGCTGTTTGTTCCAAGACTTCTCTTGCTCCTCCTTCTTAATCCATCTGTCTTTTAAATCACTAATATGATCTTCAGCTACACCTACTCTAGCTGTTTGTGTATTTAAATATGATTGCATCTCATTAATAGCCTTTCTAACCTCTGCTCGTTTGGCTTTCACTTCTTTCATTAGAGCTTCTATCTTGTCACTAATGTTCTTTTCCAACATCGCTATTGCTTGGATGATTGCTACCCTGAATTCCATTTCTTTCATATTGTTTATGTTCATTTCTAGTAATTCTGCGACAGGGGTTGCAGTCTCTGGGTTTTTCTTCTGTTGGTTGTTCCTCCTCTGAGTCATTTTGGTGAGGGGTGGTTGAGGGGATGTATAGCTGAATATATGAACTACTATCCAGGTGAATTGCTCATTGGAAAATTTCAGCACAGTCAGAAGTCATCACCAAAAAGGAAGAAGAAAGAAAAAAGAGAGAGAAGAAGAGAAAGGAAGCAAGAAAAAAAAAAAAAACAGCCAGAATGGGCCCCAATGGTAGGATTTACATGGTACAAAACTACAACAGAGTAAAGAAAGAGACCATCAAGAGTAAAAGAAAGTTGAAGAGATCAAAAAGCTAAGCCCAACCTGAATGATCTCCAAGACCTGTATTGATATATTACAAAGGCAAAAACAATTACATAGAAACACTGACAGAAGAATAGGGTGGGAAGGTGATTGCGAACCCTCCTTGTGGGGTTCTATTTCAGATCTTCCTGGGTTTGTCTTGTTATTATTGTTAGAGGAATCCACTTTCTAAAGATATAGGGAGATTAAAACTGGTTTGTATGTAGGGGTAGTATTGAATAGGAATGAAGGAGTACCTTGAAGCTTAAAGCTATATGTATATTTAAAAGAAAAAAGAATAAAGGAAAGAAGAGAAAAGAAAGGAAAAAAACAGAAAAAACAAACAAACAAAAGAAGCAACAACAACAACAACAGAAAACACAGGTATGTATTTGAAAAAATTTCAAGGTAAAAAGTTATTATGGAGTGTTATATTAAATATCACATTGTAATAATAAGTGGGTTAAAAATTAAAAGAACAAAAACAATGAGAATGAATTTTAAATTTAAAGTGAAAACTTTAAAAGTAAAAATAGAAAAAAGTTAAAAAAGAAAATAAAGTAGAAAGCTGTATCTATAATGTGTACAGCTTTTGGGATAGGACCAGGATCTTAATATGTTGCCTTTCCCCTCGATGTTGGGGTTTTATAGCTTTGGTGTTGTCCTCTTGTTCTTCTGGCTTCCCTTCTGGGGGAGGGGCCTGCCTTCAGTCCCTTCTGCCTGGATGAGTCCTCGCCCCCTTCCTAGGGACTGGGCTCCAAGGCAACCAGGTTTTCAGGCTTTTGTTCTCTGGAGGATTTGTTCTTTTGTTGCTTTTTGCAGCTTTTCAGAAAGTCAGGCCAAAGCAAGATGTCTGTGCCCAGACCTCCTTCCCAGAGAGAGCCCCTAGTTAGCAACCTTATGGATGGTGCGGGGCTCACAGCCTCTCCCTGTATCTTCCCCTTTGGCTGCTTGTCACAACCGGGCACACCTGCAGCCACTGGTCAGATTGCCACCCGAAGCCCCTGCTTGTCATTTCGCTCCGGTGCCCCAGAAACCACAACTGATTTAGGGTCGCGCAACCTTGTCTCTGTGCAGAGAGTCTCTGTAGTACACACCCCCGCAGGAGGGACTGAGATCTCGCAGCCCCGCAGGTCACGCTCACATCTGCAAAATAGCCTCCTCTGGGGGCTGAGAGCCTGGCCCAAGGGGTTGAAAAAAGTGGTGGGAAAAAAAGTGGCAGTTTTAGAGACACTCCACTCCCCAGTGTTCCCTCGCATGGCACTGGGGAGCACTTTCTCTCCACAGATCTTCATCCCTGTTTCCCTGGCTGCCCCCCCAGGCTCTCCATTTTTGCCTGCTTTTCATCAGACCACAATCTGCTGTTGTTCCCCCCACACAGAGCACTTTTGTGCTGGGGTATTGCTTTCCAATGGGTCGCCTCTGTGGGCTTCCTCCCCCACATCCCTTTGTCTTTGGATATCACTCTGAGCATTCCCACTCCACTCTACCTCTTTGTTGATGCTCTTCTTCCCCCATAGAGATCCAGAAGTGTCAAATATTACATTTCAAGCTGATTTCATGGGTGCTTACAGTGTTCTTGCAGTGATTTTTGCAGGTATTCAGCTCACTTCAGGGGACTCCCTGAAATGGGGTCACCCAGCTTTCCGCCATCTTCCCAAGCTCCCAATATAAATTTTTTTAATGAAAAAAAAAGTTCTGAAGACCAAAGAATGAATTTAATTCAAATCATATTCTTAGGCTACTCACAAGGGAGTATGTTGGCCCAATGAAGAATTAAAGATGAGGGAGAACTTTCTTTGGCTTTATGGACCTGAAAGTCAAATAGGAGAGGGACTTTCAAACTTTTTTTGACAGAAATCAATGTTACAAATACTATTTTTATCACAAGTCAATACATGGATATACATATCAAACAAAAGTATCGTTAAATAAATATTTGTTCTTATTATATATAATTGACTTGGTATTTTCTCTTTCATTCTATTTATGTTTCCTTTCTATCATATTAAATTTTGAATCTCTTTGTCTTTCATATTTTAAAAATTCTAATCATGAAACACTAATGATTTCATGACTCACTAATGGGGTGCTCTCCAAAGTTCAAAAACTCTGAAGTGGGGGCAGGTGACAAGTTTAAAGATACTTCCAGTTCAAGTAAGGTGCCATCAACAGAGATGTAAACTGAAATCCTACAAAATATCAAAGGAGCTATTGTGCTGCTGAGAACTTAAGGAGGAGAGCTTAACTTGTGGGAGAGTCAGCAGAACTAGGTCATAAGATCATGTTCAGGGTTGGGACTCAGCAGAAATACTTGGCATTATTATGCTTCTCTTTTCAAAACCAAGAAGGTCTGCAGGGGAACTGTTTCACCCTGGGTAAAATGGTTGGCTTGATGAGCTACTTTTACTTATTACACTTAAAATTCTTTGGTCAGCAAATATATGTTGGGGGTCTCCTGTGTGTCTGTCACTGTTCCGGGCTTGGTCACGCAGTCATGAACAAGGCAGATCCTTGTCCACATGCAGGGGGCATACTAAGTGGGTAGAGAGAATCAACATGGCAGATGAGTAATGCTACTGAACACTGTGAGAAAAAGAAAAGAAAAGAAAAGAAAGAAAAGAAAAGAAAAGAAAAGAAAAAGAATAGAAGAAACAAGAATCTAGAGTGTCAAGGTAGGGAGTTGAGGTATTAAATAAGGGAAGGCTAGCCTCACTGAGGAGAGGAGATTTGAACAAAGACTTAAAGGAGGTGAGGCAGTGAATTAAGCAGATAAGAAGGAAAGGGCATTTTAGGCAGAGCACTTGCAGGCAGAAATGCCTTGCCTGTCCCAGAAACAGCAGGCAGGTTCTGTGTGGCTCAGCCAAATGATGAGGGAGAGATTTGTAGGACATGGGGTCCCCAGAGTCATGGAGACCACTGTGATGGTTTTGGAGGTTATTGTGTGGTAAATGGAAAACCACTGGCAGATTTGGAGAAGAAGATGACCTGAGTCATGTTTTAAAAGCATCACCTGGATGTTTTGCTGAGCGTAGTCTGTAGGGGGCACAGGTGGAAGGGGAGGGCGTATATTGTAATAGCCCAGGAGAAAGAAGTTGGTGGTCGGTGCTATGACAGGACTGGTGGACATAGTGAGAAGTTGTCAGATTATGAAAATATCCTAAAAATGGAACCAAAGGGTGTTCTGAAAGATTAGATGTGGGCACGAGAGAATGAGAAAAGTCCCCAGTTGTTGTCCTGTGGAAGGACTGGAAAATTGGAAGGATGGAATTGCCATCAATGGAGAAGGGATGGACATGGCGTAAATATTTTAAGGGTTCGGTTTTGGACATTTTGAGATTCCAGTACCTCTTAGACCTCCAAGTAGAGGCAGATATATGTGAATTTAGAGTTCAGTTTGGGCTGGACATCTAAGCCAGAAATGTAAATTTGAGATGTATATTTTCACATTTTTTTCTTTCCTTCTTCATGATCACCACTCTCATTTTTATTCTACTTCATATTAGAAGTGGAGAGAAGTAGAAGAGGAATCTTGTTTTCTTTGACCCCAGCTTCTTCAAACTGGCAGTTTGTTGGGAGAGTTAACAACGATTTTGACAAGAGTTGCTTCTCTAAGAAAGAACTGTCTTGATCTTGGATCACGGAAAGGGAAATGAGAATTATTGCATGGCCACGCTGGGTGTGACAGATGCATCATTGAAAACATCTGATAATTTAAAATTTATGTCACTGAAAACATCCTGGCCGAGAATGGCAGAGATGTCGGTTTACCAGCTGCAGTGGCGTCTCTGTGGCGTTAGTGTGAATACACGTTACACCTCACGTGGTCGTCATCTGTACGGAAGAGTCGCCTGTGTGCCTCCTTTACTCACACATCGCGATGACACTCTCAGCACTTCTGACCCCAGCTGGGCGGGTTTTCTCCACACGGAGCAATTGGCTACCCTACACTCCAGTCAGTGTAGTTCTGACACCAGCTGGAGCCAGTGCAGACCCCAAAGATTAAAGTCAGAGGTTCCTGAAACTCCCTCCTCAGGTTCTTTCATTTGTTAGAATAGGCAACAGAATTAAAAAAGACATATACTTGCATTTACCTGCTTATTATATAATGAAGGATACAAATGAACCACATGAAGAGATACATGAGGTAGAGAGGTCTGGAAGGATCCCAAACACAGGGGTTTCTGTCCCCGTGGAGTTGGGGTACACCAGTCTCTTGGCACATGGATGTGTTCATCTGACATAGAAACTGTCCAAACCTCATACTTTTGGAATTTTTATGGAGGCTTCCATGAGATAGGAACGATTGATCATTAACTCAATCTCAGTCCCTCTTCCCAGCTGCAGCTGAGACTCAAAAGTTCCAAGCTTCTAACCATGGCTTGGTCTTTCTGATGACCAGCCCCGCCATCCAGGAACCTCTCAAGAGTTGCCTCCTTAGAACAAAACACCTTGCTATTACCCAGGAAATTATAAGGAATTTAAGAGCTCTGTGTCAGGAACTGGGGTCAGAGACCAAAGAACAGAACAAGAAAGACCCCTAATGCTCTTTTCACTTAGGAAATGACAAGGGTGTTAGGAGCTCTGTGCCAGGAACCAGGGGCAGAGACCGATGTATGTATTTTCTATTATTTCACACCATCCTTTGAAATATCACATTTCCCTGTAGTTTATATGAAGATATTAGCACTTTAAAAAAGTCACAAATATTTAAACTTAAAACATTAAGATTTGATAATGTTTTTAAATTCAAACTTGGAGTTGTTTCATGAGCATTCAAGAAGACACTTAGCCCGACTTGTGGAGCAGATAACACTTGCTGTCCCCTGATCTCTATTCTCCCCACTCTCTCTAAGTACTAGAAGCTCTGTTTTTTTACCTTGACATTTGATTGCCTGAAATAAAGATAATATTTCCCAGCCTGCCTTGCAGCTAGCAATGGCCACATGATAAAAAGTTTTGGCCAATGGGATGTCAATACAAGTGATGTATATAATTTTCATAGTGGGTCTATCTTTCTGTCCTCCTCTATCCTGTTGTTTGGATTATGGTCATGGAAGTCAGCTATTTTGATCCACTTGGAAAAGGGAAATGCCATGGGAATGGTGGAGCAAGAAGATGGAAGGAGCCTTTGTCCCACAGTAATGCTCCCTTGCAGAACTGTTGCAACGGCCTTGCAGGGCCTGTCTCCAACATGTTACACAAAAAGAGAACTGGCTTCACTGGTTTTGTTTAAACCACTGGGGTCTTTAGCAAAGACCACACCATTTGGAGTCTTTAGAGCATGCAACCTATATTCCAATTAATGAACGTATGTAAAATATTCACTTCTCCAAATTGTGAAAGGAAACATGCAGCCTTTCCCTGGGGCAGCATGGCTTAGTGAAAATTGCACAGACTTTGGTTGAGCATCAGACAATCTGGATTTGAATTCCAGCCTCTCCTTCCACTAGTGGTCTGAACTTGATGGGGTTATTCAAATTCTTTGACTCAATATTTACCTATTAAATAATATAAAGCAAAACAGAGGTACAATATCTTACACATAGGCCTCCATAGAATTAAATGAAGTAATGCCTATAAGGTCCCACAACCAAGTAGGCACATGAGATGTATTAGGTCTTTCCCCTCTTCCTTCGTATATTCAACTGTTGACTCTAGACTTGGAGGTCTCGTGAGGAATTCACACTCAACGTGTCCTAACTGAGCTTCCCACTCCCCACAGATTTGCTCTGTCCATCATCTCACTTTACAGTGACTCCGGTTCCTTTCATTTCCTTGAAGTCAGAAATCCTGAGAGTCATCCTACAAGCTTTTCTCTTTCTCATACGAGTTTATCAGAAAATCTGATGGGTTCTATCTTCAACATAGATCCAGAATCTGACTTTATCACAATAGCCCCCTGCAATCACCCTGGCCTGATCCATCTCCTCCTAATCACAGCCCAGCCACTAAGACTGTTACAGATATAAGTCTAGTAATATGGACTACAGAGATGTTTACCAATCAGATATTGAGGAATTTATTACATTAAGAATGATTTTAGTTCAGTTGTCCCTACATACGTATTTGAGCATCTGAGAATTATGCAGTCGACTTTTGTCTTAGAATTTAATTTATAGCACTTTGCAAATGCTCTGTTTTGCTGAAACATGAGTGGACGCTAAGTGGGATGGATTTTTATAGCACTCTTGGCACACTCTGCACTTTGTAAATTAATTAGCCTTTTTCAGTTTTGTTTTTAAGAAGTAATTGTTTGCAGCTGTCTGCGGCAGTACTTATCTTCCTTTTAAAGGCTTCACTTTCATGCTTTTTATAATAAAATGGGCTGGGATGAGGGCTGATTCTGTATTCTGCCATTTATCCAACCTAAAGAGATTTCGAAAGGAATCGGGTTGAGACATTCTTTTGTGATCAGAATGGAACTTTAGTTATGTCTCTCTCCTTTTATTCATTTCTTACTCCAGAAGGAGGAGCAATTCTGGCTAGGTCACCTCACTTCCAGAACCTCAACCATCGATCAAGTGAATTTAAACAGTGTCTTAAATAAATCACCAAGGTTCTACTTACTTTCTTTGGCAAGAATCAAATTCTAATGCAACTCATTAGGAATATCCTATAAGTCATCTACCGCATCCAGCAGATTGAACCATCACTTCCAAGTTTTGTTAATTTTCAGCTTCTCCTCCTCATTGATCATTTGTTTTCTCATTTAGTGTCCCACCAGGAAAGACAAATGTTTCTATATCATGGAAGGACTCAATTTCTAGGATGACACTTCTTGAAACATCAGGGCACAGAATTACCCAGAAGAGAGAAAGATGGCAGGAGACAGTGATGCTAAAGTAGATTCCAAGTTTCCCTCTGGGGAAGCGACAGCCATTTGGTGGCAAAAGAGACACCACAACCATCTCTTCTAGACTCCTTAGAGATAAGAGCTTTAACTGCCTTTCCTGAAAATATCCTGCGTGCAACTCCAAATTATCTTTTGTTTCCCCTTAGAAATACCTCTTAAGATAACAGAACAGAATTAGCCACAACCTGATGATGTCAAAAGAGCAAGGACCTTTGAGTGCAGTAGATCCGCATGTATGGCTAGGCCTTGGGCCAAGTTCTGTCACCTCTTAGAGTCTCAAATTTCTAATCTTTAATTTAGAATAGTGGCAATCTATTGAGCCTTCCTTCCTTCCTTCTTTCCTTCCCTCCCTCCCTCCCTCCCTCCCTCCTTCCTTCCTTCCTTCCTTCCTTCCTTCCTTCCTTCCTTCCTTCCTTGTTTTTATCACATAGTGAGAGAGAGCACAAGTGGAAGAGAGGGAGAAGCAGAGAACCCAACACAGGGCTTGATTGCAAAACCCTGAGAGCACAACCCAAGCCGAAGGCAGACACTTAACTGAGCCATGCAGGCACCCCCATTTAGTGCTACTTTCAATATTGAGATGAAGATACATATAAAGTAGCTACAGCAGAGTTGGGTTTCAACACATGTTAATGACCTCCATGGATAGGGGAATTTTTTAGGTAGAAGAATTATCTTCCATAAATATTACAAGAGTGAACCTCCAGAATTGTTTAAATCAGGGAATACATTGTACTATAAGAGTATATGAATCATATACATGCAATTTTAAAAAACAGTGGCAAAATGAATCAATACAGTACGTACTCTTGGGTTTGGCTTCTCAACCTCAGCATAATGTTTTTGAGATTGATCCATATTGTTGCGTGTATTGAGGGTAGCACTCAATTCTCCAGCTGAGTGCTTTGTGATGAAATATTTCAACTATTGTTCAAGCTGTTGCTGGCATGTCTGCCAACTTCCCATCTGCCAAAGCATGTTACATGGTTGTGTGCAAAATCAAAGTGCCTGGAATACCATCTAGCTGCTGAAATGGGGTGGGAGGACAAAATGAGTAGTTTTTAGTCTGCCTAGGTGGAGAAAAACAACTTTCTAAAATCCTGAAACATCCCAATCAACGGCTCGCCCAAGTTCAAGCAGCAGATAAGAGGCAGAGCTTGCATATCAGTCTGAATACTTCCTTCGACAGCCTGTGCTATGTCCACCACACCACTGAAGGCAACTCTTCTTGGGATTGTAGAAGCAAAATAATGTGAAAGAAAAGACAACTTAATAAGCCTTAGCAAAAAATTTAACAGTCTTGTCTGAAATCCCTAACCTCGTTACTGATGCTTGATGATGATAAGAAAGTTAAAAAGTGACAGGAGAAAAAAAAATTTTTCCCCACTCCTCCGTCTCCTTTGCCAATGCAAGACAATCTACCAAGAAAGCATTTGCTAAAATTTTGTTTAATTAGCCAGGAGTTTGATGAGAGAGAGTGTTTCATAATTTATAAGCCAATTCTTGTTTAGCCAAATTAGGTCTTTAATTCTTGCATATTATAGCAACTATAAAATACAATTACATGTTATATAGGAAACAAAGCCATAAAACAAAATGAACCAATCAATAGAGCTCATTCCCCCATGGAATCCCGTTTGGTATTTTAATGGGCCAAACTCCAAAACTAAAAATCAATGTCCATTATGATCCTTTTAGAAAGGAATAGTGGTCATATCTTGTTACAATGAGTATTAGCCACAGAAAGTTCCCCCTAGCCTGTTTCTCCAGGGCCTAGCAGCCACCCATGACAGTAGCTTGGTTGATCTCATTATAGCGACATTTACTACTACAAATAATTTAGCAGGTGCACATTTATCTATGTCAAAATCTTTCACTTTGATAGAGAGGAAGCATGAAGTCAGTGGAAAGACAGGCTCAGCTCTCTGACTCACAAAATTGGAGCCTTTCCAGAAGGTTGTATGAGGGTAACAGGAGCCCAAGGACTCACATGTAAGAGTGACTCTGGAAGGGTGAACTTGGAGAGCCAACACATTTTACTAGGAAAACACAACAGCAAAATTTCAAGTATCAAATATAAGAGGCAAGAACTTTGCTGGTGATCCTTCTATTTGGGGGGAAGACAAGCAGGAGAAAGAGGAAGAAGGGAAGGAGAAAGAAGAGAGGAAGGAGGGTAGGGAGGGAGGAAAGAAGGGAGGGAGGGAGTAAGGGAGGCAGGAAGAAAGGGATGCAGGAAAGGAGGAAGGGAGGGAAGGAGGAAGGAAGGAAGGGAGGAAGGAAGAAAGGGAAGGAGGGAGGAAGCAGGGAGAGTAAAAAGAAGAGAAAGCAAAGAGGGAAACTGCAATTCATATTTGTCTCCTAGAGGAAATCTGATGGAAGGGTTAAAGATCTGGTCAGTGATCCTGAATTTATTTAGACCTTGGAAAATAAAATACAGCTCTTATTCATCATTTGTTAAGTGCTCAGGCTCTAGAAATTTCTGTAGCAATGGAAATATTTCTTTTGTACTGACCAGTATGGTAGCCACCAATCACCCATGGCTGTCAAGCTCTTGAAATATAACTGAATTTTAATATTACTTAATTTCAATTCATTTCAGTAGAAATAGCCACATGTGGCTAGTGGCTACATTATTCGACAACACAACTCTATTAAGGCTTTATATGTAATGCCTCTAATCCTTACACTATTGCCATGTCCGTTTTGTATATGGCGAAGTGAGGCATAGAGAGGTTAGCAACTTGTTTGAAGTCACACAGCTAGTAAGTATCAGAACTAGGTAATCATGGCCATTATGCTTCATACTGATCCTTAGTCCCAAATGAAGCAGATTTTATAGGACAAGACAAAACCTTCTCTTATGATGACAAAAGTGGGGCCAATAGATACCTTCAAGATCTTTGGAATTCAAACACAGAAAGCCATGGAGGCCCTAAGTTACCATCCATGGAAAACTCCTCAAAAGCCCTGCCTGCCACTGGCTGGCTTCTTTATGATCCCAACTGGCTACTATGAATAGACTAGG